>VWZX01006847.1:654-111879 GCA_013399015.1 Galbula dea | reverse complement strand
AAAGGGTGGGGGGAGAGGAAAGGGCCGGACCCGCCCCGGAGCACCGCCCCCTCCCCGGGGCACGGCGGCTCAGGGTCCCCCCGCCCCCCGCCCCTCAAGCTCTACCGGCACCGGGAATGGGGGGAACGGAGATTGAACGGGGAAGCCTGCACACACCCCCCAACGGTGACCGTGGCCGGTGGTAGCGACTTCCCCGCCTCACTGGGGATCGCTCCTCCTCCGGGGGGGTAAAGGGAGGGGAAGGCAGGATGGCGGCAGCCCCCGACAAAGAGCAGCAGCAACGCCCTGGCTCGGCGGAGGCTCCGGTTCCCCCCGCCCCGTGCACCGGCTGCGGGATCCCTCCGGTCCTTTGTCCGTGCCTGGTACCAGATCTGTCCCGATATGGCGTTTCCCAGCTCAGCCCTGCACTGGGAGGGAGCCTGGACCATCCGTCCCCAGATCCTCCTCTCCTCCTTCCCCGAGCCCCCATCCCAGGCACAAAGAACCGAATTATTAAATCACACCCCCCCAAAAAAACCCCAATCCTTAAAGAATCATTTTTGCCCTCCCCGCAGCTCTGCCAAAACCCCACCCCCAGCTCACCACTGCAAACTCACTTTGCCACCCAAAAATACTCATTTCCCAGCCCAGATTTGGGGGCCAGCATCATCCCCTCTTGAGCTCCAGCACCCTCTCTTTTCACCCCTTGCCCCCCTTGGGAATCACGGCTGGGGAACATGGAGCCATGGGGCTGGGAGCAGGAGGCAGCAGCCCTAAAGCGTGTGAATCACTGCTGCCAAGTGATGCTGAGGGAAGTCACAGACTCAGGAAGAGAACACAGGAGGGTTGGAAGCAGCCTCCACACATCTCCAGGCAACAACCCACCCCAACAGGGAGCCGGCCTGCGGCTGCGGGGATGAGCTGGAGCAGCAGGATACAAATACAGGAGGCAGCTCCTTCCTACATCCAACCGTGTCTGCACCCCAAAAGTGCCAACACCAGGAGAACATGACCTTGGTCTGAGCTTTGCTGTGCCACAGCTTCACCAAAAGCTTTCCCACCACAGCAAGCTGACAGGTTGGAATCACAGAGTCAGAGAATTGTTAAGAGTGGAAAAGACCTCCAAGATCATTGAATCCAACTGTGAACAACACTACCAAGTCACCACCAAACCATGTCCTTCAGCACCACATCACCATGTTTACTGAACACTTCCAGGGATGGTGACTCCACCACTACCCTGGGCAGCCTGGGCCAATGCCTAACCACTGATTCATGGAAGAAAATGTTCCTAATATCCAACCTAAACCTCCCCTGCCACAACCTGAGGCCATTTCCTCATCCTATCACTTGTTCCTTGGGAGAAGAGACCAACCCCTACCTGGCTCCAGCCTCCTTGCAGGGAGTTGCAGAGAGTGAGAAGGTCTCCCCTGAGCCTCCTCTTCTCCAGGCTAACCAAGCCCAGTTCCCTCAGCTGCTCCTCACCACACTTGTGCTCTAGACCCAAGGGAAAGGTGAAAAGTTGGGACTTTTTTTGGCCATGCTGCAGGTGCCTCCTGTCTCCAAAAACACTGGAGCCTGGCCAAGCTCCCTTTGGACACTTCATTCCCCAGTACCAACTGCACATGCAGCAGCTCCATCACTGCATTCCTGAAGGAGCTTTTCCCTTCTGGAGAGAGAGGACAGGGATGTTTTGTGGAAGGCTCAGGAGGAGGGTTCAGGACTGTGGAGCAGCAAGCTCTTTTGAACAGCCCAAAGCTCTTGGAGAGGCTGGTTGCATACCAAGAAATCTCTGGAAACTCCTTTTCTTATTTCCATGATTAAATATGACCAAGGAAAAAAGAGCTGGAGGTGGGAAGGGAGCAGGGAGCTGGATGAGCAGCCCCCGCAAGCAGCCCCTTTGCCCATCCACAGCTGTCCCCTCCATGTCCCCCCAAACCCTCCTGGACAGACAGACAGACAAACAGGACTGGTCCTCCAGCCTCCCCCAGCCCTGGCTGCTAACTCAATCCCAGGTTTTCATCCTTGGCAGGGAGGACACCAGCTCTTGGTCCATGTTATTAACCCAGCACAGCTGAAACAACAAGAGAAGGTTGGTTGTGCTGTGCCAGCGCTCCAGCAAAGCCACCCCCAGCTCCTGGCTCCCACCTTGCCTGGTGAAGCAGGAGTAGGAGCAGGACCGTTACTGCTCCAGGGGCCCCTCCATGAGGAATCCCAAGCATCTGGGCTGGGGCTGGAGGCTTTTTGTTCCACTGCTAAGAAGGAACGAGCTGGGATCTCGACGTGGAGCTTGCTGCTTCACAGCCAGAAATTCTTTTCCCATTTCCTCACCGAGTCACGTGCCAGCAGGCAGCCAAATCTTCCTCCAACACATCCCCCTGGTCTCTAAAGCCATTAGGGAAATATTCCATAAGGACTAAAGCCAATTAAAAACCTGCTGTGCCTGGCCTGATGATCCTGGTCAGAGCTCCTGCAGGTTCCACAAGCTTTAAGCCACTAGGTATCACCACCCCAGCGATAGGGACAGAGGCCAGAGGTGCTGGGAACGGCAACTTCTGGGCTTTGCTGGAGCTTGGTGTTGGTGCAACACAAAGGACAGGGGAGGATGAGAAGGTCCTGTCTCAGTTTGGATCCTTTTGGGTGTCTCTGAGCAGCTTTGGCACATGGAGCCCTGCCAGCAGCAAGTGCCAAGACTGAAATAAAGAGCTGACAGAGCTCCAGCTCCGAGCCCAGGCGAGCACATCTGCCCCCTTTGCAGCTCGCTGGACCTGTGGTGTGGCAGTGGTGGGCAGAAGAGACCACCAGGACCTGTCACCTGGCTTTTGTTCAGTCACCAAACCTCCTCTCACCTGCCCTGCTACCAGCATGTCTGGGCCAAACCCAAGTTGGGGTTCATGGCTGCAGATAACTCAGTTGGCTTCTGGGGTGCTCGTGCTCCAGCAGCCAACTCACCACCAAGAGAAACCAAACAGCTCAAGCCAGGGCTACCACCCAGCCCAGCCCAACTCACCCAACAGCCAAGTACTGCAGATCAAGGCCTTCAGCTAAAACCCACCTGGAGATCTTCCCAGACTTGCTCCAAGTAGGAACCATCCTCATTTGTCTCCTGGACCCCTAGGTTTCAAGCTTTCCTCATATGGCCACCAGCCTGGTGCCAGGGGGCATGTGCCTCCTGCGTCACGGGGTGATGTCACCCTGTTTATGACTGCATGACATCCTGCTGCTGCCACTGTTTACATGGCAAAGCAGCTTTTGGAAACCAACATATTTTTAGCTTTCTCTTAATGTATTTCAGCAGCTGGAAATGAAGGACCTGTGTTATGTGAGGAGCAAGAGAACCTAGAGACAGCTCTCAAGATCTCTGAGGGACACGTTGCTAAGGAGCTCAGGGTACAACCAAAAGTTGTCTTCATCCACAAAGCTGCTTTAATCTTCACCTTGGTGCCCTCATGCCCTGGCTGAGGTGAATGCACTAGGAGCTTTGATGGTCTTGATGACCCCATCCTCCATTTCTGACTCCATGAGGGTCACTGTGCTGGTGGTGGCACTGCTACCACATCCAAGGCAGAAGGGATAAACCCCAAGTGCCTCCAGCTTGATGGAGGGACTCAGGGTGGCTTTCAGCCTCCTCAGTTACTGCAATAAAAGCCAAGATCTGCCTTAGCAACAGCTTTTTGGGGTTTCTACCAGAGGATTCCTGGATTTTAAAGCCTTTGCTGTGTTTGTCAGGTCAGAGGGATTTCTTTCTCTCCTATTCAGTGCTGTCGCTCCCCTCCTAAACTTGTTCCTTGTGCCAAATCTTTATGATTCCTGTTTGGGCACTGTGTGGGCAATCCCTCAGCTCCCAGTGTGTTCCAGGCAGGAGCATCCAGGCTAATCCCATCCCACCATGCCTGGTTGGGTGATTCCTTATCTCCTTGGTTGGCTTCAAACCCATTCCACGTCATGCCTCTGCCTCCATGCAATCCTTCTCTTCAAAGGCTCTGGCTCCTGGGGGATGCATGGAGCCAGTGAGTCTTTCAAGCAGCTATTTGCAACCTAAAACCTGTTAATTTGGGATTCTCCTCCACAGGGATGTGGGAGGAAACCTTGCTTGGCTCCATGGGGGTCTGCAACTCCACTGGAAAAGTTTTAGGAAGAGGTTAAAAATCAGGCTCCTGGCAAAATATTCTGCAGCCTGAATGTGCAGATGCTGGGGTTGGTTAGCCTGGAGAAAAGGAGGCTCAGGGGAGACCTTCTGGCTCTCTCCAACTCCCTGAAAGAAGGCTGAAGCCAGGTGGGGGTTGGTCTCTTCTCCCAAGGAACTCTGTGTGCACAGAGCACCCTGAAACAGCCTAACAGCACTCTGGAGCCAGGCCAGTGAGTGAAGAGTAGAGCCATGTCCCAAGGTGCCCACAGCCAAGGTCCTACCTGCTGAAATGTCCATTTTTGTTCTCAGCTGCTTGGTTTTCCTGCAAATTTCCCTCTGTGGCTGCATGAAGGTGGATGAAGCACCCTGGGCTCTCCAGCCATCCTGCTCCATGCTTCCAGTGACCCAGCACCCATAAAAGCAGGGTGCTGCCACCCCACTGCCCACCCTGGGGAAAGGGCAAACTGCAGAAGCTGCTCCTCACCTGGTGTCAGAGTCACTGGGACAGCAGGGGTGGGCTGATGAATCAACTGCTCTGAAGGCTCTTTAGGAAGTGAGGTAAGTGTGTTGTCATCCAGAGATGCTCTGGATGGGAGACATTTTACACCACTCTTTCTGCAGGAGAACTGGCAATTGTTCTTGAAAGGCTGTGGTGACTAATCCAAGCCCAAACCCTTCCCTGGAGAAGTCCTCATCTGCTCCAGCCCCAGCAACTCCAGTCACTCCCTTGCCAGTGGGAAACTGGTGACTTGCTGGGATGCTGTGGGTGATGGGCAAGTCCTCTGGTCACTCCACCACTCCTCCTGGATCCCAAACTCCATAACCACGTCCTGCTGGGACCAGGCTCCTCTCCCTCCTCTGCTCAGCTCTTGCAGACAAAAAGCTTCCCATCTCCTCCTCCCTTGGATCCTCAGCTCTCCTGCTCTTATGCAAAGCTGGTATTTATAGCATCTCCTGGAAACACTGTCATCACCACCAGCTAAGGAGAGCTCCTGCAAGAGGACATTCCTATGGCCATCTCCCTCTGCTGAGTCCTGGCAGGGTCACCAAAGCATCTGCAAGTGGGTGGCTTTGGAGCAGTGACCCAAGGCAGCTCCTGAAAGGCACCATTTGATCCCAGCTGAATTGGTTTACAGTCAAGAAAAGAAACAAACCCAACCCTTGCTTGGCTTAATTGGCTCTTGTCAGCCTGCTCAGGATCAGGGAGGTGCTGGTGCCTCTCCTGACAAGTCAAGGTCAAAGCCCATCCACTGCTCCCTGGTGAACCAGCACACCTGCAACATTCCCCCTGGGCAGGACAAGCTCTGGGGCCACATTTGCTTTTCCCTTTGCCATAAAATGTATTTCCAAGGACCAAGGAGTCTGCTGGGGCCTCTCCTGCTCAAGTACCTCTTGTGCAAACACCTTTATTTACAGCACCTCCAGCTGCCCTGGCTGGGAGACCACCAAACACCAGGCAGGCTTTGCAGCACCCATCACAGCCCACACTTATCACCCCCCCCACCTATCCTCCTCTTCTCCAACGAGGGGAGATGGTGCCTTTAAGGCAGTTTAACAGCTGTCAGAGAGGAGGCATTTTTGCCTGTGTTGCTGATGCTGAAAATACTAACCAGAGATACTTTAAGTAGGGCTGGAA
The DNA here is from genome assembly GCA_013399015.1 of Galbula dea. Lineage (NCBI taxonomy): Eukaryota > Metazoa > Chordata > Aves > Piciformes > Galbulidae > Galbula > Galbula dea. The sequence continues at coordinate 106,135 of VWZX01006847.1, read as the reverse complement.
AGCGTTCAACAAGAAGACACTGTGGGGCAGCCTGTCCCTGCTCCCAGCCCAGTCCCACCCAGCTGCTCCCAACTGGACGACTGTCAGGAGCCACAGGCATTCCTCTGGGGGCACAGAAGGGTTAAAAATACTCACAGCCAGGCTGGGGCACAGCAAGTGGCAGAGTCTCCCATCCCAGAAACTCACCTCCCCTCTCCCACCCACTCCTGGAGGCTCTACCAATGATGCACTCTCAGCTATGGGGTCCTGGGCTAATATGATTGGGTGTGGAGGTACCAAAAAAAGCTTCCCTGGAGGCATGGATGGGTGCTTGGGCACTGCCTGGGAGGAGAGGTGCTTGCTAGTGGTGGCTACTGTGGCATCTCAAGGAATGAAGGCTGTCAGTGTAAATGCTTTGATGTAAACACTTGGCCTCATCAGCACAGGGATTCCTTCCTGCTCCCAGCTCAGCCTCCCCAGCCTGCCAGGGGATGCTGGCTTTCCTCTGCCCACCCTGGAAAGCAGCTGAGCAGTGCCAGCAAGCTTAAATCAGAGAGTGTTTTGGATGGGAAGGGACCTTTCAAGGTCATCTGGTCCAACCCCCCTGCAGTCAGCAGGGACATCTGCAACTAGGTCAGGTAGCTAAGAGCCCCAAACAAGCTGACCTGGAATGGTTCCATCCAGGGATGGGACATCTCCCACCTCTCTGGGCAGCCTGGGCCAGGCTCTCACCACCCTCACTAGAAAACATCTTTCCTTAGGTCTAGTCTAAATCTCCTCTTTTAGTTTCAAGCCATCATCCCTTGTCCTGTCCCACCAGGTCCTGCTAAAATATCTGTCACCACCTTTCTTCTAGGCTCCTTGAAGCACTGCAAGGCTGCAGTAAGGTCTCCCTGAAGCCTTCCTCTTCTCCAGGCTGAACCACCCCAACTCTCTCAGCCTGTCCTCATAGCTCTCTGATGATGGGATGAACTTCTGAGAAGAAACCACCCACTCCAGACCTCCAAAACAACCCTGGCAGGGTGGTGGGCAGCCAAGTCCTCACCCCCCATCCCTCCCTGCCACCAACCACATCACCTCCCCAGGTGGAAGCCATGCCCACAGGCTCCCTCTCCCACAAGGCAGGGGAGGCAGAGACTTATTAGCAACAGGGACATTTCTGATAGCACTGTTGAGTCAGCTCTGGGGCTGAAATGCTGGGGGGAATGAGGAGAGTCAGAAATAGAGAGCTGGAGAAGGCCAGGGTCCTCCCACCACCACCCTGAGCGCTGGGGCTGGCAGCCAGAGACTCTAATTGCTCCTTTTACTTGGGGTGAAATGAGGAGGAACCTGGAGCAGGATTAGTCTGAGCAGCAGCTGAATGGTGAGATGACTAATGCTGTTTAGGGCTTTACTCATTCACTGCATCAGCCTCTCCTGGGATTGCTTTCCTATTCTACATTTTTTCTGTCTTCAGTGAAGCAGACAAAGAGGGTGCTGGAGGCAGGAGGGCTCCCTGAGCCCTGCCTGACCTGACCTGCAGCCTCAGTCACTGCTGTCTAGGGATTCTCCCTCCTCCTCTCCCTCATCCAGCAGAAAACCTTTACTGCTATTGAAGGAGCAGTGCCCGAGTCCACTGCCTTGAGCAACTCCAATTCCAAGTAACCTCCCCAAAAATCCATGGCAGGAGGAGAGGCAGGAGCCCCCAGATCCCATCTTTGCTCCTCATGACAGCAAAGCTATCACCCCCCCCAGGATCAGATGCAGCAGATCCCCCTCCTGCTTCCCCACCTCCTCCTCTCTGGGTGGGGCAAGGGTGGGGTTTGAATTAATCCTTGGAGCTGAGATCCTGGCCCAGCAGCAGCTCAGCACTGTGCCAGCTGCAGCAGGTCCTGGCTTGCTGCATTCCTCTGCCATGCCCCAGGGCCACCAGCAGACATGGGGCAAAGCAGCTGTGGTGATGGGAAGGGAGCCACCAGCACTGCAGCAGGAGGGGCCCTGCAAGGAGATGGAGCTCCAAGAGGCAGCAGCATGTGTCTGTCCCTCCCCCTTTCAGCTAACTGCATCTGCAGCAATTGGGAGGTGAAGGTGACTGTTTGGTTGTGTTGAGTTTGAGCTTTGGGTTTGGTTTTGGGTCAAGTTCTTCAAATTAAGAGAAATCTGCCCTAGTGAGGTCACTTCTGGAGGCCTGGGGCCAGTTCTGGGCTCCCCAGGTCAACAGAGACAAGGAACTGGTGGAGAGAGTCCAGCAGAGCCCAGGAAGATGCTGAGGGCACTGGAGCAGCTCTGGCAGGAGGAAAGGCTGAGAGCCCTGGGGCTGCTTAGCCTGGAGAAGAGCAGCCCCACAGGGGAGCTGCTCAATGCTCAGCAAGAGCTCAAGGCTGGGGGCAAGAGGCTGGGGCCAGACTCTGCTCAGTGGTGCCCAGGGCCAGCCCAAGGGGCACTGGGCACCAGCTGGAACCCAGGAGGTTCCACCTGAGCAGGAGGAGAAACTTCTTTGCTGGGAGGGTGTTGGAGCCCTGCTGGAGTATGGAGAGGGAGCTCAGGCACCTGGCCTGAGCAGCACAAGCCTTATCTGCATTAGTTCCCCAATCTTTGGGTGGCAGGGTTGGAACCCAGAGTCTTCTAGCTCAGGGACTGCTGATGCTGGAGAGCAGGAGATGGAGAAAACCTCTCCCCCTCCATGGGACCTTCCACCTCTGGACCATACTTGAGGAATTCAGCTGTTTGCTAAACTGAATCACGAGAGCTGTTCTGTTTAGTAACATCTCAAATGGAGCTCATTTGACTCCAGTCATTAAAATTTAACATTAGTGGAAGCTTGGAGAAACCTGAGCTGACAGCAAAGAGAGCAGAAGGGGAAGAAATGCCCCAGCCTGAACAGTCCAAGGAGCTCATGCTGGTAGCTGTCACTTGTCCTTTGTGCCAAGGAGCCCAAGTGAGCTCTGTGACCCTGGCAACACAGCACACAAAGGCTCTTCCAACTTCTAGTACCCTTTGATACAAACCAGGAGCTCCTCAGAGAGGCAGCAATGGCCAGACAGTCACTTGGGTTAAATTCATGCTGAAGAGGAGTTCAAGATGAGGTTCCTGTGCTCTGACAGCTTAACATAAGCTAAACTCAGGCTCTTTCTTCTGCAGCAGAGCTGGATCTGAGGTGATCCATCACCATGGCCATAGCAGCACGGACTCCAAACCACAGAAATGCCTTTCAGCTGCACTTGATCTGCCCCTAAAAGGCAGATGCTAGACTAGATGACCCCTTACAGTCTCTCCCAGATGGTTTTCTTACAACCCTCTAACTACAAGGCACTCCTAACCAGTCCCACCTAGTCTTCTCCCACCCCCCTGGAAGCCCAGGTCCACCTTGCAACACTGTCCTGGCTTCTGCTGGCCACAGAGCTGCCATGGGCTCAGCTCCTGGCTGTAACCCAAACACCTCCTGAAAACAAAGCTTCCTCCTGAACAAGATCTGACAGCTGCTTCCCAGCCTCCCACCTCCCAGAAACCCATCCAGGAGGAGCATGTACAGCAGGAGAGGGCTCAGCCCTCCCATAACCAGGATTAGCCAGTCCCTCTGTGACCTGGGAAAGGGGCTGAGGAGGTGGGGACAGGAAGGACATGGGTGGCAGTTCTCCAAAAGTTAAGGGTTTGTTGTAGGTTGTGGCCTCTTGGGGCAAGTTGGAAGGGTGTTTGCAAGCAGGGAAGGAAAAATATCTGGGAAGCTTCAAGTGTTTACTGAAGTTACTGGAGAACAAGAAGGACATTGAGTTACTGGAGCATGTCCAGAGAAGGGCAAGGAAGCTGGTGAAAGGTCTAGGGCACAAGTGTTGTGAGGAGCAGCTGAGGGAACTGGGGTTGGTTAGTCTGGAGAAAAGGAGGCTCAGGGGAGACCTTCTCACTCTCTGCAACTCCCTGAGAGGAGGCTGGAGCCAGGTGGGGATTGGCCTCTTCTCCCAGGTAAGAAGAGACAGGACAAGAGGAAACAGCCTCAAGTTGTGGCAGGGGAGGTTCAGGTTGGATATTAGGAAGAATTTCTTCCCTGAGAGGGTTCTCAGGCATTGGCCCAGGCTGCCCAGGGTAGTGGTGGAGTCACCATCCCTGGAAGCATTCCAAGAACATCAAGATGTGGTACTTTGGGACATGGTTTCGGGGTGAGCATGGCAGTGTTAGGTTAACAGTTGGACTCCATGATCACAGAGGTCTTTTCCAACCATAATGGCTCTGATTCTGTAAGGTGCTTCAGAAGTCATCTGCTCACAGCCTCCACCAGAGCCTTCAATATATCTTCTTTATTAAAACCTGGACATAATGAGTCCAGAAGTGCCCACTTTTGTCAGGGCTGCATTGGCAACTTGCCTGCAGCCCTGAGGCTGTGCCTCATTTGCATCTCATTTACACAGATGTTCATTAAAATTAATGCCTTAAGACATAATATCTGCTCCTATTTGAGCCTTCTGGACAGAGAGCATGAGCCCTGCTCACCCCATCCTCCTCCCCACCCTCGGCTGCATGGTCCCCACGTTGCCCCAGGGAGCACAGCCTGGCCCAGGAGCTGCCCCTGGTCCCCCCCAGGCACACTGGGCAGCTTGTCTGCAGCCCAAGCAAGTTGTGATATTGTCCTAGGGTCATTCTCAAGGTCACTGAGATCCAGACCATTTGTAAGCACTAGGATGGGTTAAGCTGTGCCCATCAGCTCCACTCTCCAGCTGGGAAGAATCCCTTCCTCTGCAGGGGAAGTTTCACTGCTTTTAAGGACCAGAAAGTCCTTTTGGGACACATTTGTCCCCAGTGACTGTCTGGTGTTTAATGATGAAGTTAAATCCTTGCCATCAACCTCAGGTCAACCCAAAGCACAGCTCAACACAGGAGTTAACAGCGACACCAGCAGAGGAGTTTGAGTTTGCCCCAGCAGAAACACTTCCAAGCACATTTTTGGCCAGGCAAGCCCCAAAACAGAAATACCTTGTCCTGGTGAAGGTTTCATGGAGCTATTAAAGTGGTGGAACAAGATCAGTTAAGCATGAGATGGAAAGTAAATGGCTGTAAAAATGCCTCCTCCCTCTTCTCCCCTCTCCCATTAACACCAGGAAAGGAGCAGGCAGATGGAAATCAGCTCAATCATCAGCTCCTGAGCACATCAGGAATGGAAGCTTCACAGCAAGAGAACTCCTAAGCAGTCTTCATGTAATTAATGTGGTGTTAACAGCATGACCCCACACCAGAATACTGTACAACAAAAACACCAAACACACTCCAACTTCCCTCTCTCAGCATTTCAGGCAAGCCTTGCTGGTCTCCACCAACTCTTTGCTGGAAAGATGAAGAGCCCACAGCAAAACTTTGCCTTGCTTTTATTCCCTGTGTGGATTCCTTGTCCCACAGTTCATCTGTGCCTTTATCTGGAGCCCAAAATGGATGTAATATGTGGCCCAGATGAAGTGACCCCAGCAGGGGTGGTAGATCAGGTAGAAAGACCTGCACAATGATGCAGTCTGGACCAGCCTCTCAGATGATGCCAACTTACAGTTCAGATGGACCCCAACCCATCCTTCCCTCCCCCAAGACAGAACCATCAGCCACCTCTCCACGCCCTCCAGCTACTGGCACACCAACATCATGCATCCCAACAAGAGGGAAAAGCTTTTCTCCTCCCAGTCACAAGACCTTCTCACTGCAGACTATCCAGACCAGCAGCTGATCTAACCTTCTCCACAGCAAGGCCACTGGACCACTCCAAAACCACCGCCACGAGAGCAACAACCGACGAAGCCCAGAGCTCCTCCACCACCACCAGCCAGACCTTCCACCCCCAAATGCCACTTAAGAAAGGTAACAGAGGAAAGACTTACCTTGAAGTCTGCCAGCTGCTGGTTGATGGTTTCCACCTCTGTCCCCACCACCCACTGCAAGGCCTCGCTCTCCTCTGCAGCAGTGGTCATGTGGCTCAGCTCCTTCAGCCTGCCGTAGAAGTCCTCGACGCGCGCCAGCGTGGTCTCCACCTGCTCCTGACGGTTCTTGCCTCTCTCTCTCAGCTTGCTGCACTGTTTGCTCAGTGTCTCCAGCTCCCTTTTCAGCCCTACCAAATCAGGGCTCCCTTCCTCCTCCAACATCTTCTTACAATCCCTTTCAGAAGCTTCGATGTCAGATTTCAGCCTCTGCAGCTTGCCCAGGAAGGCTCGAACGTCCTCTGCCTGGGACTGGAGGCTGTCTGAGTCTCTCCCGATGGGGCCCATGCTGTCCAGCTCATCATCCAGATCTGCCAGCTGAGAGAACATCTCCCTGACCCGACTGTTGAATTGCCCAATGCCTTCAAGCTTGTTTTCCATCAGGGTACAGCAGTCATTTACTTTCTGCTGCACAGCTTTGAAGTCCTGCTGAGCCACCTCAGCTTGGCTTAAGAGCTGGGAGCAGTCAGATCCATCTGGGGCATCTTCTACTAGGCCTTGAGTGAAGTTTTTCAGGTAGTCCACTTGTGGTTCCAGGGCCTGCAGCACCTCTTGCTGTGCCCTGAGCTTCTCCAGATTCTTGTTACTGCAGGCTTGTGGCCCTAGTGCATCGTAGATCTCCAGCTGATGCTTTGCCCCTTCCAGCTTCTTCTCAATGTTCTTGAAGCTCTCTTGAAACTCTTTGAGCCTTTGGGCCATCTCCTCGATGGAGCCAGTCTTGGCTTGCAGCTCTTCTGTGATGGCATCCATCTTCTGGTTGATGCCAGCCTTCTCATCCCTAACATCCTCCTCATCAGCCTGAGAGGCATCGATCAGGATGTCAGCAGCACTGTTCAGCATCTCCAGCAGGGACCGGCGCTTCTCCACGTCACCCAGCATGGCCTTGGACCTCAGCAGAGTCGCCTCCAGCTGCACTGGATCCAGAGTGACTTCCAGCTCAGACACCTTTGCCTTGCAGTCCTCCACCCACGGCAGGAGATCCTCCATGTGCCTTTGGTACTTCTGAGCTTTCTGCAAACAGTCCTTGAGCTTAGAGTGTCTATCAGCAGCCTGCTTGCTGAGCTCTTCCCAGTGTGTTTTGAGGTTGACCAACTGGTTTTGCAGGGTGGTCTTCTCCTCCCCAGGCTGGACAGAAAGCAGCAAAGATTCTCCCTCCGCTACGATCATCTCATAGGAGCCGCTGTGTTGGTTGAGGCTCTTCTGGAACTCTTCTTGTTCCTGAATCTGGCTCTGCAGCCTCTCCAGTTTAGCAGAAATAGGTTGGCTCTGGGCTTGCTGGCACAGTTTGTCATCCAGCCAGGTCCTGAGTTCATCAAACATGTGCTGGAACTGCTGGGAGCTTGCAAGCGCAGTCTGCAGTCGGTTCATCCGGTCGGCTGGAAGGGAGAGAGAAGATTAGGAGATGACAATGGAGCTGAAATCAAATCAGCACAGTGCAATTAGTTGAAATCATCTCAGATGCACCAACTGTGTGGTGATCAACAGGAAGGAGGCTGCCATTGCATCCTGAGCCTGGTTTGCTCCCTGATCCAGAGATCTCTGAGGCAGGACCAGGCAATGACAACGCCGTGGTCGCAGGTCTCCTGACCAGTCTCTAAATGCAACCTTTCAGACACCAGCAGAGGCATCCCAAGATCAGAGGGTGGCCTCTGGGTCTTCTTCATGCCCCATTCTCAATTGTGGAATCATGGTTCTGAGCACAACATACTGAATCCCAGAATCATAAAGGTTGGAAGAGACCTTTAAGCTCTTCAAGGCCACCTGCCACCCCAACACCTCCATGCCAATAACCCACCCTCCTAAGTGCCACGTCTAGATGGTTTTTAAACCCCTGCAGGGATGGTGACTCCACCACTGCCCTGGGCAGCCTGGGCCAATGCCTAACAACTCTGTCAGCAAAGAAATTTTTCCTGCCATCCAATTTAAACCTCCCCTGGTGCAACCTGAGGCCATTTCCTCTTGTCCTCACACTGGTAACCATATGCCACACTGCTGCAAGCCAGGCCTGGTGAACAGCCACAGCAGTGGGACTGAGCATCTCTGCTCACTGCCCTACTGGCTCAGGTTGTGTCTGGAATCTGTCCTTTCCTGTGCATAGTCCCACAGAACACACTCATGAAGCAGCCTGAGAAATGATACCTGGTCCTTCCCATCCTCTTCTCAGAAGCCCAAGGATGGGAGAACCCTTTGGCACACAGCAGGGGTGGGGTTCCCCATCCCAACACCTCTAGAGCAACCTCTCAGCTCTCTCTCACCTGCCAGGTCTTCCAGCCCTTTGAGGGGAAGTGCCACCGTCTCCAGCCGCTTCCTCAGCTCATCTTTGAGATACTGCTCCCCAATCAGGATGGAGAGGTCATCACAGAGGCTCTGAGCCTCTCTGATCTCCTCCTCCAGCTGCTCCAGGTCCGAGCGGATCTCGCTGGTTTCCTCCAGCTGCTGTTTGACTGCATCGGGCTGGGTGCTGACGGCAGACTGGCTGCTCAGACGCTGCCCAACAGCCTTCACCTTCTCGGAGAGGCCCTGGAGGAGCTCCTGGTACTGGGTGCTCTTTACTATGGCTTGGTCAATGTGGCTGGAGCGGGAGTTGAGGCGTTCCATCAGCTCAGACCATTTCTGATTAACCCCTTGGAGCTCTTCTCGCACCTGGGTCGTGGATGGAGAAACATCTCCAGGGCCAGTCAGGATGCTCTGAGCTGCCTGGTTGAGCTGCTCATGCTGCTGCCTGCGAGCTTCAAATTCCTTCAGCATAAACTGCAACGGAGAGAACATCAGAATGTTTGCATAAAACTGACAGCTCCAAGTACACAACAGCCAAAACAAAGCAGACCTCCAGGGGCTTTATCCAGCCCATGGAGTCAGCAGGAACAAGGCCTAGGGTGGGATGGCAGTTGGGCTGGCTAAGGGTGGACCCACAGTTTACTGTGACCTTGCAACTTCAAAGAGCTGGGAGGGGGTCTGTGGTTCCAGGGCTTTGCTCTCACTCTCACACCTCCTGCTGCTGGGTAAGGTGAGATAAACCGGTTGGAGGAGAAGGAAATCTCATTAAGCTAACTGGGACACTTACAGACATGTTAGGCTTTGGAAGCAGGAGGGACAGAAAGGGCAGGAGGAGGAGCAGCATTAGGATGTCCTGCAGAGCATCAGCACAGGTCTTGTTGAAAGCAATTTCACCCTCTGAGAGGGGCCAAGTGATTCACTGATGAGTCAATGCAGTGCAGGGAAGGAAGCTGGAGCTCTGCACCCCTTTCAAGTTATTCCCAGCAGCTTGCTTTCAGCAGGGTTTGGAGAACTTGGGAGGGGAGCCATGAACTCTTTCTCCCAGCACCTGGCACATGGCAGAGCACTTGCATGGCAAGTAACTGCCAGTGCAATCACACAGTGCCTGGACCCATCCTCCCCTCCTTGTCCCAAACCCACCCTGGAGATGCCTACACAGCTCCCAGCTCACCTGAACCTGCTGCTTCTGTGCATTCAGCATGTTGGGGTCGATGGAGAGGGGTCCCAGCACACTCATCATCAGCTCCTTCTCCATCAGCCAAGGGCGCAGCTGGCCCTCAGCAGCCTGGAAGCTGGCCAGCTGGTTCACTGACTCCTCCAGTTTCTGCTGCCTCTCAGCTGTTGCCTGGCTGGCTCTTTCCCACCTGCAATCTGAAGCACCAGCTGTGTTGGTGGTGGTCATGCTCCTGGCCAGCCCCCAGCCCTCCCTTAAGAAGGAGTAAGTTGAATGGAGGGACACAAGTTGTACCAGGGAAGGTTTAGGTTGAGCATTCAGAACAATTTCTTCCCCCAAAGGGTTGTCAAGTTCTGGGGTGATGGAGTCACCATCCCTGGGGGGCTTCAAAAAGCCACAGAGATGTGGTGCTGAGGGACATGGTTTAGGGGTGATCCAACTTCACAATTGGACTCCATGAGCTTCAAGGTCTTTTCCACCCTAAATGATTCTGAAAAGGGCTTTTACCCTCCCCACGGTGTGAAGCCTCCTCAGCTTCTCAATCACACTAGTGTGGCTCCTGTCACTCTCCACCTAAGCCATCACCCATCTCTAATGGCTCCATGGTCTTGAAGCTGACAGAAATAAACCCTGGCAAGCAGGATTTCTGCACTCTAGTCACTACTGCCATGAGCTGCTCTGACCTTGGGTGAGCCACTTCACATCCCTGGCTTGATACCTGAGGAAACTCATGTGCATCAGCCCTCACACAGCACATGCAGATATCTCCTGGGTGGAGAACTCCATAAACACCTTCCTGCTCTGTGACAGAGAAGAACCTCTGGGCTTCCTTTTAAATTGTTTAGTCAACAATTAATTACCTAGGAGAGCCTTATTAATGACTAGAATTTTGTATCAAGCAGTGATATAAAATAATCTACCCATTTCATTAATGTGGGGGCTTTGGGGGTTTCTTTCCCCCCTTTAAAGAAGGAATTTAAGGAGACAAGTCTGTAACACACACACACATCCATCACTGAGCCTTCATGAATCATGGCAGTGCTCATCTCTGGAACACCCTGTCCACCAGACAGCTGAGAGAGAAGTTTGCTCTCTCCTGAATTGTAATGAGAAGTGACTCTGCTCTGCTGTGACTTTGGGATCTCCCTGCAATCCTGAGCCACTTCTAATCCCTTCTGACAGCTCCAGACAGCAGTCTCACTGAGTGCTTCAGGCACTTACTTAGGTCTTCCTGCATCTTCTTCCAGTTCGCTGCTTCTGGAGAATCTGGGTATTTCTCCAGCAAGCCAGAAAGTGCTTCCTTGACCTTCTGGATCTTCCCTGAATTCTGTTCCAATTCAGCCAGAAATGCCTAGAAAAATCATCACATGAACTTCTTCAGACAGAGGGCAAAGGAATGAAATCACTGAGCAAGAATGAAGCAGCAGCTACAAGCTGGAGCTGGACAGTTTCAGTTCTCTGCTCTTTAATGAAATCATTTCATTTTATTAGCAATAGCATGAGCTAACTTGGCTCCAAGAGCAGAGCAAGGTTAGGAACTGCTTTCCAGGAGAAGCTGGAGTGATCCAGCAACAAGGGCTACAGAAAAGCTCTTCCCCCTGAGCCAAATGCCTGAAAGCAACAGGGCTGAAAGCAAAGAGGTCGAGCACAGTGCATGGGCTCCTTTCTGGGCAGAGCCCTTCTTTAACCCAGGGCAGGTCCTCAGGGCTACTCCTGCTGCCAACACAGCACACCTCTGAGGACCTTTGGGAGGAGCTGCTCAGAATCACAGACTGTCCTGAGTTGGAAGGGACCCAGGTGGATCTTTTTGCTCTGGAAGAGAAGTTACCTTGTTGTGCTCAGCCTGGGCTCTCATCGTCTCTGTCTTGGTGGGTGAGGAGGAAGCATCCAGCTCTGACAGCATCTGTTCCTTTGACTCCAGCCACTTCAGCATCGAGCTGGCCTCCTCCTGCACTTCTTGCATCTTCTCCAGCATAGCTGAGAGCTGCTGCTGGCGTTCCTGCAGCACTGCACCCAGAGCCTGGTACTGCTGGCTCACGTCGGACACGTGGCACTGGATCTCGGTCAGATCTGCTTCCAAAGAGCAGCCTGAGCTGAGGAGCACTGCTCACACTGCCCATCTTACCCTGGGACTATCAGCTACTCAGCTGGCCCTGGGGCAGGCAGAGCTGGCCAAGCACGAGGAGCAAGAGGGCAGGCTGCTGTCAGCCTGTCTGCAGAGCAGCAGCAGGTTCTCCACACCTCTCATGCCAGAGGAACCTTCCCCCTGCACCCTGTATGTGTCCTGACAGTTTGCAAACAAAGCAAATGCCTCTGGCTGGGAGACTGATGGGAGCTGAGCTTCCCCTCCACAATGTCACTGCTAAGCCAGTGCTAAATAACCTGACACTAAAACATCAAGTCATTTTTATGCACCTATTATCTTGCTGAACTGGAGAACCAGCAGCAGATAAGGGGGCTGTAATTAAAATAGCTCTTCAGGCTGCAGGCTTGGATGCTGTTAGCATCCCTGAGAACCAATAAAGTTAATTGCAGGCCTTAAAACCATTGCCTCATTTATCAGCTCTTAACATCACCTGACAGGGTGTCAGGGTGCTGCTGCTCCCCAAACCTCTCTCTCTCTCTCTTCTCTCTGTCCTTCAGCCTGACCTCCACCCTCCCACCACCACCACCCAACCTGCCTGGCAACCGCGGGGCACGGCTGAGAACCCACAAGGCTCATTGCACTTGTGGAGGGCTGCTGACAGGAGTCCTCCTGGGCTTTCTGTTCCCGTGGAGGGAAAAGCACAGATATAAACCAAGAGCTGGGGAGGGGGAGGTGACCTCAGCTGAGGTGGGGGGACAGCCAGCTCACCTTTGCAGGTGTGGAATCCGTTCAGGCTGCCAGCTGAGCCTCCCGGTGCGGGCAGCACCGTCCCTGAGCACGGGGAGGGGACAGACAGAGGGACAAGACAGAGGTGTTAGGAAGGCAGACAGCAAGCCATGCTCCACCACATGGACCACAGCAGCCACCAGCTACAGACATGGCATCTCCACCTGCCCACCCTCCTGGTGCTGATGGACCCACGGATGCTGCTGACTTGCTGGACTCTATCTGGAGTTCAGAGCCTTCTCCTCCTCCTCCCCACATCCACACCCTGTGCCTCTCTGGAGCTGCTCCTGCCTGCCTGGACCAGCAGCAGGGAAGCTGAAGCTGGCTGGAGCTGGACTCTTCTCCCAACACCACCCAGAGACCAGGGGGTGGACATGGCTCCTCTGGGGACTGGTATACTGGGGACCACTGGTCATCTCTCCATGCCTGGAAAGCTGCTACCCTGAGCAGGATTTGGTGAACTGTAATCTCAAATGAGACTGCTGGATGCCTTCCCTGAAGGGATTAACTCTCCTGAAGAGATTAACTTCCCCATATTCTCCTTTTCTTATGGGATGGAAGCATTCAAACCCTCCTTGGTGCACAGACACTCTCTCTGCCAGTGTCCCCTCTCCTTGGACACCAGAGATCACAGCTCTGGTCACAACCCATGGGGGATTCCACCAGAATCATTGCTGGCTAAGTCCCTCTCATTCTAACCACACAATTCAATGTTTCCATGGCTGGAAAGAGCTGCAGCTTTGGTCACCCCACATGGGGGACTGTAGGGGTCACCCACAAGAAGTCTCTCCCCACTTCTCTGGGAGGTTTCCCCTTGAACAGCTCAAGTTAACCCTGACAAAGATCTGGACTGTGACTTCCCACAACTGCCCATCAAGGATGTGGAGCCCTGGGGTTTGTTCTCCTAAAGCTGGAAGCCATCTTGGAGATGGTTTCCAAACAAACCAGACATCATCTCATTGCTTTGCAGATGTGAAGCCAAAAAGGAGATCAGCAAATCACTTCTGAGTGTCAGAGTCTTCAATTTCATCCAGATATGGAAGCCAACTACTGGAGTTTGAGTCAAACACTCCAGCCCTCAGGAGGCTGCAGCACAAGAGAAAGCAGGAGCCACCTCCAGGAGCTCCCTGTGGGGTGGAGAGCCTGGATCCCTGGGCTATGGCAGCATGAAGCTCCCAGGCTGCAGCCAAGCAGAGGCACATGTCCCCATGCTGGGCTCATGGCAAACACAAGGTAATTCAGTGCTTGTCAGGCCAGAGCAAATGAAGCCAAGTTGGTGAGCTCCAAGCCCTCAGCTGATGCATTCAAGCACTGAGCACCAGTGTCTGGACCACATTGCTGAGCCCCACAAGACCAGACCCACACAGGTCCTCTGAGGTCTGTTAAAAGGGGGAAATAATCCCATTTTTGGCTTGAGGCAGGCTCAGGGAGGATGCAGTGGTGACAGCACACAGGGCTGAGGAAGGAAACATCCTCAGGAGAGGAGGCTGGGACTCACCTGCCTTGGAGGGGGTGTCAGGGGCTGTAATCTCCACGATGAGGTTCTCCAGGAGGGTCCCTCTGTGGCTGATCTCCTCCACCTGGGCCCCCTTCCCCTTCCAGTCCTCTAGGAGATCCTGCTCACAGAACCATGAACAGTTTGCACTGGCAGGGACCTTTTAACAGTCATGGTCACCTAATCCAAACCCCCCTGCAGTCAGCAGGGACATCTGCAACTAGAGCAGGTTGCTCACAGCCCCAGACAGCCTGAGCTGGGATGGTTCCAGGGCTGGGACATCTCCCACCTCTCTGGGCAGCCTGGGCCAGGCTCCCACCACCCTCAGTGGGAAGAAATTATTCCTTCTACCAAGTCTGGGCCTCCCTCTGTTAGTTTCCAACCATCACCTCCTTGTCTTGACACAACAGACCCACTAAGAAGTCTGTCTCCATCTTTCCTGCAGGCCCTTCAAGCCCTGGAAGGCTGCAAGGTCTCCCCAGGTGAAAAGCAAAGGTCACCTCTCTGGTGACCTGGTGGCACTGGGACATGGCACCCAGGGAACCAACACAGGGCAAGCAAACTGCCCCAGGACAGTGGATGCCTCTGGATCTGTTTGTGCCAGGGAGAATCAAAGGTGACAAAGCTCTTCCCTAACTGGTCTGCTGAAGGAAACCTTCTTCCTCCTTCCCTCTTTTTGGGGACCTCCCCTCCTCCTCTCTGCACCCAGCCCAGCCTGGTTGAGCCCAGCTTTCAGAGGGCTGGGGGTGACTCAGCCTCTGCTCTGCCTCTGAGTCAAACCCTTGGCACATCCTGGTGCCAGAGGGGAGCTGGCCCTTGGATGACTGGAAGCCACCTTCTCTTCCTTTCACTGGGTGTTTCCACTTGCTGATGAGCTTGTTCAGGTCTCCTGCTCCCAAATTCCACCCAGAGTAGGCAGGAGGAGGGATGGGAAAGCAGGCAGTGCCTGAGAGGACCTTGCCACTGCCTGCAGGGGACACCAGGAGCTGCAGCCCAGCAGCAAGTAGAGGGCAGCTGCAGGATTCCTGAGACCACAAAGGGGGAGCCCAGAATTCCCAAGGCCACAAAAACCACCTAGAAAACCTTTGCTTCCTGGGATTTAATCCTCATCACAGCATTCCCAAGTCCAACTTCCAGCTCCCTGTGCCCACCTGGATCTGCTGCCTGTGCTGGTGGAGCTCCTGGGTGCCCAGGGAGGTCTCAGCAGGTGGCATTTTGCCTTCACTCTCCCTCAGCCACTTCCTCATGGCTCCAACCAGCTTCCGAAATTCCTCCAGTTGCTGCTGGCAGGAGGCTGCCTCCTTTTCTCTGGGAGAGAAAGGAGTTGGGAGAGTCAGGAGCTCGTGCTCTGCCTTGCAATGAGCCCTGCTTGAATGGAGCAGTTGTGGCTCCAGGAGCCCTTCTTTGGATTGTTTGGAGTAGGAGATGTTGCTTAGGAACAGCTCACCCAGTACCAGCCAAATTTGGGGTGGGGGGCACACCCCAGCCTGCCCCTCACTGCTGCTTCCTTCCCCTCTTCCCCCACCCCACTCCATGGCTGGTGGGGCTTGAGGGCCACTCTGTCACCAAGTGTGGTAGCCATCAGCCACAGGACCTCACCACCAGCCACCACAACCAACCTGTGCTGGCTCTGCCCTTGGTTCTTTGTCCCAGGGGAAGTGAAGCTCTTTGGGAAGACAAAGCTCATTCATGCCAGCTGGTCCCAGCCAGCTGCAGCCCAGGGTGGGGGTCAGGCTGAGCTGCTCTCCCCCTCCCCAGCCACAGCTCATATCTATTCAGCTCATCCCAGAGGAACAAGGCAGCCCCCAGAGGGGAGCCATGGGCCCCTCTGGCTCATCCTCACTGCCTGCAGCTGGGAGCAGCCTGCACAGGGCTGCCTGGAGGCAATTCCTGAGGATTATGATGAGGTTCATCTGCTTTTCCTCATCACCTTCCCTGTATCCAGCAGGGAATTTGGAGAGAGAGCCTGGGAGGTGTCAATCCCCCCAGGGATACAGGTGAGATGGCACAGACTGGTTTGGGTGGGAAGGAACCTTTCAAGGTCATCTAGTCCAACCCCTGCAGCCTGCAGGGACATCTGCAACTAGAGCAGGTTGCTCACAGCCCCAAACAACCTGAGCTGGGATGGTTCCAGGGCTGGGACATCTCCCATCTCTCTGGGCAACCTGGGCCAGGCTCTCACCACCCTCAGTGTAAACAATTTCTTCCTTCTCTCTAGTCTAAATCTCCTCTTTCAGTCTCAAACCATCACCCCTTGGCCTGTCCCAACAGCTCCTGCTAAAGTCTCTCCCCACCTTTCTTCCAGGCCCCCTGAAGTACTGCAAGGCTGCAGCTAGGTCTCCTTGGAGCCTTCTCCATGCTGAACAACCCCAGCTCTCCCAGCCTGGCCTCACAGCAGAGAGCTTCCATCCATCCATCCAACCCTCTGGTCATTTCTGGGACCCTCATTTTTGGGTCACTCTAACCCTGCTCAAGCTTCCATCCCCAATTTGAGTCCAAGTTACTGCTCCATCTCCCTCCATCCTCACTTGAGGAGGACTCTGGGGACAGAATGCTCTGCTCTGTCACCTCCTGAAGAGCACAGGCCTGGGGCAGGCTCTTGCTCCTGCTCCACCCTCCAGCAAGACACCAGCCCACGCTCTGGGAAGCCAAAGGCAGCAGCAGCAGCTCCTGCAGCACCAGGAATTTTTCTCACCACCCCCAGGCAAGGCTTTTTTTAACGTGTCAGCTGGAGTGAGCTGCCTCCTGTCTGCTGCTGGGGGAGGAGAGAGGCAGGAAGAGCTCCTTCAGTGCTCCCCTCCCACCACGGAGAGGAGATCTCCACAGGGTCTTGCTCTGACCACAAAGCCACCTCCCAACTCCCCTTCCCCAGGGTCCCTGGGACTCACCTCTCTTTTGCCACCTTCTGCAGCTGCAAGAAGTCTTTCTTCAGGCTCTGTAGCTTCTCCTCCTGCTGGGAGGCTCTGGGAGCAAAGTCACAGGAGCTCAGCTCCTCAGCAAGGTGCTCCAGGGTGGCCAGATCCTCCTGCTGCTGCCTCAGCTCCAAATTCAGCTCCTGCCAAGAGCAAAGGGTGATGCTATCCATGAATGACCTCAGCAGCAGCCTTGGGCAGAGGGGATGAACCAGACAGTCCCAGCAAGCTTGAGAGAGCCTCCAGGAGCAGCACCATGAACTGCACCAGCACTAAACAGGTGGACATGGCTCAGTCCCACCTGCTCCTCCAGCTCCAGCTCAGCAAATAGTTGGAGCAGCTGCAGGAACAAGTCCCAGGTCCCACCTTCTGTGGTGCTGGAGGCCCCTAGACCACACCAAGCCAACCCCTCCCAGCACAAGTGTCTGGTGCTGTGCCAGTTGAGTGCTTCTGAGCCTGTGGTCAAAGCTTCTCCTGCAGCAGAGCACTTGTAGGAAGCCAGCAGGAGGAATCCCATGCAGCCATCATGAGCCAGAGCATCTCTGAGGGCTTTGTCACATCCTGCACTCTGCTTGCTGCCAGCTCTTGGGCATTTTGCTGTATTAACCTTGTGGAGACTTTAACTGGTGACACTTGGCTCTGCTTGGCCTGGCCTGGTCATGAGAGATCCCTCCTGAAACCCAGCCTGGCTGCAGGGAGCTGCCATCCTCCTCTCCCACTGCTGGTAACAGCCTCAGCTGCTCCAGCCCTGCTCCCTTTCCCAGGCAAGAGGCAGCACAGGTCCCTGTGGAGCCTGGGAGACAGCTGGGGGCTGTTCACCTCAGCAGCCCTCATCAGGGGCTGGAGCTTCCTGGGGAGGGGAAGCAGAGGGGCAGGAGCTGATCTCTCTGGTAACCAGTGACAGGACCCAGGGGGATGGCATGAAGCTGTGCCAGGGGAGGGGCAGGGTGGATATCAGGAGAAGGTTCTTTCCCCCAGGGGGTGGTGGAGCACTGGAACAGGCTCCCAGGGCTGCAGTCACAGCACCAAGCCTGACAGAGTTCCAGCAGCATCTGGCCACTGCTCTTAGGCACACGGGGTGATTTCTGGGGTTGTCCTGTGCATAGACAGAGACTTGATGATCCTTGTGGGTCCCTTCCAACTCAGGACAGTCTCTGCCTCTCTGATCTCACCTGGATGTGCTGGGAGAAGTGAGCAATGTCCTGGTCTGGCTGATTCCCAGATGCCAACATCCGTGTTCTGCTCTCCATGAACTGCTGCAGCTTCTCAGAGAGCTGCTCATACTGCTCCACCTTGGGCAGGAGACCCTTCAGCATCTCCTCCCTGTCCTGCTGCTGCTGGCACAACCTCCCAAAACGTTCTGTCACCTCTGCCAGCTTGTCCTGCAGGGCAGAGGCCGTGGGGCTGTCTGCTGCCTCCATGAACCGGGTCACCATCTCCCGGGTGGCCTCCAGGCAGCTCCTCTGCCTGGCAATGTCCTGCTTCAGCTTCTGTGGAGAGATCAGTGGAGGAACCTGCTGGGAAGAGGCTTGGGCCACCCTTGGGTTGCCTTTGGAGGCAACCAGAGCTGGGCAAGAAGAGTTTTCTACCCCAATTTTCCTTCCCTTTCCTTCCCAGCCTCTCCCTGCTGCCTTGTTGGCAAAGGAGATTTTCACCAGGGCTCTGTCCTGGCACCAAGAAATTTAAGTCAAGGTTCTGCTCCTAGCCCTTTGCAGGGCTTGGGGTGTTTTTGGTGCTTTCCAAAGCTTTGCAGCAAGTGCCTGCATGGCTCAGGTCCTGCAGCCAGGTCTGGCTGAGGGGGGTGGAGCTCAGGGATCAGCCTTACCGTGCTCGTGGCAAGCGAGTCCTGGATGGAGGCAGAGGAGAGAGTGGCCAGCTGCTCCCTCTCCAGGCTCTTCTCAATCTCAGCCACTGACTGGAGCAGGCTCTCCAGGCTCTCCTGCACACTCTGGGACTGGGCAATGGATTTCTGCAGCAGGTCTGAGTGCTCAGCCATCTGCTGGGAGAGGCTCTGGAAGCGACTCACGATGGCATCTGTGGAGGTCAGGGCAAAGGAGAATCAACAGCTTCTCACCTTGGTGCTCAGACAGCACCCAGGATCACCCCTTTGGCTCCTGGCAGCCTCTCACTGGTGACAAACCCTCCTCCCCAAACCCAGCAGTGAAAGAAAGGCTCAAGAGAAATGGCCAGCCTGGACCAGAGCCTCCCCCTGTACACAGACAAGCCCTGGAGACATGCTGCTGTGCACCTGGGCCCCACCTTCTCCCCCAGCAGGAGACTTCATCCTTCCTCCCTCCCTCCCTGCTTTGTTTTCACCCTCCCCAACCATCCCTGGCTGCAGGTGGTTGCTTTGCTCCATACCTGTTGTCTCCTGAATGTGCCCACGGTCTGGAGCTGGTTCCCCTTGCACCCCCAGCAGGGAGTGAGCTGCCTTCTGGAGCTTCTGCACTGGTACTTGGTGCTCAGCAAGGTCTCCATGCAGCTGCTGCTTGACACCAGACAAGGCAACATCAGCAGTGGGTCCCCTGCAGCCACGAGGAGCTCAGGGCTCCATTTAAACCCTGCTGAGGGATCCTCTCCATTCAGCACAATAACAGTGCAGGGTGGAAGATGCAGCCCCATGCTGCAAGGCAAAGCTGCATCAGGAGGTCTGGGCTGCCCCAGCACCTAGCCACCCTCATGGGAGAGGCATGTCCTCCTCCCCACATCCCACTGGGATGTCTCCTGTGGCAGTCTGGGGCTGCAGCCCCTGGTCCTTGCTCTGAGCACCCCTCAGGAGAGTTTGGCTCCACCTGATCTGCAACACTGGGAGCTGCTGAGCCTGCAGCTGCAGCTTTGCACTCCACAAGCAAAGAAAACCCAGGCAAGTCAAGTCTCCTTCCTGCTGCTGACTGCTGAGAGCAGCACCCAGTTCCACCCAGGCTCCAAGCCTCCCCCAGGAGCTGACCCCCAGAGCCTGTACCTTAGCACTGGAGAGCTGCTTCTGCAGAACAGCTGGGTCTGAAGAGACTGCCTCTGAGAGCAGCTTCCCCACAGCAGCTTCACTCTCCTGCAGCCACGTCCTGAGAGACTCTGCCACCTCCTGGAACTGCTGGTAGTGATCCAGCAAGGTGCTGAGGTGGGAGCCAAGCTTGGTGCACTGCAAAGGAGCAACAAGATGTAAGAGGAGGATGTAGCCAAGCACTGAGCAACCTGGCACCAGTGGCAAACACACACAAATCCTCAAGAAAGATAAAGAAATGATTAAAAAACCCCAATCTTGTCACCTGTGTTCAGCGACTTCCAGGAGACAACATGCACAGCAGCACTAAGACAGAGGTGCTACTCCTGCCCAGGTCTTGAAGAAGACAAATGTCATTCTCCCACCTCCATCTGTGCTCCAAGCCCAGCCAGATACTCCAGAGAAACATCCTCTGCCAGCCCTGCTCCTTCTGCAGGCAAACCTTGTCCTACCACCTCCATCTGTGCTCCAAGTGCAGCCAGACACTCCAGAGAAACATCCCCCTGCCACCCCTGCTCCTTCTATCTGCTCAGGAGGCAAACAGCCCCAAGAGCCCAAGTCCTGCCCTTGCACAGCCCTTGCTATACCTTGGCATGCAGGGTGGTGTATCTCTGTGTTGCATCCTCCAGCTTGCTCTTGACCAGGCTCCTGGACAGCAGGGGTTGGGCTCCTGCATCCCCAGCAGCTCCCACCACATCCAGCACCTTCTGCCCCGACATGGTGACAAACCTCAGGTCCCCTTTGTGGGAGATCACATCTTCTGAGAAGCTTCCCTGCCTCAGGAGCAGCTTCCTGAGGGCTTCAGGGTCACTGCCTCCTTTGGCCATCCCCTCCAGGTCTTGCTCTGCTTGTTTGAGCCAAGCTTCAAACTCCTCATGGTCCTGGAAGAACTTGTGCAGCTCATCCCTCAGGAGCTGCACCTGCTTCAGGCTTGCTTCTGCCTGGGAGAGGGCAGCTGGGTACTGCTCCTTCAGCTCTGCCAGCTGAGCCTGCAGCCTGGCCCTTTCCCCTCCAGCCAGGCTGTGCCCATGTCTCTCCAGGAAAGCCTGTGCTGACTGTGTGGCCAGGATCACATCCTGCTGCTGGGAGAGCAGCTCCTGGTGCTGGGCCTGAAAGATGATGGTGAGCAAAGGTGATGCTTGTGACAAGAGGGTGTCTGCTCACCAGCAGCCTGGTGGCTGAGCCTCTGCACCTTCCTGCAGCACTAGAAGGGTGTGGGGAACACCCCAGGGCTGGGCTAGAGGCAGGAGAGTGACCTCCTCTCTGGGCATGGCAGGAATCTTCCCTGGTTACCCTGACTGCACTGTGCCATGGCACCACCTCCCCCAGGGAGCCAGGTAGGGACCTTCCAAGCCTCCCACATGGAAAATCATCCTGGACACAGGTTTTGGAAGCCAGACCCATCTAATCTAGGGATCTGATCAATATCTAAAGGGTAAGGGTGAGAGGCTGGGGCCAGGCTCTGCTCACTGGTGCCCAGGGACAGGCCAAGGGGCACTGGGCACAAACTGGAACCCAGGAGGTTCCACCTGAGCAGGAGAAAACACTTGCTTGGTGTGAGGGTGCAGAGCCCTGGCCCAGGCTGCCCAGAGAGGCTCTGGAGTCTCCTGGTATGGAGAGATTGCCAAGGCAGCTGGAGGTGACCCTGGGCAAGCTGCTGTGGGTGACCCTGCTGGAGCAGGGGGCTTGGACTGGGTGATCCCCAGAGGTCCCTTCCAACCCCCCACCATGCTGGGGTTCTGTAACTCCCCACCCTGCTCCCATCTGTGTCAGGGTCAGTGTGCTGGGCAGAAAGCTTTGAGAGGGACAAAGGTTTCCATCCTGACCTTCAGCCTCTCATACTCCTCATCCAGGCTCTCAGCAGTGCTGTCTGCTCCCAGGGTGTGGCCATCAGGGGCATCCTGAGTGCCTGTCCCTGCTGCTTGCTGGATGGGGTGGGGTCTGTACTCTGGGAGCTCTGACTTCTGCTCCAGGGATGCCACCCAGCTCAACAGAGAATCAATCCTACTGCTGTTCTCCTCCAGCTCCTTGGCAGCTTTCACCTGCAAGCAGAAAGGTTCCAGATAACCATCCCCCATTTTTAGGCAAGTTCAGCAAGTGACTGCATGGGGAAGGGAGACAAAAACCAACAGCAGAAAAACCCCAAACAGTTTTCCAGCTGAAAGCAAACACCTGAGACACTCACAGACCTCCAAACACACTTGATGGCTCTCTGGAAGGGAGGAAGGTGCAAAGCAGCTGTGAACACACTCAGCCTCTCTGCTGCACTGCATTCCTCACCCTGAGCCAGCCTAGGGGCTGCACCTTGAAGGGCTGGGACTCCACACGTGGAGGCACCTGATGCTCCTGCTCCCATTAAAGGGCAGCCCAAAGTCCCTTTTCCTCCCCAACCAGCTATGCTGTGGCTGCAGCTCTGGTGGCATTTGGTGAGGGGGCAGAGGGTCAGGGTCCCACCTCCCCCAGGGAACAGGAGAGTTCTTCACACCACATCAGCCAGATGACCAGGGTCCCTGACTAGAGCTCAGCATCCACCTCAAGCAGAGCCTGGGGGCTGCAGCTCTTTGCACCTTACCTTTTCAGTCTCTTGCTGGACTGCAGCAGTCACAGCATTCTCCAGCTCCTTCTGGGCCACCTCTGTCCTCTCCTGCAAGGACTGGTACTGGTCCTTGGCATGCTGGAGCTTCTCTTGTAATGCTGCCAGCTCCCCAGGCTCCATCTTCACCTTGTTCTCCTCCAGAAACTCCTCTGTGCTTTTGAGGATGCTGGCAAAGGAGGCAGCTCTGGTGTGCAGGTTCCTCTGCAGCTCCTGGGCAGATGATGCTGTGAGGCTCTGAGGGCTCCTGAGGCCCTGGCCCAGCCTCTCCCCCTCCCTCCCTCCCAAGCACTGACCTTAACAAGGCTTTGTCTCTGCTGCAAGGTGGCCAGGTCTCCTTCACTGGTTGCTCTCTGCTGCTCTTGCAGGTTGTCCTCTGCCTGGCAGAGCCAGTGGCTCAGCTCAGCCAGGCTCTGTGCCCGGGCTGCCTGCTGCTCCTGCAGGGTCTGCAGGCAGAGGGAAGGGGAGAAAGGGACAGGTTAGGAGCTGGGCTTCACCTCAGCTCCAGCACATCCTGAAAGGCAAGGTGAGAGGTTAACAGCTGCAGCAACTCCTGCAGGGGAGGATGCAGCACAGAACAAGGCTTTTGCAGCTCTCCAGGTGCTCCCTCTCCCTTCCCAGGCTCAGCCACTGTGGGGATGGGGCAGGAGCTGCTGCCTGCACCTTTGCCACCATCCCAGCAGGTTTCTCTGTTGAGCTCCAAGGTGGAGCTCTGCTCCAGGTCAGCCACTGCTCTCCTAGGAGAGCTCAGCCACAGGTTTCTGCACCTTGGCCATTCTGCCTTACAAACATGGAAACCTGCAGCAGAAACTCATCTGATGAGAGGTAACCACCTGGGGTCAGGTAGCACCACTATGGAGCTCCAAAATAACCTCAACCAGGTGGAGTTTGGATCCTGGGGTTGGAGAGGGAGCCCAGGAGAGAGAAAGTGTTTCTGTAGCTGATCCAGCTCCTCTGTGTTGCTGCCAGAGCACAATACAGAAGCCCCTGTTAATTGAGCATGATGTGACCTGAGTCCCTGCAACCTTCCTGTTCCCCTTTCCAAGGGGAGATCCAGGCTTTTTTGGGAGGTTTGGTGTTCTTTTGACTTTCACTGGGCATTTTTAGCAAGGTGAGGTACAAACTTGTGCAAAACACTGTGCCTTTTTCTCCCAGGCATAAAGAGAAACAACAGAAGCAAAATGGAAAGAGCCTTCCTAAGAGCTCTCCAGCTGCAAAGCGAGTTCCTCCTGGGTTAGGATGGGCTCAATCTGAAAAAGCAAAGCAAACTGGTTAATATAAACACACAGACACACTCCAGAGAGGACAGGCAAGAGTTACAGAGAGCAACTGTTAATAAAAACCACACTAATCCAGTCTTGGAGACAAGGATCCATGCAGTGCTGGGTGCTGCAGCAATGCAGCAGAGAGCAGAGGGCTTGCTTTTGGAGCTGCCTGCTGGATAGATCATCAGCTGTCTTCTCTGAGACAGCAAGACCTGACTTGTGCAGTGGAAAATGAGCCATGACAACTGCCCTGGGCTTTTCTGCTGGGTTTATTCCACCCAGCCCAAAGAGACTCCACGTCTGCCCAAACTCTACCCCAGAGACCTTGGCAGGGCTCCATCTTTTGGGGAGGAAAAGTGACTTTCTGCCTGAGATCTACATGGTAGGAAGAGGAAAGGCTTTAGAGGAAGCTCATGATGTGCAATGAGAAGTCACAAAACTGTGAGTGGCATGCAGATGAAATCCCAAACAGGAGGTGTTCTGGTGGCCAGGAAGCACTTCAGCGAGCACACTGCAGCCAGGGAGCAGCTGTCTCCCAACCTTCACCTGATCTGTCTGCTCCACTTGCTGGAGACAGACCTGCAGGACCTCCACTCGAGCTGTCACTCTCTCTGACAGGTCCCAGAAAGCCTTCTGCAGGTCATTGAGCAGCCTCAGCAGCTGCCTGCTCTGCTGAGGGGTTAAGTTCTGAGCGTGCTCGGAGATGAGGAACTGGATGTCGAAGGCAGTGGTGTCCAGCTGAGCCTTGGTGGCACTGAGAGGTTCCTGCAGCTCCTGGATGGGACAGAAAAGATCTGTCAGGCAACATCACTCTGCAAGCAGCACCTACCTGCACTGCCAGCTTCAGGTGGGACATGAGGACAGGCAGCAAAGTGCTTTGTCACCAGACTGATCTACTCCAGAAACCCCAAAACGCTCCCGAGAGGATGTTAGCACTCAGGTGACAGCTTCTCACCACAGCCACCTCCCAATGCTCTTCTGCACAAAGCCTCCTTGCCATGGAGTTGCTTGGACCCCAGTGTTCAGGGCTGCCTTTGGGTCTGCAGATGACCCAGAGCTACCAGCAGCCCCATCCAGTTCACAGCCTTTGACCCCCTGACTTCACCACCAAGGTGATGCTGAGATGCTGAGAGCTGTGGCTGAGCTCCTCCTATGGCCAGAGAATCATCTAGGTTAGAAAAGACCTCTAAGATCATCAGGTCCAACACCCCACGCCACTAAACCATGTCAGGAAGTGCCACATCTCCCTGGTTTTGGAAGCCCTCCAGGGATGGTGACCCTGGGCAGCCTGGGCCAATGTTTAACCACTCTTCCAGGGAAGAAACTCTTCCTAATATCCAACCTGAACCTCCCCTGGCACAGCTTGAGGCTCTTTCCTCTTCTCCTATCACTTGTTCCTTGGGAGAAGAGCCCAACCCCCACCTGGCTCCAGCCTCCTCTCAGGGAGCTGCAGAGAGCCAGAAGTTCTCCCCTGAGCCTCCTCTTCTCCAGGCTAACCAACCCCAGTTCCCTCAGCTGCTCCTCACAGCCCTTGTGCCTTAGATTCTTTGACCCAGGTCGATGGGGACCAGGGCAGGTATGATGGAGGAGGCTCTCAGAGCCCCCATGGAGGAAGCAGCTCTCTCCCCAGCACCTCAGAACCTGATGCAGGAAGCAGCTCTCTCCCCAACACCTCAGAGCCTGATGCTCTCAGCCCTCCCCACACCACCTGCATTTCAGCATGTTTCCCAAATGGCCAAAGCAGATGGTTTGTGTATTGTGACTCTGGAGCAAAGTACAGTATCACTACCCCTCCTGCAACAAAGGAGAAAGGCAAACCCCTGGGAGACTCCACCCTGGTAGGCTCCAAGGAGGGAAGGAGGATGAAAAGCTTCTTTTCCATGCAGAGGACAGTAGCTTCATCAGCCAGAAGGATTAAGGGCATTGCCATGGTTACCTTGTAGCCTTGCAGGCAGCAACTCAAGCTGTTGGCATCAGTGGCATGGTGAGAATCATCCCTGTCCAGAGAGGCAGTGGTGCCAGAGACCCAGCTCAGCAGCTCCCTCAGCCTGTCCTGGAGAACTTCATACTGTGCCAGGATTTTAGCCTTCAAACCAGAAATGCAGCAGATGAAGAAGGTGCAGAGCACTCTGGGGAAGGAGTGTGGTGATGCTCAGGGCTGGAGGGCACTGGGGACAGGTGGCAGCTTTACCTTTGCAGCTTCTGCTGCCCCATGAAGGTTTTGCAGCCTAGCCTCCAGGACATCACTGGCAGAGCTCAAAGACTTCTGGAGGTTCTTGGCATCCTTCTCCAAAGCCTTCAGTAATTGCTCAGGGACTTCTTCAGGGGGGCTGGCCACGATCTGCTTCACAGCATCCAACTCCTGATTCACTGGGAAGCTCAGTTCCTGCAGCTCAGCCCCCAGGGCCTGAGGCAAGACAGCATGGTTATGTCTGAGATATGGTGACTTCATCTCCCCACCCCCAAAACTGAGGAAAGCTTTTGGAGACCAAGCTCTGCAAGCTGAGTCTATCTGCTGGGAAGATTCAGCACCATCCCCCAGCCCTGCTCAGCTGCCAGCACTCCTAGGCTGGAAAATGCAGTGCAGCCAAGTTTGGGTTTCTGGCTAAGGAGAGAGGAGAAGGTGAGCCAGAGGCAGTGCCAGAGTGGGGAGGGATGGAGTCTGCCTAGAAATGTCTGCTAAGCCTGCCACAAACCTCCCCAGATAGCTCCCAGCAGCAGGGAGGAGGTGCACAAGCTGTGGGGAGAGGAGGGATCCCAGCATCACTCAGGTTGGAGGAGACCTCTAAGCTCATCCAGTCCAACCATCTACCCACCACCATCATGCCACTAAACCTACTGATGATGAGCTCTGTCCTGCCTACCATCAGCCCAGGCTGGCTCACCTCTGCCTGTTGCAGCAGGTCCTGCAGGGCTGCCAGGTTCTGCTCCCCAGGCTGCACTCGTTTGAGCCTCATCTCAATATCTCTCAGCATGGAGAGATAGGACACCAGCTTCTCATCATGCTCCAGACACCTCTTCTTGCTGAACAGGATCTGCAGAACCAAACAATCAAAGCCAAACCTCAGACTGAGGCAGACAACACAGGATCCTGCATCATTTTTCCCCCCCAACCCCTTCCTTACAGGAGAAATCTGTTCCTAATCTTCCACTTCAGGGACTTTCCTCTCCTCTGCCTTATCTCCAAGATTTACTCCAGGAGAAACAAAGCACCCAGCTCCTCTTCTAACATAAGCTTATAAATGGCAACAGATCTCTGGGGTTACAGTAAAAGTGCCAAAGAAAGAGAAAAGAAAAGGAGTCCTTGAGAAGCTCTGCTCCAGCAGAAAGCAGCCCCAGCTGAGCTGGAGTGTTCTGAGCCACACATCACTGGGGCCTCTGCCAAACCTACTGCAGCTGATACTGCAACATCCAGCTCAGACAGCCACTCCTCATCTTCTGCTTGTCCTCTCTGTGCTGAGGACCTTGGACAGAAGGAAGATCAAAAGAGGGAGAAAGAGAAGTGATAATGCAAGAGGGAAAAGGATGGCTTTACCTGAGCTGGCCTGGTGGATTCCCTGGAGGTTTCCAGCAGCTCTCCCTCCACTATCACAGGCAGGAGCAAGCCACGATCCCCAGCACCTGGCTGCCTGGTCCTCTCCTGGGCTGCTTCTCCTTGGGATTTTGGGGGAGCAGAGACACCTCCTTGGCCTGTGCTGATCTCCACTGCTGGCTCTTCTCCCAGCTCAAGGGCTGCAGAAGTTTCCTCATCTTCTCTGGGTTCCTTTCTGGTAATGAAGTCACTGGGCAGCCTGCCTGCTGCAGGGGCTGTGCTGGACACATCACCACTGGCTTCCACCTTGGTGCCTTCCTGGGCCATCCTCTCCTCCAGGCTCAATGCCACAGAGGCATCATGACCATTTCTGGTCCCACCTTTCACCTCTTGAGCTTCCCCTTGTCCTGGGGGCACAAGGAACACCTCACCCCCAGCCAGCTTGCCTTCACCTTTCTCAGATAAGGTTCTCTTCTCTTTTCCACCCCTGCTGCTCCCTCTGGGCTTGGCTGGGTCTTTGGCCACCCCAGCAGTAAGCTTGATGGTGGATTCATGTGTTGGTTCTGGTGTGCTGGAGACCAAATCCTCCTCCTCCTTCCCTGGAATCTCTCTGGAAACCAGCCTAGGAAGGGGCTGCTTTTCCACAGCAGCTCTGTCTCCTGGGACACTGCTCTGCTTTGCTCTCTTCTTCTTGCTTTTCTGGGCTTGGGTAGCTTTGAGCTCAGTTTCATTTGGTTTTTCCTGACCAATTGGACCTTCTGCACCCAGACCTGGGGATTCTCCTTCAGTGGGTCTGACAGTTCCTTTCCCTGGAAGCTCATCTCCTGCAGGCTTCACGGGGATGCCAACCTCAAGGGGTTCTCCAGGCTCTGCAGGGCTCTCCTCTCCCTTCCCTCCAGCCACAGTAACAGATCCCCTCAAGGCTTCTGGTGTGACCTCACCCAGGCTGCCAGCTTGCTCTGCTTGCCCAGAAGCCACCACTGCACCTTCTTCACCTGCCACAGCTCCCCCCACACTTACAAAGCCTTTCCTCCTCCTCTCCTCTCCATCCTCTGCCCTGCCAAGCCCTCTCCTCCTCTCCTCTCCATCCTCTGCCCTGCCAAACCCCTCCACATGCATGAACATCTGCTCTTTCTTCAAGCCAAACCCCTCTGGTTCCCCTGTCCCCTGACCTCCTTCTCTCCTTGATTCCTTGTCCCCAGCTGGTCCCAGCTGGGAGCTGCTCTTTGCACTCCCTTTCTCCCCAGCCCTCCCCACCCCTGTCTCTCCAGGCAGATATGCTGCACCCAACCCTGAGGGATATTCTGGACTCAGTTCAGCCTTCTCTTGGGGCTGATGTGTTCCACCAACCTCTGAAGCTTCTCCAGGTTTTGATTTCCCTTCTGCTGGTGTCACTGGGGATGTCTCAGTGGCAGCACCTCCAGCTGTGTCATGGCTTGTGGCTTCAGATCCAGCTTTGTGCTCAGCACCCTCAGGCTTGGCAGCACTGGCAGGGGAGATGACATCTTCCCCTCTGGGAGAGACTTTCCCCCTTTTCTCCTGGCTGCAGACCTCAGAACCACCTTTGCCTTCAGACAGTTGTGTCTCCTGAAGTGTGGCAGCCACCTTTTGACTAATCAGTTCTTTTTCCACAGCTTCCTTCAAAGCCAACCTCTTCCCACCACTAGCATCAACAATTCCCCCAGCCCTCAGCTGGTTAGCAGCGATGACTTTGGCCATCTCCTCATCCAGCAGCCCTTGCTCCACAGCAGCCTTCAGGGACAGCCTTTGGCTGACAGTCCCCTCCACAATCCCCCCACTGTCTGCCTGAGCCTGCAGCAACCTCAGGGTGGGCAGAAGGTCCAAGCTCCCCAGCCTCACTGCCTCAGCACACGTCAGCCTCCTCCCGGTCACCTCCTCCTGGATGGCTCTGAAGGGATGAACCTCCAGGTACCTCTGCCCAGACTCAATGTCGATTTTACACCTCCTCAGGAAGTCTGAGTAGGGCAGGATCATGCAGGTCTCAGGGTCTACAATCCCTTCTCTCATCTCTGAGGAGGACAGGACCTGCTCCACCACCTGCTGGGGCACCAAGCCCTCCTTTGCTGCACGACAGAGTGCCAGTCTCTGGCCAGAAGAAGGATCTAAGACACTTCCACTCCCAGCCTGGATCTCCTGCACCTTCCTCTGGAAGTCTGGACTGACAAGCCCTAAGGATACTGCCTGGGGCAAGGACAGCTTCTCCTTTGTGGCTGGATGAACATAGTCCTGCAGGCAGACCCTTTCAGCTTGCTTCAGCTCCTGATACAAATCTGGATGGATCAAACCATGTCTCACTGCATCATCTACTGCCAACCTCATCCCAGAGAGGTGGTGGATGATGCCTCCATCAGCAACCTGCTTGGCCAAGAGCTGAAAGGCTTCTTCCTTTCCCAGGAGCCCTTTTTCAACAGACTGTGCAAGAGTCAAAGGCTGCTTGGTTCTTGGATCCACAATGCCACTGATCTCAGCCTGTAAGCCAAGGAGCTTCTGCCTGGTCACCTCATCAGCACCCTTCCCTTTGGAAGCCTTCTCCAGCCTGCCCAGCTCCTCCTGACTTCTTGGCTCTATGAGGCCCAGCTTGGAAGCCAAAGTGACTGACACTTTTTTGCCACGTTTCAGGTCAATGATGCCTCCAGTAACCACTTGTCCTTCCAAGATCCTCATGGCTGTTTCCTTGTCCAGCAGGCCAACAGCAGCAGCATCCTTGACAGAGTAGACAAAGTTATTGCCTGGGTCAAGAACACCACTTATTGCTTTGTCAGATGTCAGGACCTTCTGGAGAAGGTTCTCGTCCATCAGACCTTCTTCAATGACATCCTCAGTAGTTAAAGATTCACATGTCTGAGAGTCAAAGAAGCCACTGAACATCTTCATCCTCTCCATCAGCTTCACAGCTGTGTGGCTGGGCACCACTCCATGGGCTACTGCTTCATTCAGAAGAAGAGTCTTGCCTGTCTGCTCATGGACTATGCCCCCACTTTGCAGCTGCATCAACAGCATTTCCAAGGTGTCTCTAGCTTCCTGCTCTCCAGGGGCTGCCAGGGATGTTCCATCAACACTCTTAGCACCTAACACTCCTGCCCCTTCTTCTTGCACTTCCCATACACCTCCAGTGGTTTCTCTTTGCTGCTCTGTCTGCTCAGCCTCTCTGCTTTCAGGGAGCACAACCTCCTCTTCCCCCAGGATGCCATTCTCAAGTGGTTCCCCATTTAGCAAATCACTCTCTCTAACATCTTCTGCCTCTAGTTCAGCTTTCTCCACACCCTGAGACCTCTGTGCCACCATTTCCAGGCCCCCTCCATGTTCTGACATGCCCATCACTCTGCCCATTTCACTTTGCACAGCTCTCTCACTTTCTGATGCTCTCTTCTGATCTCTGATCCTTTCCACTCCATCTGCTGGAGCAGCCTTGGACATGTCTTCTGCCTCAATCATCATTTCCTCTGGTCCTCTGAATCCCCTTTCAAGATCACTGGGATGCCCTCCAAGGTCACTGGGATGCCCTGGCACCAATAATTGCACCTGATGTTTGTCCTTGCTTGTGGAAGCTACTTGCTCTCTCCCCCATCCAGCCTCAGTTTCACTCTCCATTGCCACCTGTTCAGGATAAATCTGCTCTTGCTCCTCCACAAGCAAGACCTCTTCTGCCTCCTCCAACAGGAAGCTTCCAGGTCCCACCACCACCTCCCCATTCTCCAAAGCATTTCTGGCTGGCAGGACCTTTTCATTTTGATCTTTTGAAGGAGCAGATTGAAACTCCAGCTGCTGCCAAGCCAAGCCATTGCAGGGCTCACTTCCAGGAGCTGCCTCAGCCTCTGCCTCCTCCAAGGCTTCCCTCTCTTCCCCCAGGTGTGCACAGGATCCATTGGCTTGGCTCTGGCTGAGGGCTTTGGTGACACTGGTCAACTCTTCATCTACTAAAAGCAGCTTCTGGCCATCATGGATATTGATGTAGCTGTGGTTCATCAAGTGGAACATCAGCCTCTCATCATCACCTCCTAGCAGGGAATCACTCTGCTCTCTGTCACCTGTGGGACTCTCTCCAGAAGAGCTCTGGCCCTGCCTGCCTCTGCTGGGAGAGGCAGCAAGCTGCACAGCAGCCATGGCATCAGGTAGGACTGTTGACTTCAGCTTCTTTGCCACATCTCTCTCCAAGATGCCCTCTTCAACTGCTTTCTTCCAGGACAACACCTCAGTGGTTTCTGGTCTAAAGACACCCTTCAGGAGTTGCCTCTTGCTGAGGCTCTTGCAAGCCAGCTCTGCAGAGAGGATTCCTTGCTCCAAAGCATCTGCAGCTGAGAGAATCTCCCCTGTCTCTGGCCACAGGAGCCCCCCAAAGGACCCCAGGGATTCCAGGACCACCAAGGCAGTCCTTGGTGCCACCACCTCTCTCCTGACAGCTTCATCCATGGTCAGCCTCTCTCCTGTGAGGCTGTGGATGATGCCCCCAGCCTGCAGCTGCCTGCTCAGAAGCCTGCATGCCAAATCCTGGTCGATCAAGTGATGCCTCACAGCTTCATCCACACTCAGCCTCTGCCCTGTCCTGGGGTCAACAATGCCACCAGCCAAGAGGTGAGCTTCCAGCAACCTGACCATCACCTGCTTGTCCAGCAACCCTTCCTGGGCTGCATGGAAGATGTTGACTTGTCTGCCTGACTTCAAGCTCAGCACCCCAGCTGCCAGCTGCCTGGCTGGGAGCAGCCTCAGCCCAGTCTCTTGGTGGGTGATGCATTGCTGCACGAGCTCAGACAGAGTCACCTTCTCAGCAGTGTTGGGATCAAGCAAATCCTTGGCACCCTCCAAGTGAGAGAGAAGCCTGGAATGCAGCTGGGGAGTAAGAAGCCTTTCCTGTACTGCTGTCTCCATGCTGATCCTGCCCTGAGGGACTTTAAAGCCCCCAGTGATGAGCTCAGCTTCCAGAATCTTTAGCCCAGCGTTCTCACTGATCTTCCCTTCTTCTATTGCAGCAGCAACAGGTAGGAGCTGCCTCCCTTCACCTCTGACTTCTTCCACCTGCTGCAGAGCCTCCCTCAATCCCTGCAGCACCTGGAATGTCCTGAGATCCAGGATGTTTCTTGCCAGACCTTTCTCCAAGGAGAGTTTCTCGTTGGTCTCTGGAACAACTAAGCCAGAGGTGATCACCTGCACCTCCAGGAGGACAAGGCCAGTGTCCTGATCTATGAGACCTCTCTGCATGGCACCAAAGACAGGGAACATTTCTCCTGTGCCAAGATCAATCACTCCTGCCACTGCTTGGCTGCCCTAGAAGAGAAACAGAAGGAACAGAATTAAATCCAAGTGGAGCATTTCCAGCCCTGAGGTTGTATGAGCTCCAGGGAGGCCTCAGGTTCCCAAAAAACCCCAAACAACAACAACAAAAAAGTTTAAACCCCCTAACCAGGCTAGAAAGGATCCCAAAGTGTTTGAAATGCAACTCCAAAGGCATCCCAGCACACAAACTGCTGCCTTTGCTAGCTTGCAGGCTGCCAGCAAGTTCTTGCTCATCTAAATCCATCACCCAGGGCAGCACTGAGAGGCTTCCAACATCCACCAGCAGTAAGACAGCAAAGCAGCAAGCAGCAAACTCCAGCAGTGTCCCTACTGGAGGAACAAACTGTTCCTTCATGGAGAAACAAGAGGGAAGAAGACCACCAAGCACACCAGAGCTGCTCAACAACTCCAGCTGGATAAAGTAAAGACAACACCAACCCTACTGGGCACTCAAAGGAGAAAAAAACAACCCCAAAGATGCCTCCTTCAGGGTACCTGGGAACCTCTCCCAGCACAGCTTCCATGCTGACTCCTGCCATGCTTCAAACCCTGCACTTCCCAAGCAGCTGGGGAGTGCTGGGGAACACCAGAAGCCCCTCAAGCCATGGAGCAGCTCCCCAGCCACACAGACCAGCCATGCACTTAGGGCTACTGCATGCAGGGCAGCTCCCTGAGCATGAGCACCCAGCTCTGCCCTGCTCCAACACATGCTCTTCAGACAGGCCAAGGGGAGAAATGCCAGAAGTTGGAAGGTCCCAGCATGGAAACAGTGTTAGGACTAGGAATGGATCATCTACTTTGGTGCTTCTGGAAGGGCTTTTCTCTTCTTGCTGCTATCTCCCCAGGGAGGGCAAGAATTAAGCTGATAAAGGCTCTTTGGAGGTTTGGGTTTCCCCAAGTCCTGCTGCTTGGGGTGTAAGGTTGGTCCAAGCACTAGAAGACTTTTGTGGGGACAGTGAGGAGGGAATTGGGTTGTGGAATGAATTCCTTTTGCCTCTCCAACACCCTCTGATGGGTTGGGGGGTTCTTTTTCCCCCCTTGGTGAGTGGGTGCTGGGAGCTGCAGCATGGTTCCAGCATGGCAAGAAGATGCAGGCAGCACCCCAACTGCCTCCTGCTGCCAAGACAGGATGATCCCAGTGGAAAACCCTCAGCTCTCCACACCATCACCACCAGGCACCAGCATGCACGTGGGGAGATGAAGCCACGGAAAGACAGAAGAGGAGGAGGGGGGGGGAAAAAAACAACAAAAGAGAGAGAGAAAGAGAAAAGAAATGAAAAAGGCTTTGGGAGGAAGGAGGGTAAAAGGCTTTTACTTACCAGAGTTGCAGGGTGTGCCTTGAGCAGTTAAAGACAGAGCCTTATGGAGCAGCTCAGCCGAGTCACACACAGGGTAAAGCTTGGTGTTAGCGTCCAGCATGCGACTGGGGTTTGTCTGCCTACAGAACCACCCCCACAGGTCCATCCTCTCTGCCTGGGGGTGGCTGGGGTTCTTTACATCCCAGAGGGTTAGTTCAACTTGTAAGCAAGGATGTCAGTTAATCTCAACCAACAGTTGACATGAAAACACAAACTGTACAGGGGGACACATCATGCTCAATTCAGCGCCTTCTGCTTGGGCAGCTGGGCTCTTGGTGCAACTCCTTTCTGACAGTGGAGATCTTTCCAGCAAGCAAATGTTAAAAAGAGTTCCTCAGGTTCCCTCTCCAGTGAAGCAATTGCCCTGGCACAAGAGCCACAGGGGATGGCTGGCATGATGGGGCTGGAAGGTGAAGCCTCGCTGCCAGCTCTCCTTTTGCTTCCTGGGTTTCATTGGGAGTGTGAGTGAAGCCTGCTTTAGCCTGAGCCCTAAAGAGAGCTCAGCTGGCACCAACAGAGAATGCTTTGGTTGGAAGAGACCTTTCAGATCAGAGTCCAACTGTTAACCAGCACTGCCAGGTCACCACTAACCCATGGCCCTCAGCACCACATCTCCATGGCTGTTAAACCCCTCAAGGGATGGTGACTCCACCACTGCCCTGGGCAGCCTGGGCCAGGCCTTGACAACACATTTTTAGGGAAAAGTTTTTCTTCCTGTCTAATCTAAACCTCCCCTGGCACAACTTGAGGCTCTTTCCTCTTGTCCTGTCTCTTGTTACCTGGGAGAAGAGCCCAACCCCCACCTGGCTCCAGCCTCCTCTCAGGTAGTTGCAGAGAGTGAGTAGTTCTCCCCTGAGCCTCCTCTTCTCCAGGCTAACCAACCCCAGTTCCCTCAGCTGCTCCTCACAACACTTGTGCTCTAGACCCTTCCCCAGCTTCCTTGCCCTTCTCTGCACACACTCCAGCACCTCAGTGTCCTTCTGGAGTGAGGAGCCCAAAACTGAACACAAGTCTGAACACAGCCTGGCAAGCCCTGGAGAAGGCCTTTGCTTCAAAGCCAATTTTCCTGCCCAGGAGGGATGAAAAGGGAAAGGAAAAAAGCATCCTTTCCATGGTCAGGCTCCTCTCCTGGCAGCAGTAGCACCAAAGCTGTGATGTCTTCATGGTGACAACCAAGTCACTTTGCTCACCACAAGCTTTCTGCTGCCAACACAAGAGCTAAAGGGCTTGCAAGAAAAGGAAACCATTCCCTGCACTGAGGCACCTGAAATGTGGCAGCTGAAACATGCTGTAAAGTCCAATTGGGAGAGAAACACCCTGTGTTTAGGTGAAAGCCAGCCAGGCAGACTTCAAACAAGCCTCTTCCAGCCAGTGGCTCGACCAGGGCTTCACTCACAGCCCCAAAGCCAAAATCTGTGTCACCCATCCAGATCTGAGGGGGTTGTTGCTTCAGAGCAGAGGGAGCCAGCAAGCAAAGACACAAATATACCCATTGACACATGTATATACACTTAGAGAACACATACACAAGTATCTGTGAATGACCAAAAGACAGCTCCTAACAGAGGCCACAAGGTTGTGCTTCCAGCTCTCCCTAGCCAGAGGAACAGGGATGGAGGCTGATGGGATCTGAGCAGGCAATGGCTCCTGCTGCAGGTGCTGAAGGTGTCTCCTGGGTCAGCTGAGGGCCTGGAGGATGCAGTCACCTTCCACTGAGGAGAGCAACTGCATTCAGGCACAGCTGAGATAAACCTCTCAGCAGACCCTGAGACACATGAGACCTGCAGAAGTTCACCTTCTAGTGTCTCCTGCATGCAGGAAGCCTGTAAGATGGGGTCCTCTGCAATTAAAGCACTAAAGGGACACTCCTCAGAGGACACAGATGTACCAAGGGGACCCTTTCCAGGACAGGGGTCCCTCTACCTCCTTGTCCACCACCTGTGAACAAGCCAAGCCTTGTGCCCAGGCCAGAGCTCTGATGAAAATCACTGCAAAGGACAACTCCCCATTGACCTGGAAGGCTCCTGCTTGGCCTCCAGGGACCACCTTAGCCTGGATGCTTTGAGTGACACATGGACAGAAGAGAGGGGAGGGCAACCACATGCAAGTAAGAAAGTTGATGGGCTGTGAGAGGCTGGTGGCCATGAGACACACAACCAAGCAAAACCTTTTTCACTCCCTGAGGAGTGTCCTGGTCCTGTGGCTGCACAGGCACAAGTGAGAACCAGTACCTTGTGTTCTGTCTCCTGAGCCAGCTGGCTCTGGAGCTGCTGGAGCTGCTCTGTGGAGTCACTGCAGAGCACCTGGTAGGTCTCCTTGAGGGCACCAATCTGAGCAGAAATCTGTTCCTTCTCTGTCTGGGAAAGCCTGCAAGGAGTGAAGGGGAAACCTTCCAGGGAAACTGCACAAACCAGCTCCCAGCTCTGCAGAATTAACATGTTCTTCTGATGAAGGAAAAGACCAAACCCAGCAGGAGTTCCCTCCTCCCACCCCTTGCCCAGCTCAGGTAAGCAAGGGGAACTGTGCTCAGCAGAGGGTGACCTGCACTGCAGTGATCAGATCCCCAGACATACACCACTGGATCACTACTGGAGGGAACCAACATTGCCCCAGGAGCATAAAAGGGTTCCATGTTTCATAGCTGTTGCAGAGAGGAAAGAGCACAACTGCCACATGCTGCTGATCACTGTTACAACAGGAGCTGGGCACTGGACCCCACAGACACCAGCTCTAAGGTGTCTCATGCTCCTCTCTGCTTTCCCTGCCTCTCCCCTCCTCAGGTCACACTCACTTGTGGCTGTGTTTTGCCAGAAAGATCTGGGAA
This sequence comes from Galbula dea, assembly GCA_013399015.1. Classification (NCBI taxonomy): domain Eukaryota; kingdom Metazoa; phylum Chordata; class Aves; order Piciformes; family Galbulidae; genus Galbula; species Galbula dea. Next base: position 69,634 of record VWZX01006847.1, on the reverse strand, counting down.
GTTTTGATGGCCTCAGAGACCTGTTCCTTCTTTGCAGCCAGCTCCTCATTCAGAGCCTGTCATTAAAAACAAGACAGGGCAGAAGTTTAATGAGCTGTGGGAAAGGTGCAGAAGTTCAGCTGTGCTCGTTGCCTCCTGTTTACCTGCTGCTCTGAAATGGATTTCTCAATGTCTCCCAGCTCTCTGCTCCCAGCAGCAGCTGTCCTGCCTTCCACACTCTGCTTCAAGCCCAGGGCCCAGCCCAGGAGCTCCTTCACCTTGTCCACATGCTCTTGCTTCTCCTCCTCCACGACTTTCTGCAGAGGAGAGGAAGAGAACCACATCAAAAGGGGCCCCAGCCTTCCAAAGGTAGAGAGGTTTTCAGGAGCAGTGCCTGAGATGGAACAGCATCCTTAGGAGGTGCTAGGAAATGGGAGGTTGCAGATGTTGGATAGAGTTGAGTTCCAGACAAGAAGCTCACCTCCTCCTCCTCCAGCCTCCGGAGAGCATCGCTGATGTACTTCACGTGCTGCGTGGTTAAGGTCACCAGAGCTGTGTAGCGAGTCCGGAGATCCATGAACTGTGGAGGGACACAGGACACATCAGGCAGGCCTGCTGGCTGTGGAGGGTTGTACTCTACAGTACATGACATGGATGTACACCATCACTGGCTTGGGAAGCCCCAAGGCACCTCCCAGAGCCCACAGAGCATCAATGAAAGGCAGCGAGTCCGATGGGGAGGGTGGTGGCCACACAAGGCATGCTGCACAACACTGGAGTGAAGGGGACACCCTGGCCACAGACATTGGGGGGGGGTGCTCAGCTCTTACAGGAGGCCTACTGGGATCTGTCATATCCACAGGGAGCAGACAGGACCTTGGGTCTCTTAAGACTCATCCCAAAGATCCACACACAGGAAGGCTGCTCTGGGTATTTACCTCACAAGGTTGAAGGGCTGAGCCGACCCTGCTGGATTTGACCCAGGGTGTTCCCAGGAGTCTAGGAACTTGATACCTGGTGCTTAGAGCACTAAGGCATCCTCTGGCTATTGGAAAAAACAGCGAGGGTGGAAATGGCATTTACACAAGAGGTCAGCAGAAAGGAGCTCAGTTCACAGAGGCTGCTCTGCCCTACAGAGACCTTATCTGGAGCATTGAGTCCAGTTCTGGGCTCCCCAGTTCCAGAGAGACAAGGAACTGTTGGAGAGAGTCCAGCAGAGCCCAGGAAGATGCTGAGGGCACTGCAGCATCTCTGGCAGAAGGAAAGGCTGAGAGCCCTGGGGCTGCTTAGCCTGGAGAAGAGCAGCTCCACAGGGGAGCCGCTCAGGGCTGAGCAAGAGCTAAAAGGCAAGAGGCTGGGGCCAGATTCTGCTGAGTGGTGCCCAGGGCCAGGCCAAGGGGCACTGGGCACAAACTGGAACCCAGGAGGTTCCACCTGAACAGGAGGAGAAACTTGTTTGCTGTGAGGGTGCAGAGCCCTGGCCCAGGCTGCCCAGAGAGGTTGTGGAGTCTCCTTGTGTGGAGAGATTCCCAAAGCAGCTGGAGGTGACCCTGGGCAAGCTGCTGTGGGTGACCCTGCTGGAGCAGTGGGGTTGGACTGGATGATCCCCAGAGGTCCCCTCCCATCCCCACCATGCTGAGATTCTGTGACCCTGTTTGCTCAGCATTACAGAGCCTCCCCCAGCACTTCTCCCTGGGGTGGGTGGTGGCCACTCTCCTACCTCCTGGGTGATGGCATCCGAGGACGAGAGCATTCGCCGGCGTTTCATGGGAGACTTCTGCTGCGACTCCACGAAGGCCCTGTATGTCATCAGCTGCAGCTCATAGTCCTGCCAAGGCAGCCAGGGGTGAGGCCACAGGGAGCACACGAGATACAGACTGGACTGGGGCTGTTTCTGCCCAGTCAGCCTTAGCTAGGTGCAGGAGGAGAGCTCTACCTTGACAGCAGCTGAGTAGTGCTGGGAGAATTTCTGACACTGGTCCAGTTTGGCTTGGTTCTTCTCAATCTCTGCAGCCAAAGCCTTCAACAAGAGTCAGAGCAGAAATGGTTCTCAGGACAAGCTGTCAGTCCCTATCCCTCCCCTTTTGAGATGAAAGTCTCTGTCCTCTTTAATTTTTTAGGCAAGGCCTCATCTCCACCTCAAGCTAAAGCACTTCCCAGCCACTCAGCTCAGACCTGCAGCCTCTTCCTCACTGCCTCTCATAGATGCAAGCTCACAAGTGGAAGGATTTCAGTGCAAGAAGCAGAAGTGACAGAGCCACTGCAGCTGTGTCACCACCACGAGCTCCTGCCTTACCGTTTGCTGGCTCAGTTGCTCTGACAGCACTCTGCTGTCTTCTGCCTGCCCAGGCTTCATCAGCTCCTGCTGGATTGTGATCTCCTCAATCCACTGGATTAGGGCACTGTGGCACTGCCGGTAGTCGCTCAGCACCTCCTGGATGCTCTCCAGCTCGGTGTGGCTGAGAGAAGAACCCAGACAAGTTAAGAGGAGGGCACAGGAGTGTGCCCAGGTGGCCAACAGCATCCTGGCTTGGATCAGCACTAGTGTGGCAGCAGGACTAGGGCAGGGATCGTCCTCCTGGACTGGGCACTGGCGAGGCCACATCTCAAATACTAGGTTCAGTTTTGGGCTCCCCACTCCAAGGAGGACATTGAGGTGCTGGAGTGTGTGCAGAGAAGGGCAACAAAGCTGGTGAAGGGTCTAGAGCACAAGTGTTGTGAGGAGCAGCTGAGGGAACTGGGCTTGGTTAGCCTGGAGAAGAGGAGGCTCAGGGGAGACCTTCTCACTCTCTGCAGCTCCCTGAGAGGAGGCTGGAGCCAGGGGAAGTTCAGGTTGGAAATGAGGAAAAATTTCTCCCCTCTATGGGTTATCAAACCCTAGCCCAGGCTGCCCAGGGCAGTGGTGGAGTCACCATCCCTGGAGGGGTTTAACAGCCATGGAGATGTGGTGCTGAGGGCCATGGGTTAGTGGTGACCTGACAGTGCTGGTTGATGGCTGGACTCAACGATCTGAAAGGTCTCTCCCAACACAAACCATTCTATGAAATGCCCACTGCAGGCTAGAGAGAGATCCCAGCCACCAGCAGGAATCCCACCTGGAAAACTATCCCTGCTAACAAGCCTGAGCCAAGCTCTCAGTTGCAAGAGAGGAGTAAAGCAGTGGAAGGAGGCAGGAGGTTCCTCACCGGGTCTCAATCTGGGAGCAGACTCGCTGCCAGCGATCCCACAGCTGGCTGCCCTTCTCCTGGTAGCGCTCCAGGTCGATGCTGCGCTCCTGTCTCAGCCGGTACAGCTGCTCTCCCACCACCTTTGCCTTTGCCATCTCCTCCTCCAGTGTGGAGAAGACAGAGCTCTTGTCCTTCACTTCCTCAAGCCATTGCTGCAAAAACCCAGCAAGAGACAGCAGCAGTTCAAAGTCACGGTAAGCAAAATGGGTATGAAGTCAGATGTCCTCCTGCCCAGAGCTGACCAGCCCCAGAAGGGGCTTCCCACTCTCTTCCCACTTTGTCTTCCCACTCTCCTGAACCTGCCAAGAACTGGCTGATTGCAGGAGGAACAAAATGAGGGAGACCATGTTCCCTGCTTGGAATAAGTCAGATTGGTTCAGCCTCCATCCTCCAGCAGCAGGACACAGAGCTGTCAGGATGCTCACATGTGCCAGCATCAGCACTAGTGTGGCCAGCAGGACCAAGGCAGTGATCATCCTCCTGTGGTTTAAAGGATGTGGAGATGTGGTGCTGAGGGACATGGTTTAGTGGAGACCTGGCAGTGTTAGGTAAATAGTTGGACTTGATGACCTTAAGGGTCTTTTCCAACCTAAATTCTACATGCTCTACGAAAGACAGCACGAGCCACAGCAGCTCCTACACCTTCACAAAGCAAGACAGGATCACAAAAGCAGCACAAAATCCTCCCAGCAGCTACATGAAGGCAAGAAAATGGCACATGGTACAAATCCAGCAGAGAAAGGGAAGGATCCTGCTCCACAAATGTCCAAGTGTTGGCCACTTTCTGCCTCCCCAAGTGAAGTGCACCAACCTGTAAGGCTGTTCTGTGAGCCTGAATGGCTGCCAGGTCAGCAGGGACTGCCTCCTCCTGGCTCAGCTTAACCTCATATCCTTTGACCAGAGATTCTGCTCCTTGGGTGTTACGAATAATCACATCAACAGTCTTCAGCCTGGGAAATCAAACAGAGGCAGCACAATGACATCCCCAAAAACTTGGCAGAGCTCCTCTGGGATGGAGCCCAGATCTGGGCCAAAGGCAAGGTGTGTTGGAGGGTGAGCAGAAAGGTCTTTTAGCAGAAGTGGGCAGGTTCTGACTCACTTCTCCAGGTAGATGGAAGACAGCCCATGCATCTGGTCCATCTTGTTCACCACCAAGTCAAGCTCTGAGCGCAGGTGAGGTGTGCTGGGCCCTGCAGGGGCCTTGTTGAGGAAGCTGAGGCATCGCTCAGACACGAAGCGCAGCTCCGACTGCAGCTGCTGCAGATCCTCCTGCATGTGCTAGGGAAGGAGAGGAAACCATGTGAAAGGAAAGCCCAAGCAGCTGGAGAAAAAGCTAGTGGCCCTCAGCATCACATCTCCATAGTTTTTAAAGCCCTCCAGGCATGGTGATTCCACCACTGTCCTGGGTAATCTATGCCAGGGCATGACAGCCCTTTGGGGGAAGAAACTGCTCCTAATGTCCAACCTAAACCTCCCCTGGAGCAACTTGAGGCTGCTTCCTCTTGTCCTGTTGCTCGCTCCTTGGGAGAAGAAGCCAACCCCTACCTCACCCCAGCCTCCTCTCAGGGAGAGGTAGAGGGTGATGGTGAAATGCTAAATCCACACCTCTTCTGCTTTTTACAGCTCAAGCTCCTGATGCTCTTGTTATTGGGGAAAACTGCAAACAGTTTGCAGTGAGCTCCCAAGCCCAGGTTTTCCTCTGTTCATGGTGCAAAGACCCTTGAGTTCCCCAGCCCTGCAGTCTCTGCTCTTCCCTTCTTCCTCAGCCCCGTGAAGAAGCCAGGACAGAGAGCAACACAGCCCTGGAGCCAGGACAGAGAAGCAGGATTGCCCTTGGCAAGAGAGATGGTGTGAAATGAAGCAAGGAGCCCACCTGGAGAGGCTTCCTGCTACCTTCTGTGCAACCAGATCCCCTCCAAGCCTTCACAGTCACGCATCCACCACCCACACACTCACCCCAGAGAAGCTAAAGCTCCTTTTGGCACATGTTAAAGGCCATCACCTCCCTTCCCTTCCCCACCTGACAGCAGCACTGACCTCCTGCTCTGCGATGCGGATGGTGTTCTCCTGGATGGTGTCTCCATCTGCTCGGGTGCTGCTCGGGGACTGGATTCTGCTCCCCAGCCTCTGCTCACACTCTTCCAGGTGCAGACGGATGTTCTTCAGCTCAGAGAGGTATGTCCTGGCAATGGTCTCATCCTTGTCTTCTGCAAGTCACCAAAAGAGCAGTTCAGGCCACTCTGGTTGGTACCTGCCCCACGTGGGACCTGCGTGGGGCCCCAGAGCTGAGTGCAGTGCTGTGCTGTGCTGACACCAAGCACTGCACTAGGGGCTCTGGCTCAGGCAGAGAACACCTGAATCAAACCACTGACAGAGTTGGGGTTGTTCAGTCTGGAGAAGAGAAGGCTTCAAGGAAACCTTACTGTGGCCTTCCAGTATCTGAAGGGGGCTACAAGAAAGCTGGTGAGGGACTTATTTAGGATATCAGGTAGTGATAGGACTAGGGGGAATGGATCCAAACTAGAGAAGGGGAGATTTAGATTGGCTATTAGGAGGAAGTTCTTCACCATGAGGGTGGGGAAACACTGGAACAGGTTGCCCAGAAAGGTTGTGGAAGCTCCATCCCTGGAAGCTTTTAAGGCCAGGCTGGATGTGGCTGTGGGAAACCTGATCTAGTGGGAGGTGTCCCTGTCAGGCAGAGGATTTGAAACTAGATGATCTTTAAGGTCCCTTCCAACTCTGACAATTCTGTGATTCTATGTCCTTCAGATGAAGTTAAGGATGAGCCCAGCCATGGGGCACCTCACAGGATGAATCTGGAGTCCTTGCTCTTAGTGGGACTGACAGTGTTGCTACGTCACACATGTCACTGCCACATCTACTATCTTAAAGATTAAATGCAAGAAGAATTTCTTGCTCAGAAGTGGATCCCAAAGACTAAACACATCCCCACCAGCTTTAGGGTAAGAGGTCTCAGCACTTATGCTGAAGCTGCAAAGCTAAGGAACGTGGCTCTGCTGGAATATTGCTGAACAAGGGCTGAACACTTGACTGGATGGAGAAATAAAGGCAGCAGCTGCTCCCACCACCACCTAGCAAGCTCAGAAAATGAAACCAGCCCATAAATCCTTTGTTTATGAGTCCCACAGCTCCACCAGCGCTCTGAAGCTCACCATTCTCCATAGACTCCAGCAGCTGCTGGATGTGTTCCTTGGAAGCCTCCACCTCCTCCTCCAGACGCAAGCGCTCTGACACCGAGAAGAGCTCCGAGTCCCTGCTGTCCTGCAGGAAGTCCTCATAGTGTGCCTGGAGGCTCTTCAGGGCTTGCTGGCACTCCCCTTGTGCTAAGGATCTGAGCTGTGAGTGGAAAAGCAGCACATCTAACCCCTGGGAACAACTTCCTCCACTCCACCTGGAGCCATCTCCCCAGCTTCGTCACCTGCCTCTGCCCTTGAGAGAAGGCAAGCTCCTCCTCACCAGCCTCATGCTTCCCTCCAACCTTGCTCACTCCCTAATCAGGCAATCATTTAGGTTGGAAAAGGATCCACCCATTAAGCCAGCACTGCCAGGTCACTACCAAACCATGCCCCTCAGCACCAGAGAAGAAGCCAGGACAGGGAAGGTCCTACTGTACCTTTTCCATGCTGAAGCTTTGCACCAGGGCTATGTCCTTCCTCAGGTAGTTCCAGGAGATGAGGCTCTTGGTGTTCATGTGGAGCTGGTGCCAGAGAGCCATCACTTTCTGGTACAACTGTTCTACCCTGCAAGGGGAAGGAGCAGGCCCATCAGCCCTGGGTCTCCCCAGGACACTCAGCCTTAAGACTGTTAATGTCCCAGCCATCAATGCCAGCCTCAGCCCATCAGCCCAGGGATCCCAGTTAGGCTCCTGCTGCCCAGTGCAAGAGATCCCTAGAAGGATCCCTCCCTCCCAGAGCATCCTTTTCTCTTTTGCCAGATACCAGAGCAGCTGCTGGGATGGAGTTTGCAGCTGTACAACCATGAGGGGTTCCTCCCCTTGCACCAAAGCCAGCTATGCCATCCACTCCTGTTCCTCCTGCCCAGCTCCTCTCCCATTCCCACCCCAGATCTGTCCCCTCCCATGCCACCAACCCCCTCCTCACCTCCCTGCCACTGCACCTCTGGGACTTGCACATAGCAGAGCCCAGTGAGTTACCTGTTGGCCATCTCAATGGCCTCTTTGTTGGGTGGGGGGATCAGGAAGCAGACAGAAGGCACCATGGCCTCATTCCCTGTGGGGCTGATCACCTTCCACTTGGTTCTCTGGGAATTGTCCTCCAGGACACACTCATCATTCCTGCAGATGGTGATCTGGAACAGCACCAACACCACCCACAACCCATCAGAAACCAGCAGCAGGGCTGCACACTCCCTTGTCCTAGCTGCCAGCTTCCTTCCTGGGGGTGAGCCAGCTTCCAGAAATATAGCTGTTTGATTTGGTTTTAATCAAGCCAAAGCCTGGCAGGGTCCCAAGCAGTGCAGCACGCTCCTGTCTGGAGAGGAAGGGGCAAGGAAGTCAAACAGAGTTGGCTACCACCCCCATGCTTGTTTGGCTGAGGCAGATGAAGCTCATCCTCCCTGGGCAAAAGGAGTTTAGCTCCTGCCTGGAATAAAACTGAGACATGGAAACCTGCTGCAGGATAAACAGCCATGCTCCTTCCCTCCTCCTAGCTTCCCACTCCATTCCTGCTTTCCACTGACAGACACCACGGAGCTGATCCTAAATGGGCACTGCTGCTCTGCCTTCCCTCTGAGAGTGCCCCCCAGGAGCTTGCAGCCCTCACCTCGATCTGCCTGTAGTCACAGACAGCCCTGATGGGGATGGTGCTCCTCACGAGGTGCTCAGGGTTCCTGGGCCGCAGCTGAACGATGCTTTTGGAGCGTCCCACCAGGCTGGCCACAGAGCTCTTGGACTGAATCAGCTGCTCCTTCTCATCCTGGCAGAGAGAAGGATGAAGGTTGGCTTGCTGAAGGCAGGGGGAGGAGGACAGGAGGTGTCTCCCAGGCATCTCAGTACCCCCCCCCCCACCCCAACATTGGCTTGTGAGAGCTGCGCTGGGATCTCAAGGGCTGGACAAGCAGCTGGGGAGCATCCTGCTGCCCTGACAGGATGGCAAATGGGATGGAGAATGGACTGCAAGTCAGGGTGGGACCTCTCCACTACTGTTCCCACTGCCCTGCAAAGCCACATGCACACCTTTGGCTCTTTTGCTGCTAGGACAAGAGAAGCATTTTCTTTCAGAAGGGAAACAGAAACAAACAGAGAACACAGCATACACCAAAAATGAAAGTTCCAGGAGGCAGAAGGGGCCAAGAGCAGGACAAGCTCCAGCCTTGGAGGGCTGGGGATGTTTAGTTGTCTGAAGGAGAGCCCACAGAAGCATGCTCCCTTTTCTAAGGCAAAGGATGAAGGTGTGTTTAAATCAATGGCTGGAATGGAGATAGGATGAATCAGGGAGAAGAAACCTCTCAGAAAGGGCTAGGGGTGCAGGGATTGCACAGGTCTCAGGGTTTGGGTAGGAATTTGCCAGTTGGAGGAAGATGCTGAGTAATTGATTCCAACAATCAGAGTCCCTGCTGGGTTCTGTGATGGGACAACCCAAGGGCCTGGTGGCAAACCTGCCCTGGACCAGCCTCCAGCACTGATGGGGACGTGTGTGGATCACGACACTGGCAGCTCAGCCCATCCTGGCTGCAAAAAAGGATCCCCAAAACATGTTGTCCCTCATGCTTGGTCTTCTTGGGGTTGGTCAGTGTGCTACCAAGGATGGAGGATAATTCAATGGTAAAAAAATGAAGGAAAAGAAAAGAATAAATGATAAATAAACTACCTGTGCCTGTCCCAGGGAGCATGATTGGAAGAAATACAACTTTAACTTATTAGGAAAGAAAGAATAATACAGCTGAGCTCAGAGCTGCTGCCCCAGTCCTCAGACAGTGGCCACTCCCTGGCTCCCCAGATCTTCTCCCACCCCAGGCAGCACCTGCCATACTCCTGGGGTTGCAGAGCTTGCAGATATGGACCCCAGGAGCCAGGCTGGCTGCTCCACATCCTGATAGCACTGGAGGACAAAGCAGGACAACCCCAAGACAGACAGGATGGGAGCCCCTCCAGGAGAGAAGCTGGTGAGCCCTAGCCCATCATGAACACCCAGTAACAACATCCCAGCATCACTGGGGACAGGCTGGAGATCAGTGGTGTGCACTAAGAGCAAAGCCAAAGCAGCCACCTGCATCAAGCCACTCAGACATCACCTCCAGACACCTCCACCAGCAGCTCAGCAGCTAACCCACAGCCCAAATCCTCCCTCATCCCTGGGTTCAAACACCATCTGATGCTTTGCTCCTTGGGTTTTGGTTTTAGGTTGGGTTATTCAGGCCAGTTCAGACCAGAAGCTCACAGCATGATTGCCCCTCATCTGCCCTCTGCTACGCTGCAGCTAAGCCAAGCCACGTGCTGAAGATCAGCACCACAAGGCCCCGAGCCCCCATCCCTGTGTGTGCAGCTGGGCTGCCCTGGCTCTGCCCCCACCACCACAGCACGAGGGATTAACGTGGGATTTGGGGTCTGGCTAAGGGACAGGCATTTCCCTGCATCCCAGGGTGCTCCTAGAGAGCATCAGCTGAAGAACAGAACCAGGAGCACAGAGCTTCCTCTGCATGACAACTCTGGCAGCAGAAGGCGACTGGCTCCATGCAGAGCAGGGTGGGCACCCAGGGGGAAGAACCAGCTCAGATGTGTTCCTATTCCACAGTCAAGCTCAGACAGCACACACTTCACCCTGAGGACACAGGAAGATGCTAACCAGTGCCTCTAACCACGAGTGACCCTGTCATGACTGAGCCCTGGCTACCATGGCAGCATCCCAGCCACCCAGCCTCACACCACACTGGGGTCACTGCAGGAGCCGAACCAGCCTGCCTTTCCCTGGAAGCAAGAGGTGTCCCAAAGGCAATGCTGCAGGACCTGAGCATGAAGGCACACCCCAGGCAGGGTGGTGAGGATGTTGGGAACCCACCATGGAGTCCTGCAGCAGGTCCTCCAGCCGTGTCAGGCTGGTGCTGTGGTCACAGGAGTACTTCCTCTGGATGGAGTCCTGCAGGCTGCGCAGGTAACTCTCCGACTCACGAGCATCGCTGAAGAACTGGGGAGGCAAAAGGGGTCATGGAAACGTGCACAACTCCACTGAGCAGCACAGAGTGTGGTGGGAGATCACCTCAGCATCTCATTCAGACCCTACTCTTGGCCTTAGAGCCTTGCAAAGGCAGTGAGCCTCCCCCAAGGATGGTCAGAACTAAGTGGAAGTTGATCCCTTTTGCCCTAGTGAGACATCCCCAGAGGGGAAAGAGATGATTCAGGAGAAAGCAGCTCCCACCAGCACCACAAATCTCTCCTTCCCTCCCTGCCAAAGAGAGGGGCAGCATAGGAAGCTCATGCAGTGGATAATGACCAGGGAAATTTGGGCTGCCCCTCCCAAGTACCTGGAAATAGGCAGCGTTCTCCTTCACGTGCTGTTCCACGCAGAGGCAGAGCTGCTTTATCCACTGCCACTGGGTCTGCACAGCAGCACTGTAAGCCTGAGGAAAACACACACACAGCCCCCCCAAAAGGCCATGAACAAGGAACATTTCCCAGCCAGGAGGGTCACAGGAAGGACACAGCTGCAGCTGTCAGGATGTACATCCATGGGCAAGGTCTGGCAAACCAGGAGGGTTTGGACACAGGCACCAAGGGTAGGAGAGGGCAGACCCTGGACCAGTGATTCTGGGAGCTGTGGCAGGCACAGGTTTGTTTTCTCCTGCCCCAGGGAGAAACATGTCCTCACAGCCCTGTGCATCACCACTGCAAGCCTGGATAACTCCAAGGGAGCCAAGGCCATTCCCTGCATCACCTCACTGCAGCAAAGGTCCACACAAGCAGATCTATGCCTTCATTTGGAGGTGAGGATTACTTAGGAACAGCCTTGAGCTTCTCACCACACTCCCCAAAATAAAACAGCTCTATCACTGCCCTGCTGTTTTTCCACCCCCACAAATCACCTCCTCAGGCCTGGCTGCCCCAGGTGATGGTGGGACAGCCAGCTTCCCAATCCCAGGTGAGATGATGTGCTACTAGGCTGATTCCCAGGGCTCCTCCAAGCTCACCTCCACAGTTTGCTTGGCTGGGTGGTTCTCCAGGGACAGCAGCTCAGCCGTGTCTTGGAGGGAGCAGAAGATGTCCTGCTTCTCCTCCAGCTCCCTTGTCAGCTCCTGTGTGAAGGACACAAGCAAAGGCTTGACTCTCAGCTCCAGGGAGGAGCCTCACTCAGATCATGCACCCAACTACTACAACATGCAGCCTGGAAGTGCTGCAGTAAATCCCAGAGGATCTCAGGGAAGCCAGTATGGCTCCTGGGAGCAGCACAGCTGATTCCCATGGGGATGCCTCCTGTGCACCAAACACAGGGGACAGATTGGAAACTTGCCCAAGGACCTCTTCAGTTCCAGACAGTGGAACTGTGGAGAGACAGGAATTTTTTTATGCTGCTTTAAAGAGGAACCCATTTTCCTCTTTAGTTCAGACTGGTTTTCCCCCCACACTAGTTAAAGCTGCCTTTACAGTTCCAACTAGTGCTAAAAAGACAACTTTTGACTGAAACTCAATTGGGCAAACACTTTTCTGCACTTCCTGCTGCAGGGAGAGCTCTTCCATCAGCTGCATTCACGAGCTACAAACCCCATGGCTTGGGAGGAAGCATCCAGCCTCTGGGCACTTGAGGTTTGTCAGTAGCTGAAGGTCCCACAGCAGATCAAAAGCAGCCATCCTCCACACCCCTCCCTGCCCCAGGGCTCACTCACCAAGAAGTAGTTTTTCTTGGCTGCAATGTTAGGGTTGTTGTCACTCCAGTCATAGGCCAGCTCCTCCTCCTCCTTCTCATTCAGCCAGATGAGCTCAGCAGTGGCCTGGGACACGAAGCCATGCAGGCTCTGGAGGTGTCTCAGCCGGAAGCTCGAGGTTTCCTGAACACAACCAAGTGGGATTGCTCTTCCCTGCTCTGAAAGCTATCTTCCTCCCTCCCCAGCCTCAGAGCAGGGTGGCAGGGGTGAATCCCACACTCCCCAGGGCAGTGCTAGGAGCCCACTCACCATCAGCTTGCAGTACTGTGTCTCCAGCTTGCCAAGTGTCTCCGTGTAGCTAGCACGGAAATTCGGAGACATTTTACCCTGAAGGATGAAAAATGTTCCTGTTACCCAACACAGGATGGCATCACCTAAATCCTTCTCCTCCCCCATCTCCAAATCTCCTCCCCCCATCTCCAAATCCTTCTCCCCAGCTTTGTGGGAGCATGAGTTGGAACAGAAGGGGGCTCAGGGCAGCAGGCTCTGGCACCAGCCCAGTGTCAGTTCAGCAGCTCTGTCCCTAAAAGCTATCTCTGCCCTCTTATCCACAGGAGCCAGTGCTGCTGCCCTCACCTTCCACCACACTGTGGCACACCCTGTGGCACCCAGCCTGTGGCACCCTACCTCATACACCCGAGCCTCCTTCACGCTGGAGCCCAGCTCTTCCACGCTGCTGTGCACCTGCCTCTGGGTCTCCAGCTGGGCTTCCACACTGGGCAGGTCAGTTCCCCACTCTGCCCTCTCCAGTCTCATCTGAAACAGGCCAAGAGGTCCCCAGTCAACATTCCTCATCTGCAGGAGCATATCTCCAAAGGATGTGAGGATAGTGAAGCCTCCTAGGTGACTCAAGAAGGGGCAAAGACCACAGCAGTCCTGGTAGAAGGTCCTAAGCCAGTGCTCCAACACTGAGTGACTGCTGGGACAAGCTTCACACCCACAGAAGACCAAAGGACTGCCTGCAGCAGCACAGATCTGCTTCCAGCTCCCCATACACACTGCTCAGCAGGATCACAAGAGTTAGAAAACCCAACCCCAGACAAAAAGCACCAGTGCTCTCAGAAACCATCAAAGCAACCACTGACAGCCAAAGGCAGGGAGATGCCCAGAGCAGCTTCCCACATCAGAGAGGTCACTTGGCCAAGAGAGCCAGAGCTCACCTGCATCTCCTCCACCCAGGCCAGCAGCTCATACACAAAACGGAGGCTGCCTTCATCTTCAGAGGAGGAGATGGCCACCAGCTCTGCCCTGCTCATGGGCTTCCTGAACCAGGAGGCAGAGGAGGTGTGCAGCCCCTTGCCCAGAGACTCGCCCTTCAGCTGCGTCGTGCTCAGCGTGGAAGTGGGCACCAGCTCCAGGGTGGAGAAGTGACCTTTCCTGTAGAGGTTAGTGCATTCCAGCCTCAGGGTCACCAGCTCATCCTGCAGCCTCATGATCCTGGAGGAGCAAGCAAGGCATGGTGAGAGGATGCACACAGATTCCTTCCATCCCCACAACAGAGCAGAGGAGCTCTGGACAACAGCACCTGACCACGTTTCTCCATCCACAGACCATCTCAGACAGGGCCCCTCTGGCCTGGTTTGGGTTAGTTTTACTTCTCTAGAGCTCTAAGTCACTCACTTGCTGCAGCTAGCAGTATGATTTAACAGACAGGGTCTGCTTCTAGCACTGAGACCACCTCATGGCTAGAGTTAACCCCAAGGGTTGGTGTGCAGACACCAAGGTCACTGCTAAATCTTCTGCACCACACTGGAGGTGCAGAGTTAAAGGTGGCACCTGCAGGGAGGAGCAGACAGGACAGATGACCCTAAACTGACCAAGAAGGGATTCCACCCCATCCATGTCATATTTGGTATAAAACTGAGGGATCAGGAGGGTCAAGCTCTCTCTTCTCCAGTGGTCAGTGCTCAAGGAGGACTCTGTCTGTTCTGCCTTTAATCCAGGAGTTCCTGAATCCAGCCCCTGGTTCCCATTTGCTGCTGAATCCACTCTGGGACTTCTGCCACAGTATCAGTGGTGACAGTGACAGAGCTGCCATCAGGTGGAGCTGGATTTGGTAGTGGGTCTGTGTATATCTGTACATTATCATCTTCACTGAAGTAGCTGTAGTTTTCCACCCCACCCGCCTCTCTCCCTGACTCCCTTTCTATTCCCTGGAGGTGAGGAAAGGGTTAACAGTCACACATGGTGGCCAGCCCAGCTCTGCCCCTTGACACCCTCTCACCTGAACACCAGCTCCTCCAGCTGGTAGTAGTTCTCATCCCTGAGGATCTGCACATCCACCTGCAGCTGGCGCAGGAGCCCCTCACACTCCTGCAGGTACACCACCACGTCTGACTCATACTGCACTGCCTGCCCCGACTCCAGGTGAGCAGCATCCTGCACCAGGAGAGAGAGGAGACTGAGGGCTGGGTCCCCTCAGCCCAAGCACACCCACAGAGACAACACAACAGCAGCTCAGCATGGACTTTAAAGATCAAAAAGAGCTTTAGAATCCCCAGCCTGACTGGAGCAGAAGAACATCAGTTCATCACTCACACCACACCCAGGATATCCCCTTGAGGAAAGCTCCTGCAGAGGAACTGAAAGCTTCTAGCAAGGGTTAGTCCCCTGGACAGAACTTGAACATGCATTTCCTTTCTTGCTTGGGTTTCACCAGTCTTAACTCCCAGCCCTGGTATCTCTCTCTCCCAGAACAAAACATCTCTCTTCAGAAATCTGCTCCCCACCCAGGCCCCTACAGTCTGCAACCAACTTCTTTTAGACAAGTACAACACATTTGGGGTGGTTTATGCATCAGAATGCAAGCAGCTCTCCCAGAACTCCAGTTCTCCTCCAAGCCCAGCACCTCTGCAGCCACTCAACCTCACTAGCTGCATCCCCAGGTGCTGCACAGCAAAGCCACCCCCTTGTCACCCATCAGCAGGTATCCACCCCCACCCCCTATAGCTCCTCTGGGATAGGCTCAATGGCAGCAGAGAAAGGGAAATTGCCCAGGGGAAGCCAGCAGTACCCCACAGATGAGAGGGAAAGAGATGGGTGTAAAAGAAGAGGCAGGAGAAGCCAACCCCCCCCCAGCTCACAGCCTGCAGCGTGTTCTTGGCCAGTGTGAGTTTCTCCTCACAGCTCAGAGCACCATTCTGGATTTTGTTGGCTATTTGTAGCAGCAATTCCAGCCTGTGATGACAGAGAGAAAGAGGATGAGAAGATGCCTTTGGGCCAGGGGAAGGAGGGGAGGTCCCCACAGGGGACTTCTGCCTGCCATGGGTAGAGCCCTGACCTCTCCACTGCTGGCCTCAAGAGCTTCTCACGCTCCAGCATCTCGATGATGAGCTTGCCCCACTCCTCCTCCACATCGTTGGGGTGGTAGCCCTGGGGCAGCTTGATTCGTCCAAATTCAATCCAGACCTAGGGAAAATGGCAAGAGAAAGGTGTTCCCTGCTGCAGAGAGACTGCAGGAGGGGAAGCAGGGCTATCAGGCACCAGCCCTGCCTCTGCTCCTCCACTGTTCTACTTGCTGCATCATCTACCCTGAGGGTGATTTCCACTTCTCCATTCCAAAATAAACCTGAACTGAGCACACTTTAGTCTTGCTAAAAGCACCACGCTCCCACCTCCTCTCCTCAGGGTAGCCACGATGGTACCTACCTCTAGCAGCTTGTAGAGCTCCTCTATCCTCCCCTTTTCCTGCTCTTTTGCTGGGATTTCAGTTTCTTTGAAGTGTATATACTGGTTATAAAGTGCCTGGGATGAGAAAAGCTCATGAGAAACCATCCCTGGGGAAGGCAACTACCTTGCTCCTGGTGCTGAGCACATGGGACACTGGGGCTGGACCTTGGCCAGGACCTACCTTGAGCTCTACAGGGTTCTGGGGGAAGGATTTGTCTGACATGAGTATCGTGTGCTGCTTGATCCAGGAGATGAGGGACTCCACACGACTCTGGTACTCCAGCCACCTCGAATCTACCTCCTGTGGGATGGGAGAGCAGCCTTGTAGAGCACCAGCAGCAGGCAGGTCTCCATGAGGGAGAAGCAGAACCTGGCTGTGCTGAGCAGAGCACTCAGGGACCTGAGGTGCCACAGTCCCAGCTACAGGGTGAACCATTTGCCTGCATCTCCCTGCTGGGATACCACCCCAGGTACAGGAAGGAGGAAGAGGAGGAGAATCCTCCTTGCAAGCTGCTCCCTGGAAGCCAGCTCAGCTTTCCCATGAGTTCAAAACCCATGGCAGAACCTGCAGAGCCTGAAGAACACCATGGCCCGACAGTTCACAGGCTGATGGGGAAGGGAAGCTCCTTCCTCCTCCCCAGCCTCTTCCACCCATTGGCCATCTGCTATGGTGGATGAAGAACCTCCAAACCCTTCCCACAACCAGCAGGTGCCTCCCAGAGAGCTGCTCCAGAGACACTCACAATGGCACTGATCCCTTCTCCTCCCTCGGGGACCTTGGGAAAGGCATCGTAGATCGAAGACACATAAGTTATCACAGACTTCTCATCCGGAGAGGGGACATCCACATCTGGCCAGGAGGAAGCAGAAAGGCAGTGAGGAAGAGGAGCAGGTGGAGAGGTTGGCATCTCCCTGCACCTCTGCATCCCCCCTGGCCACCCACCTTCAGCATCCAGCAGTCGGGTGACCCCCAGGCGCTCGGCGATCTCAAAGGCCTGCTCCAGGTTCTCCCGGTTACTCTGGATCTGCACCCTCTCCATGTCCACCAGATCTGGCCTACAAGACATGCAGCAGAGTCATGACAGTGGCAAAGAGGCCAGAGCACCCCAGATGGGCACTGCTGGCCCTGGAAACTCCCAAGGGCTTGTCTGAGCCCCTGTCCCAGGCTGGTCTCCAAGGTGGCCTGGGCTGCAGCACCTCCTCAGCTCCTCTCCTTGGGGAAGGGGATGTGCAAGCTGTGAAAGGAAATGTTCTGTTTCTAACTACACTTCCCTCATGAAGCCTTTGCTATTCTCCTGCAAGCTCTCAAGGCCATACCAAGTCCCCTTGACCAAGCAGCCTGGGCAGAAGCCAGCCTTGATGGCCCCAGCTCTGACTCACTGAGCAGGCAGAAGGTGTGTGGGGCTCTGCTGTCTCTGAGGGAACTGTGAGAGGTTTAAGTGCTGCTCAGGAGAGCTCTGAGATCCTCAGATGAAAGCAGGGATGGAAGCACTGCTATTCATGGAGAGCACAAAGGGCAGCACTAACACAAACCACTGCAGCACTCCCACTTTTAAAGCTTTCCTGTTTTATCTCTCTCCCCAACCTCATTCAAGATGTTTTTTTCTCCTGCAACCTGATGTATTTGTTGCTCTTCTCAAGCAGCCACCTCCCAGCTCCCTGGCTGAGGCTTTTATAGAGTCACAGAATCACTATGGCTGGAAAAGACCTCTGAGAAGCATGGAGTCCAACTGCTAACCTAACCCTGCCATGCTCACCCCTAAACCATGGCCCCAGGTACCACAGCTACACATTCTCTTAATGCTTCCAGGGGCAGAGGCTCCAGCCCTGGGCACAGCCTGTGCCCATGCTTGAAATCCCTCTTGGTGAAGAAACTCTTCCTAATATCCAACCTAAACCTCCCCTGACACAACTTGAGGCTGTTTCCTCTTGTCTTACAGCTATTCCCTAGGAGAAGAGACCAATCCCCACCTCACTCCAGCTTCCTCTCAGGGAGCTGCAGAGAGCCAGAAGGTCTCCCCTGAGCCTCCTCTTCTCCAGCCTAACCAACCCCAGTTCCCTCAGCTGCTGCTCACAACACTTGTGCTCTAGACCCTTCACCAGCTTCCTTGCCCTTCTCTGCACACACTCCAGCATCTCAGTGTCCTTCTTGGAGTGGAGAGCTCAGAACTGAACCCACTACTCCCCAGTGCCCAGTCCAGGAGGACAATCCCTGTCCTAGTCCTGCTGCCACCCTAGTGCTGACCCAAGCCAGGATCCTGGCAGGTAAAGGAGACATCACTCCCTGCAAGCCTCACCTACATCTCCAAGCACTCCTGACCATCACCAACTGCAGCAGTGGACAGGGGATCCCCCAGGAGGTCCTTAACCCTTCCTCCCACTCAGCCAGTGTTCTCCCACTGCTCCTACCTGTATCTGTGGATGAGGGCGTTGAACATCTTCCCATCGCTCCAGCAGGAGGAGAAGTTGGTGCACTTCACCCCAATGTAACCTGCTGTCACCTTCTGGGTCCACAGGAGCAGCTTCTCCTTGGCTGACATATCCCCTGACTCCCCACTGATGTAGATGTCAGAGATCTGGAAGGCAGCAGCACAGCCATGGGGGTGATGTGGGAGGAGGAAAGGCTCCACCAGACATCACCAGGTTCTATGAACCTGCCCAAGACCTGGCAGCTGCCAGGACAGGCATGAGGAAACTACTGGCCAGTGTTGGGGAGAGGGGACCCCACAGCCAGGAGGCAGAGGAAGGGACCAGTGGACCTGCAGCAGAACACTGGGGGGCCAAGGTGTGGCATGGTTTGAATCATAGAATGGTTTGGGTTGGAAGGGACCTTAAAGAACATCATCTTCCAACCTCTGCCACCAGACCAAACTGCTCAGAGCCTCATCCAGCCTGGCCTTGAACACTGCCAGGGATGGGGCATCCACAACTGCTCTGGGCAACCTGTGCCAGTGCCTCACCACCCTCTGAGTAAAGAATTCCTCTCTAACATCTAACCTCAATCTCCCTCTGCCAGCTGAAAACCATCAGCCCTGGCCCCATCACTATCTGCCTGGGCAGAAAGTCTCTCTCCCTCTTTCCCACAAGCTCCCTCCCAGGCAGATCCAGGCATTTGCCAACCCCATTTCACCAGGGCACAAGGTGCTGCCTGGCCACACACCCAGCCCAGTCCAGCCACCAGCAGGCCTTGGCTTCTTACCACCCGAGCTCACCAGAGCCACTCCTCAGCCCAGGCTCCACTCTCAGGAGCAGCTGCTGCCGCACATGCCCCAAGCACACCAGAGAGCAGCCAGCAACCCACAGCACATCCCAGCATAGTCCACCAGCCCCATCCTCCCAAAACCAGGGACTGGGGCACACCTCACCAGGAACACAACACTCTGGTGAGAAAGGGACCAGGAAGGTCTCTTCCCACCCCAAATCTGCTGTGCACCCTCCTGTGGAAAGCTGCTCTACTGCCCAGCACCTACCACAAAGAGCCCCAGCCCCACCAGAAGGAGCCCCAGCCCCACCAGAAGGAGCCCCAGCCCCCTTGGCCACCCAAGGATCATGCAGGAATGGTTTGCCCCATCCAGCAGCACCCATGGCTGGGCAGTGAGGAAGCACCCAAGAGGGGACTTCTTGATGCCATCCTCACCACTGTACCATGAAGGTAAACAACTTAAGAAGCAGGAAGCAGCACTTGGAGATGCTGAGGGAGGGGAGGGGTGGGGCAGAGGTTTCTCCTCCACCTCCACCCAGTGAAGCCACTGGGAGCAGGGCCACCAGCTCCATCCCCAGGGGGAAAGGAAGGCCAGGGAGAAGGCTGGCACTATCCTGCTCTGCCTCAGCGTGCCTGGAGAGGCAGGTGCCAGGGGGTGCTGGTGGCAGGGGGTGCTGGTGACCCACTTCTCCAACAAAAGAGCCCAAGAGCCACAGAGACTGAAGCCTCTCAGACAGACGGCGCAGGACTGGCTGCAAATCCCAGACTCACACGTGACAGAGCCCACGTGTCTCCACATGCCAGCATATTCCTGCCTGGCACAGCTCCCTCCTCATCAACCCCCACCCCAGCTCCCCAATTAGTACAATTACCTCCCCTTAATGAAGGGGCAGACAAAAGGGGAAGATGTGAGCTGCTTCTGTTTTCTAGGGTGCCTGCAGAAAGGCAGTGAGGGCTGTGTTTGCTCCTTGGAGTCTCTTCCCAGCACTGCAGGGAGAAGGTGTGCCTGGATCCAGCCCCAGCCACCACCCCTCCACCCTGACAACATCCAGTTGCTTTATTGCCCCTTCAAAATACACCTAGTTGGCTGCTGGCATTGCACAGGTCCCAGCTGCCAGTAGCAGGCAGGAGGGAGGCAGGGACCTGCAGGATTAGCCACCTCTCCTCTCCCACCGGTGGGGAGGATGCTGTGAGGCAGGGAGAGCCATGGTGTCATTGGTATGCTGGAGCTCACCTCCCTCTCCTCAGCCTGATACATTCCTCACACAGAAAACTGCTCTTTGTCAGCCACTGCCACACGGCCACCACCGGCACTGCCTTTAACTCCTCCAGCCCCGGGGGCTGGATTCCCTCAGGGATGCCAGGACCTGCCACCAAAGCCAGGATGGATAGGGTGATGTGCTGGCAGAGCAGCAGGATGGGACCCTCCACACCTGCAGGGAGGGAGCCACAAACCTCTGCCTGCCCAGCACCCCCATATCGATTTCCCAGCAGCTCTTAATTAAGAGCAGTATGAAACCTTCTGTGAACTCACCCCTAGGCTGGGCCCAGCCTGGGCTCTCCAGCCCTGCTGCCCATCAGGGACCTCCTCCTAGCACCCAGCTCAGCTCAATCCTTTCTTTTTACCATTCATCCAGCACTGGGGCTCTCTACCCACTGGGCCTTTCCCTGAGGGCATCCTTGCAGGAGACCCTCCTAGAGATCTGCTTACAGAGGTGCAGGATGCAGCACCAGCTCCACCCTCTTTTCTTCATGTCTGTGACAGGACAAAGATTTAGGGAGGCACCCGTGAGAAGAGAGTGGAAACTCCCAGAGACCTGGGGCCAGTCCCTTCCAAACCCTTCCAACATCAGCCTCGAGCATCAAGCAACTGGTGTCAGGATGCTGAAGGCCAGATGGTGGCTGTGACACCAGACCCAAACCAGCAAAGGTAACTGCCCTTTCCCTGCCACCCCTCCAACCACACACTTGTCCTGGGGCATGCAGAGCTTGATCAAACCCAAGGGTGACTTCAACACACCTTGTCACCCCCAAAAAGTGACCTCCAAACAGCAACAACAGGCTCCAAACCACAGCACCATCCTCTCAGAGCTCCCTTGGAGCGAGCAGAGCCCCATGCCTCCAGGTTCACCTGCTGTGATCCACCTGGGAGCAGGAAGAGGACATCCCAAACTCACACCTGAGCCAGCGACCCTGAGGGCACACGTGCCACCAGTGACAGCAAAGGCAACTGGCACCAAGAGCCAACATCTGCCTTCACCAGCTCCAGTGAGAGCTGTGCTCCAGCTGCTCATGCCAGGAGCAGAGGACAGGATGGGTCAGTCCCTGGGGGATGCTCTCTTGGTGGAGATGCTCAGAGGAGAAAAGGTTTCAGGAGCTTTCTGCACCAGACTCCTCCTACCCACACTCAGCACAAGCTTGCACCTCGCCGTGATGACTGTCCCCAGAGGCCAGCAGGATCTGGGGTGCCCTGAACCAGATCCCCCCACCCCACTCCACAAAAACGGGGCAAGTGCACACACAGACACTGACCATTCCTCCAGCTGTCCTCGAGCTCCCCCTCCAAGCCTGGCTCTCCACAGTGAGCCTGTGGCCCCCTTCCGAGGGCAATGCTGCTGTCCCAGCAGCTCCAGCACCCTTGGCCGGCCGGCGTGCTGGGTCACTGCCGTACCCCGAGGAGCTCCAGGCCACGCCAGCGCTGCGCCCGCTGAAGGAGGAAGGGCTGCGGGAGGCTGGCAGCCCATGCCCCTCTCTCTCCCCGGCCCTAGATGAGGACAACTCTGAGGTTCTCCCCACGCTGGGGTTCTCCAGCTGATCCACCATGGGGGACGGTGTCGACAGCTCCGAAACGGTGCCGGGCTCTGCCGTGGAGGAGCAGGTCCAGGCGGCGCTGGAGCTGGGATCGGTGGTGCCGCCGCCGCCGCCGCCTCTTCCCCAGGTATCCAGGGCACTGCCGGCACCCAGCTCCTGGCTTTTGGCCGCCTCCTGGCTGGCCACGGTGCTCAGAGGGGCCAGGCGCCCTCCAGCGTGGCCACGGCTCCCCTCAGGCAGGGGCAGCAGCACGGCTCGGCGGTTGCCCACCCCACTCCTCCTCTGCAGCTCCACCAGCCTGCTCACTGCCCTCTCGCAGTCCTTCTCGGCCGGGTTGTCCAGCAAGCGGGCGATGACGGTGGTGCCTTCCTCCAGCTCCCGGGAAGCCTCGGCTGCAGCCGGTCGCTGCGGCTCCAGCACCAGGCGAGCTTTCTGCACCTCCCCCTGGAACCGCTCCTTCACCTGCACGATCAGCCCGGGCTTGGGATCCTCGCAGTTCTGCCAGCACCCGGAGGGCTCCTCTCCTCCATCCTGCCGCGGGGTTGCCTTGGATTTGGGCACCTCCTCATCCTCAACCACCTCCAGGGCTGGAGGTTCCTCCCGTGGAGCTGCCTCCGGCATGGCTTTCCTCTTCCCCCTCCGCCTCCTTTTAAAGCGAACCCGTTTTTTGGGAGACAGGGGTGCCTTTCCCACAGCTTTTTCCTTCTGCTCTTTAACGCAGCCCAGAGAATTCCCCATCTCCTCCTCCTTCTCCTCCTCCTCCTCGGTAACGCAGCTAAGCGAGTCGCCAGCTCCCGAATCAATCCTGAGCTGGGCTTCATCGGCTCCAACCCACACCCTACACCGTGTGGTGGACTCCCCTTCCCCGGCTCTCCCTCCCACCAGCCCTGCTGCTGCTGCTGCTGCTCCAGACAGCCATCTTACAGCCTGGGCTCTGTGAGAAGACAAATTCAAAGCATCTCACTGCAGTTCAGAAATCACTTGACCTAAAAGCAGAGGGAACGAGGATTGGCTGCGGCATCCTTCTCTCCAAATATGAGGTAATTGGAGCACGGCCCTCGCCAACACAAACAGGGAGCCAGGAATCAGGCAGCCGAGAGGGGAGGAGGGTGGGGAAAGGGTGGGGAAAAGAGAAGGGGATAAAAAAGCACCAAAGCCAGGGGAAGGTTGGCAAAGGTAGAATAAAGGAAGGTGGGGAGGAGGGGGGGGAAGAAAAAAGCAGGGAGGAGTCAGAGAGACTCTGCATGTACAGCAACGGGGACATGGAGCTGTCAGCTCCCACAGGAACGTTCCTCTCCAATTTGGGAGGTTTGCTCCTTAATTCTTAATGCCCAGAGCCCCAAGAGACCGGCTCCATGTGTCCACCCTCCTGCCGGGCTCACCCAGCTCAGCACATGCAGGGGCAGCTCAAGATGCTCTGAGGACCCAGCACTGCTCCAGGGAGACACAGCCGAGGGGTCCCAACAGGCTAAGGCAGCAGCAATGCTGCCCAGCCCAGCCCAATGCTCTGCCTCTCTCCTGCAGCTCCAGCCCCAAACTCCACCGAGGGCGGGGGTTTGAGGAGCATGCAGCATCCTGACTCTGCTGGCCGACTCTGAGGGACCAGAGCAGGGTGACAGGCACCGAAAGCAAGGGTGAGACAGAAAACAGGGAGCAGGAGGCATGAAGGTGGGGGAAGGGGAACTGAACTCGGCCCTAGCAAGCAGGGCTGGGAGGGGAGAAACACTCGAAGAGCAACCTAGGTGATGACAAAGGGATCTGATGACCCCCAAGAGCTCCCAAGGCATAGGGTAAACCCTAGGGTAGGGGGTGCAGCCCCCACACCTTCACCCTGCAGCGCTAACAGCGCCCAGGCTCTGCACCAGCACCAGCCCATCCCAAACCTCTCCCTGCAGTTCTCCCAGCTGCCTGCCCCCAGGCAGCAGCACTGGGACACGAGAGATTAAGAGGTTCACAATGGAGCTACAACCCCAGAAAAAATCCCGTTAGCGCTGGCGGGGAGAGGATCATCAGCACCAGCTCAGCACCCCGAGGGCCCTTCTCACCCACCCTGGCCCCCCACAGCAGGGTGACAGCATCCCCTCCTCCCAGTTGGGCATGGAGGGCACTCAGCACCTCCTCATCTCCTCTCCTTGGTCTCCTGCAGCAGAGGATGCAGCAGGGCAGGGCCAGGCTCAGGACAGGCACCAGGCAGGGCCCCGCTGGAGATGACAGTGACTCATCAGCATCCAGACACCGCCCGACCCCGGCTGCTTCCCAAGGCCAGCACACGGGCAGAGTGCCTCGTCAGCAGCCTCCCAATCCAGTTATCCCCATGCTCCCCTCAAAAGCCTCTCCCTGGGGTGCTGCCCACTCATCCTCCCAAACTGAAAATCCTCCTTGTAAGATCTCAAAGCCAGTGCTGGTCTCCTCTGGAAGATGTCAGCAAGGATGTGGCTGGGAGCTGGGACACAACAGCTCCCATGGGCTCAGTCACACACACCAGAAACTGCCCCAGAGCAGTCACGTCCCTAACCAGCTGCTGACAGCTCAGCAAACCCCAAATGCCAACGTACTGGGGGCAGTAGGGGGCACACATCATCCCCCTGAGGGGATCAAAGCTGCAACAGGGTAATTTGAGGCTATTAAAGATCTGAGTCCCTGTTTCGCAAGAGCATCTGTAGCACAGGATTGCTGGAGACAGTCTTGAGGGTTGCTCAGCACCCTAGCTGGGTCAGGGAGCTTCTCCCATCCCTTTCCTGACCCACCATCATGCAGCTGATGTTTTCCATCCCAACAAAAGATCTTGTGGCTGTACCAACCACCCAAAGGGCTGGAAGCACCTCAGGATAACAGCCCTACACGAGGAAGAACTCAGCCTATCCCCTCACAGCCACCTCTAAATTTGCTCTCCTCCTCCAGAGACATCAGCTGAGCAAACAGCTACTGCCAACAAGCCCAGTGCCAACAGGAGGCCACCACACACAGCCCAGCATTAACGATGTCATTATGTAAAGGAGGAGAAAAGGCTGTTGTGCTGTTCCCTGCCACTGGTCTCCATGACACTGCAATGCATGGTGATCCTCCAGAGCCATCTGCTTGCCAACATCACCACGAAAAGACACCAAGACAGACGCCAGTGCCCCAGGGGAGCCCCTGTGCTCCTGCTACCCACCAAGAAGCTGCCATGGCCTACCTGGAAGTGGAGGATAATTGTCCATATGAGCCCCAGGGTGAGCTTGGGGTTGCCATCCGTGATGTCATCGTTGCGAATGTTCACCAGTTTCACCTGGAAGAGAAGCACCAGGGTCAGAGCTTCCCCATCAACCCCAGCCACATGTCCCATACCCACAGTGTCCCCCAGGGTCACCCCAAGCACTCTGGACATGCAATTTGCAGCAAGGCCACTCCATGTGCCAGCTCTGGAAGAGGGGAAAAGGATTTTTCCTGTCTCTAGCACTCTCCATCTAGAATTGCTTTCCCAGCACTTAACAGCTTGCTTTCAGCTTCCACAGAGAAGTGCCTCATCCCCCCAGCCCTCAGCACTAGTGCATAATTTAACAGCTACAGACCACAGAGCATGGTTAAAAGCCAGTGGCTGAGCTTTATTAACTCCCTCCTGGGTTCAAAACCAAGCTGCTCATCAATCAGCCCTAAGAAAAGCAGAAATACCAGCACTGCCCTCACTGAGGATCCTTCCCCAGCACCCAGCCCAAGCCCCTGTCCTGGCAGGCTCTGGCCTCATGCAATCCCAGAGCTGCTCCCTCTCAGCTGCTTTGCTTTAGGAGTGGTTTAAATGCATGTGCAGTCCTGGAGCCGTGTGGAGATGCCTGCAGCACTGGGAGCACCAACCTCAGTGCTTCCAGCCAGCTGCAAAATGGAGCAGTGCTGCCCTGCTCTCCTTGCAGCCACTTTCCCAGCAGCTGCCACCTCATTTGGGCTTTTCTCCCTTAGTCCCTGCTCCCCAACACTCAAAAGGGACCCCAGCATCAGTCTCCCAGCTCTAGAGGAGTTGGGGTAAGGCATCCCAGCAAAGCTGCTGCCACCATGGCATCAAGCATCAAAGGGAAAAGCTGTTTCATCCAAGCAGAGAAACAAGCTCCCCAGAGCCCTCGGCAAAGTGTCTCTATCAAGGGGCTGGGGAGGAGAAGGTGGGGGCTGGAAGTGGCTCACCCTCCCTGGAGGGAGGCAGGCACTCAATTCATTCAGTGCCCTCAGGCCAGCAGAGAGAGAAAAGTCTCTGCTTCAGCATGTCCTGGGTATCTGAGGAGCATCAGGGTGAGGAGACCTGACCCAACAGGCAGAACAGGACAACCAGCCCTGGGGCTGTGGGGCTTTCACCTGCAGAGCCAACAAGTCTTGGGATGCATTCCACTGCTCCAGGCAGGATCTGGCCTGGGGTGAGGAAGGTGCCAGGTCTCTGCCAGCTGCACAGGCACTGTGGAGCCAGCACCTCCCAAAAACCTGTCGGTGCCCTCCAAAAGTCAAGGGTGATGCAGCCCAGGGGCGTGATACATCCATGCTGCCATCCACAGGGATGATGCCACACACAGAGGCATCCAGCTGTGCCAGTGTGGAGGCCATGGAGCGTGGGGCTGGGCAGAAGCTAGCTGCCACATCTCCTCCAAAGCTGGTGAGAAGGTAAGGATGTGCCACAGCCACCCATTCCCACCACCAGGATCTGCTGGAGAGCCCTGGATGAGGCTTTTGCATCACAGAAGTGACTGTTTGTGACATCTGCAAACCCCTTCCCAGAACTGGAACCTGGTTCCTCATTTTAATACTAGTTTTTGTGCTGCATGAGTGGTTCTAGGAGTGCACAACACCTACAGGGGAAAGTCCTCCGACAGCCAACCTCAACCAGCACCAGTACCCCAGCAGAGGCTGACACTGCTTCTCAACACCTTTCCCAAGCCCTGACCCAGAAGAAAGAACCACAAATCACCCAACTCTGCTTCTGGATCAGCCTAAGTCAGCCCTTACCTGTCGCTGCTTCAGGAAATCCAGGGCGATCTGCACGTTCTGCAGGCGGTGGAAGCGCATCCTGCCCTTCTCCCGTGGCTGCAAGAGAGAGCAGACAGCTCCAGGTCAGGCTTGGGAGGTTGGGCTGGCAGCCCCCAGCATGCACAGCCACCCCCTGCATGCCCCCCAGTGCTGTGTGACCACCCCCACCCCATGCACTCCACATTCCCTGCTCTATCTTCTTGCTCTGGAGGCAAAGCGAGTCACTGCTACACAGGATCCTGCTGAAGGAGGACACAAAGGCCATGGTGAGGCATGGAGGTGGAAAAACCCCGAGATCTTGACCTCCTCTGAGACCTCAAGGGTCTGTGGCCAGGCTCTGAGCCATGCAGACCAGCTCAGTCTCCAGGCTCCCAGGGCAGGGTCTCATCCACTCCACGGTCAGCCAGACAAGCTGGGAAGAGGGCTCAGCAGAGAGACTGACTTGAGCAGGTACAAAATCCAACTCATCCAGGTGGAAGAAGAGGCAGGTCTGCTCCACACCAGGACATGGGGACACAGGCAGGGACCTGCTGTGGGTCCCCACTGATGGCAGAGAAACCCCAACCTCAACATCAGCCCCTGCAGACCCAGCTCATCTCCCTCTTGCACGTTGCCAGGGGCTGCTGCTCCAAACACTCTCTCTGAACCCTTGGGGAGGGGGAAATGAGATGTCAGGGCTGTTCTCATCACCACTGCTGCAGGAAGGAGATATTCCTAGGTACCCAGTGGCTGAGTGGCATAGGATGCTGGATCTGCTTTGAATCAGCAGGAGGGGGAGGACTGACACCCAAATCCTGATCCCAGCCTCAATATTACACATCACCAGGAGGCTCTGAAGTGCTAGGACACCCTAAGTCCTCTGAGACACCTTCCTTCTCCAGTCTGCAAGGAGAAGAAGCTGTCCCTGCAAGGAGAAGAAGCTGTCCCTGCAAGGAGAAGCTTCAGGGCTCAGGGGATTGGAGCCCAGTGGAAAGATCCTACAGCCCCAGTTCCTCCTGTGCTGCTCCACACTGTGCACAAGAGAATCATCACCCAGAGCAAGGGGGCTGCAAACACATCATCTTTTCCATCTGAGCAAGGTTCTGGGATCCAGCCCCTCTGGGGCTAACCTTCACATGCACAGGGTTGCTGCTCACGTCCTGGACCCCACAGTGGCATCAGCCCCCCCCCAAGAAGGTGTCTGTGCCCAGAGCCTGTCCATGCAGCGTGAAGTGAGCAGCAGTCACAGCAGCCCCTGGAGAGCCGAGGGGCCAGGAGCAGCGTGCAGGACCCCACCCCGTGGCAGGGACACATGCTGTCACACCAGGTGAGTGCCGTGCCCTGACTGCTGGCTGACACTGCAATGCACTCCCAGATAATCCAGTCAATGGCAATGCAGCCTGGGAGGCAGACACCATCCTGTGCCTCTCCTCTCTTGCAGAGCCCTGGATGGCTTTGACCCTAAAACCCCCTGGTTCAAACCATCCAGAGGGGAAGGTCAGAGCTCCCAGTGACACTGAGAGCTGGACTGGGCTATCTGACGGCATTCCAGTGTCTGCCAGCGATAGGCTGGGGCCGGGGCAGACTCCACCTACTTCTTCATCATCATCATCTTCCTCCTCCTCGCTGCTCGCACGGCACCAGGCCGGAGCTCTCACCAGGCGCAGGCTCCTCGGAGCTGGCGGCTCTACCGGCTACGGAGGACGGGAGGGAGGGAGGGAGGGAGGGGCAGGGAGACAGAATGGAAACCAAAAATGCAACACCCAGGTCAAAGGAATAACCAAAAAGAAGGAAGGTGAAGGTGCCTGGAGCTGGCACACCCTGAGCTCCAGCATGGGAATTTCCCCCCTGGCTTTCAGAGGCAAAGCAAAGGAAGTTGTCTGGATCACAAGTAGCTCCATCCAATTTTCCAGCCCCCACAAAAATGGATTTGGCATCTCTGGAGGGTAAGGGAGGCAGTGAGGAGATCTTTACCCAGATCTTATTTTAGGGAAGAACCAAAATAATTCCTGCTGTGCTACCCTGTGATAGCAATTGGGATCTTCCCAGAGCTGAGAATGTGTCAGTCTGAGGAGGAGGAGGAGGAAAAGGAGGAGGGAGGAAGGGAACCCTACGGTGCTCAATATGCAGGAAGAGGTTTGCACATCACTGCCTGCTACAAATCCAGGGTGTGGTGCAGGAGCTGAGCATGGGGCAGGATGGCTCAGTCCAATCTGAGCTTAACTGCTGGGCACATGGTCCCAGAAACCAGTTTAGTCCAAGCCTTTATTATCTGTTATTTGAAATACAAAGCCCAGTCTAGAAGCTGAAGGTATGGAAGCCCTCACAAAAAGAAGGCTCTGCCCAGGGGACTGTAAGCCAGTGGCTTTGATCACATGTTTTGGTGGTATTCAAGAGACCAGCCTGGGGAACAGGGGCTTGAGTGAAAATAAATCAATAATAATAATAATAGCAGCTAATAATAGTAATAATAACAAAAAAGAAACAACGACAGACATCTGGAAACAGAAGATGGCAGAAGTGACAGTTGATGGCTGGGAGCAGACAGGAGCAGGGAGGAGGATGAAGGGGGCTCAGGGACCCTAAGGGAGGACAGCAACATCACTGCCTAGCCCAGGGGACTTACCAGCTTCACTCCTGACAGCACCTCCAGGAGGGAGATGAGGTTGTGGCCATCTCGTAAGTCTTCGTAGAGGTCATTGATGTGCTTGCGCACCTGGGGAGAGCCACGGGGGGGGGAAGGCATCAGAGCCCCTCCTGCAGCATCTGCAGGGGGTGGGGGCAAGGCAGCAGAGTCTGCAAGCAGACATCTCCCTCCCAGACATGCCCCATTTAAAAGGGTTATTCCAGAATGATCACTAAGGAAAGCAGCCTCCTGTATCCCAAATGACCTGGCAGAACTTGCTGCCTGCCCCACAGAATCCCAGAGTGGTTCAAGTTGGAAGGCACCACAGGAGGTCATCTCCTTGCTCTAGCAGGGTTCCCTAGAGCACATTACTCAGGATTGTTTCCAGATGGTTTCTGAATTTCTCCACAACCTCTCTGGGCAGCCTGGGCCAGGGCTCTGGCACCCTCACAGCAAAGAAGTTCTTCCTCATGCTTGCTGGAACTCCCTGGTTTCCAGTTTGTGCCTGTTGCCTCATGTCCTATTGCTTGGTAGCATCAAGGCTCCATCCTCTTTACCCCCTAACCCTCAGATATTTACATCAGGTCTCACCTCAGTCTCCTCTTCTCCAGGCTAACCAAGCCCAGCTCCCTCAGCCTGTCCTCACCAGGGAGATGCTCCAGCCCCTAATCACCTTCATAGCTCTCCACTGGACTTGCTCCAGGAGCTCCATGTCTCTCTTGTATTGAGGAGCCCAGAACTGATCACAGTTCTCCAGGTGAGACACCCCCAGAGCTGAGCAGAGGGGCAGGATCACCTCCCTCCACCTTTGAATTTTACACCCAAAAAACAATCAAGCTGTTAAGCCCTTCCATATTCCAGGCAACCCCACAAAGACAGTACCCAGAGCTCTGAGCAAAGGGGAGCTCAGCCCTGAGGCAGTGGCTGAATCACTCATGGCACCTGCATCCCTCTGAGAGCAGAGCAGGCTTCTGGGGGAAGACCACCTGCAGCCTCTCCTCCCATGACACCCAGACCTTGTCCTGGGGTTTTCACTCTCCCTAGAACCTCTATATATTCTCCCTCAAGATTCTTCTTCTCTCCCTGCTTTCTAAGACTTAGAAAACAGCCAAAAGCTTGACAGAGAGGTTTGCAAAGCTGGGAGGTAAAACACAGCTATCTTGGGACACCCAATGCCCAAACAACTTTTTTTCCTTTCTGACAAATGGAGAATGAATTAAAAAGCTCCTGGCACTAACCAAGACAAGCAGGAGGCACCTTTCAGCACGATGTTAATCCCACTTAGCTCCCTATGGCTGCAAGCCATCTCCCTTGGCACACTCTGGAGCTCCTCTCCACGCAGGAGCATCCCTCAAAAGCCATAAAGCCCCTTTGCCCCGGCAGGGGGACACGAGGAGGGAGCAGCCCCCCTACCAGGATCCCCCTTTTTCACCCCAGCAGCCCACAGCCCCAGGCAGGAGGATGCACAAGGCTTGTGTTAAAGCAAGGGCTTGGTGCTGAGGAGGGAAATGGATCCACAGGGCTGCTGGTGATGTTACAGTGCCCTCCAAAGGCACCAGAATATTTCCACTGCAAGCATCTCTGCTCTGAGCACACACATGGAGGAACAGTCAAACCCAATGCCAACATTCCCTGACAAAAAAAAAAAACACAATAAATATGTTTAAAAAGGCATTTATCTGCCAGTCCTGAGCCAGAATGGACAGACAGACAGGTGATGGAACCAGCTTCCTAATGAACCAGATGACTCTTACCTTCATCAAGTGTTTATTGACCCATTTTGTGAAGGTCTTCTTTTGGACTCTGTCCCGTTCATCTGTCAAGAGAAGACAAAAGCAGCTCTGGGTCAGTGTTCCTCATGCAGAAAAACTCAAATGACTTTGAAATGAGAGGAAGAGACAGAGGAATCGCTGCTGGTGCCAGGACCATTGGATGGATCCTGCACAGGAGAACAGAAGCTGCTTATTCCCAGGCTGGGGCTGCTCACACAGCTCAGGCAGGGAGGTAGGAGCATCCACCCAGCTGAAACAACACATGCTACTCTTTTGGGGGGGAGGATAGTGTCACTGGAATCAAAACAGCACTGATGACTGGGACGGGTATGGGTGCAACTGGCAGCAGCCATCGAACCCCCAAATGGGACCCTTCTGTGCCTCCTCATCCCTCCTGGATGCAGTGCAGGGAGGGATTGAGAGTCTGCCCGAGCCCTCCCTGGTTTTAGGAGGGTGTCCCCCTCCCCTGCCCGCTCCCAGGAGGCTCTGACACATTATATAAACCACACAGATGTCCCACAACAAGCCTCTGCCAGGCACCAGCAGCATGTGCAATTAGCAGCTTATTCTGTCGCTGTATTTTTGGTTCATTGGATTGTCAGGATTTAATGTTTATTCCCAGCCCACAGCTCAGCTGCCCTCAGCTAGGAGCTCCAAATGCCAGTGGGACACTGTGACAACGTGGGTCCCATCCTCTTAGGGGTCCCAGTCCTCAGGGAGCAGCAGGGGTGGCCACCAGCCCCACAAGGTAACAGCCTGGGGGACTGGTGGTGATGCCAAGCAGCAATGTGGGATTAGGAAGCTGTCAGCAGGCTTTGCTCTGCCTGTTCTTGCTGCAAAAGATAATACCATGTGGAAAAAAACCTACCAAAAACAAACAAGGAGAGAGCTCAAACCTCCCCACACCCAAGTAGCCAGGAGAGCTCAGGGCAATCCTTGCAGCTAGCCCTGGGCCAGGTGGCATCACCTGGTTTTAACAGCATCATCTCAAGTGCCTCAGTACCAACCCACAGCATGTGAGCCCAAACTCCCAACCACTGTTTCATCCAGCCCAGGGGATCCTGGGGATAGAATGGGAAAGGATGAGCCTAGCTACCCCAAGACATCCCAGCTCACCAAGCAGCAGCACCCCTTGCTTTGGTTTTAAGCCAAAAAAAAAAAAATCAAGGAAAAGGAGAAAACTCAGCATCTCTCAGCCCAGGCTCCTCAGTCACATTGCATGTCCTGCCCAGATGGCCCCAAATTCCTCCTCCTTGTGTGGAGAGGGACTGGGAGAGGGAGGGTGTCCCTGCACTGGCCAGACCCTCAGGAAAACCTCATGTCTCCATCCATGCAGACTTGCAAACACCATCTGACATCCCTCCTCCTCCTCCACCCCATGGCTTCCTCCATCCGAAAGCATGGCAGTCCCACACGCGGCACACTGCTGGCATATCACCTCCCCTGCAGCCCCCTCTGGCCCCTGGTCACAGCACAGAACCAGGTGCTAAAAACCCTTCACTGGTTGAACTACAGCCAGCCTGACTCCCCAGCCCCACCAGACTCTGGAGGATGTGACTGAGCCACAGAGCTGCTGCCTGGCACCGCCTGCCATCGGAAGCTGTGTCACCCTGGGTGTTCTTGGGGATCTTTCCATCACCCGACCCCTCTCAGGGCTACAGTGCCAGCTTCCCTCCCAACCCTGGTGGTTAAGCTGGGGTGGATGAAGCTCAAGCCATCCTCTGGCCTGTGGCACAGTGGAGGTTGCAGGCAGGCTGGGGAGGAGAGTACTAACCGATACAGCACATCCGGCACACCAGGCAGGCGCTGAGCCGCCTCTTCTCCCCGGACAGATTCCGCCTCTCCATCACCAGAGCCCAGGATGGGGAGCGCTGGGTCCTGGCAAAGCAACAGCTGCCTCCCAGCTCCTGAGGAAGGGTCTCCTCCGGTGGCACCACCTGCTTCTCACCAACCTTGACCCCAGTGGGTGGGTGACTTCTCTGGGTGACTTCTCACCCTCGGCTCCTCCCACCGCACCACTTCCTACCCCTGCTGCTCCCGGCATGGGCACCGGCCGTTCCTCCTCCGGGACATCGCCGCCGAACCCACCGCCAAGTCAGCTGCTCCTCGCCCTTCTCCGGCTGCTCCCAGATGAGGCTGTCGCCAGCTCGGGAGCTCTGTGCCGGCAAAATCCTCACCGTCCCGCGATCCCAAGAGCTAGCCAAGCTGCTCAGAAAGCTGCCGGTGAGGAAGGGCAGAGCTGCTCCCTCCTGCAAGCGAGCAGGAAGTGTGAAGAGCGGTGAAAAGCAGAGTGAAGAACGCGGTGGAGCTCCTGGCAGCAACAAGTCTTCGGGCTGGGGGTACAGACACAGGCTCACCCCACAGAGCCGGGCACTGCCCTGCCAGCAGCCTCTTGGCTTGTTTGTCCTCCTCTTGTTTTCCAGTTAATTGCACTGGGGACGGGAGGGACAATGCCGAGCTGTTCTCCCTGCTCCAGCCTGCCTGCCTGTTGCTTCTTCCCAAACCATTTCCCGGCTCTGAAACGCCAAAAACTGGGAGCCGGCCACAGCCTCGCTCGGCACGCAGGGCGATAACGGAGGCCTCCTTATCATCACCTCTCTCTTCCTTTTCTTCTAAATATAATCCCCCTGGAGACCTTCTGCCAGCAGGAGCCCCATTGCCCCAGCCGGGAGGGCGAGAGGAGCCGAGCTGCGGCTGGGGGAAGGCAGGGCTGTGTCCCCGAGAGCCGCAGGGAGCACCCGGGGACAGAGGCACGGTCACCGGGTCCCACGCAGAAAGTCTGCAGCTAGACACCGCCGGTGCCGGCTCCTGGGGGTGCCCGCAGGCCAGCAGCTCTTCAGTGCGTTCCCTCTTCCCATCTCCTGCAGAAATGGGAGTTTTCCTCCTTTTTTCTTCCCCATCTCAGCACCTTTGGGCGGTTCCTGGGCTCTAACCAGATTACACCTCCCCACCCCACAGCCCTGCTATTGTCTGAGCTAAGAATAATGCCCAGTTACTGCTTACTAATGATGTTAAGGCACTGCAAGCTTATCTCTCCCCTGGCTAATCTTTTCCAGAGTCACCCTGATAAGCAACTTGTTGCAACTCCTCATCCTCTGTCTAGCAGAGGTTTGCTGGCCCCAGCTACCGAGAACCACCCTGTCACCAGCCAGGGACTGCAAGCAGAGGCGATGGCCCAGGCAGGGCACAGCCAGAGGAAAGGTGACAGTGCCTAGAGGAAATCTGCACCACTCTGAAGACATGCAGATGAGGCTGACTACAGAGCCTCCCCTCACACACAAGGGCACAGAGCAAGCCCTGGAGGCAATGACACAGGAAACATGGGCACCAGAGACAACCACACTCCTTCACTGACCATGCCCACATGCTACAGAACCATTTCCAGTCCCACTGATGCTGCTGGAGCCATGCAGATGCTTCCAGCTGCCCAGTGGTTTTGTGTTGCTTCCTTCCCAAGACAGGTTAGACTCACAGAAATGAAAACTCAGACAAGCTGGGCTGGGTCTTTACCAGCCTCAGGAAGGAGCCTGGGGTTTCAGTGTCCCCCACTGGCTTTTCCAGCCCCTCCTGATGGAATAAAGCCTGGAAGTGGCTCATAAGCTTTCTGCTCCTGCTCAAAGAAATACAGGAGACACGAGAGAGGGCACTGTGCTGGACCACAGAATGTCCTGAGTTGGAAAGGACACACAAGGATCATGAAGTCCAACTCCTGTCTATGCACAGGACAACCCCAAAGTCACATCATGTGTCTAAGGGCATTGTCCAGATGCTTCTGGAATTCTGTTGGGTTTGGAGCCATTACTACTGCCCTGGGGAGCCTGTTCCAGTCCTCCACCACCCTCTGGGTGAAGAGCCTTTTCCTAATACCCAACCTAACCCTCTCCTGGCACAGCTTCATGCCATTTCCCTCAGGCCCTATCACTCATCACCAGAGCCACAGAATCATTAAGGCTGGAGAAGACCTCTAAGACCAGCAATCAACCCAACACCACTGTGCCACTAAACCATGTCACTTGGATATCTCTGAGCATGAAACAGTGAAAGACAGCCTTGGGGTGAAGGAGAGCTCTCACTCTGACTTTTTCTTGCCAACCTAGTACTTTTAAGACAGGAATATGCAAAAGGTTTGGCTGGCTCAGGAGCAGGAGGTATTTGCAATGTGCTGGCTGCCAGCTCGCAGGCTGACATAATCCATCCTGACAGCAGAGCAGAGCAGGCAGGATTTACAGAGCCTTCAGAAACAGGGAGAGGAAACTGTGCCTGAATCAGCCTGGAAGAATGCACAGGAGATACCTGGTGGAAAGTTATCCAAGCACCCAGATACTTAATGAGGGAGACACCTGAGAAGTAGTGATGCAAAGGAGACCTGGGTGGATGCTCAACAGACCTGAGGGAGCATCACAGGGCAACAAAACCTGCTGCAAGATGACCTTTGCCTTCCAGGATGCTGTGCCCATAGGGTAGTTATCTGACCTTTACCAGGAAGGAGCAATGAAGGAAAACAGATATTGAATGCTACTGCTTGCACCACTTGCAGCAGATTTATTCCCCAAAAGGGATGTATTTACCTCTGTACTCAGCAGTGGTGAGGTCACACCTCAAATCCTGGGTTCAGTTCTGAGCCATTCACTCCAGGAAGGACACTCAGGTGCTGGAGTGTGTCCAGAGAAGGGCAATGATGCTGGTGGAGAGTCTAGAGCACAAGTGTTGTGAGGAGCAGCTGAGGGAACTGGGCTTGGTTAGCCTGGAGAAGAGGAGGCTCAGGGGAGACCTTCTCACTCTCTGCAGCTCCCTGAGAGGAGGCTGGAGCCAGATGGAGGTTGGTCTCTTCTCCCAAGGAGCAAGCGGTAAGACAAGAGGGAAGGGTCTCAGGTTATGCTAAGGCAAGTTTAGGTTGGACACTAGGAACAATTTCTTACCCAAAGGGGTTGTCAAGGCCTGGCCCAGGCTGCCCAAGGCAGTAAAAGCCATGGAGATGTGGTGCTGAAGGCCATGGTTTAGTGGTAACCTGGCAGTGCTGGTTAATGGTTGGATTTGACAGTCTTAATCACTTCCAACCTAAATGATCCTATGACTTCTGCAGGACAAAGCAGCAGGTCTCTTGTACAGGAATGAGGATCAGAAGGAGAGAGTTGTGCTGGGAAAGAGCCAGGAGGTGCTAGATGAAGCTGAGCACCACACTGCACAAACACTGCCTGGACACCAAGATGAATTAAGTGCACAGGGGACAGTGTGTCAACAGAAGGAATTGCAGCCAGGCTGGGTTCAGTAGGTGACAGGGTGCATTTCTGCACAGCAGCATGTTTCTGCAATGGAGTCTCCAATATCTCTGTCCCAGTAGTTTTGGGGAAGGAAAGAAGAAAGAAGTGCATCCCAAAGTAAGATTTGGGGAAAAGTCCCCACACAGAGCCTGTGCTGCCCAGGCTCTGCAGTCCTCTCCTTTGAATGGGAAAAGTGAAAGAAAAGGG
Source organism: Galbula dea (assembly GCA_013399015.1). Lineage (NCBI taxonomy): Eukaryota > Metazoa > Chordata > Aves > Piciformes > Galbulidae > Galbula > Galbula dea. The sequence continues at coordinate 33,023 of VWZX01006847.1, read as the reverse complement.
AGAATTGGTCATGGAGACAGGAAAAAGGCCCCATGCAGAGGCACAGGCAAGGATTAAGCCTTGCTGGAAAAATAGAGAGAGGAATGAAAACAAATCCCAGGAGCAAAAGGTTGGGACGGGGAAGGAGCTACTGAATCCACGCCCGGGACGCAGAGCTATCGCTCATCCCTGTAACAAACCCTCACACTCCTCAGGCAGCGGTCATGTGCAAACCCTATTTTGGGAAACTGAGGCAGGGTCAGCCCCAGCTGCTCCAGGAGCCCGTGCCAGTGTCGGGAGGAGCTCCTGAGGACGCCTCTTGCCGGTGGCTAACCCAGAGACTGCTGCCACGGTGAGGAGTGGGAGGGACATTCGCCTGCACTGGGGCAGGAGCTGGGAGGCAGAACATCAGCCACGTGTCGTGGGCTTCTGCCGAGACAAAAAGCAGCTTCATCCCCAGCAAGACACTCCCCATCCCAGCTGCTCCCACCCCGATGTGGGCTGGGAATGGGTGACGAGACTAAATTTAGGCACCGAAACCTCTGCCCCCCCGCCCAGGGGGACCAGGGTCACCGGGACAATTCCCATTGCCGCATCCTCTCCTCCCTCCTCCCCACCGGTCACGTCTATCCCTGCCTGTGCCACCACCACAGTTCCTGGGGAGGGAAAACAAGCCATGAACCCTTACTGGTGGCAAATCGGCCATCTTAGTGTCTCCCTCCCCCTCCGGGGGCCATCCCTACCTTCTCCACTCCGGCTCCTCCAGTAGAGAACCCCAGCGATGCCCAGGATGTGGCTGAGGACAAAGGCAGCGGGTGGCAGATAGGAGCTCTCCGAAAGCGGCATCGTCTCCTACTCCCAGCTTGCTATCCCGAGCCCAGCTCCAAACTGGAATCTCCTGAAGCTGCTGCTGGAGCCCGGCATCGCCGGGAGGAGGATGGGACAAGGAGGCCGAGCTGCTGCTTATAGAAACTTCCAAAACTTCCTGCCTATGCCTCTGCCTCCAGCTGGCTACAGCCCCGGAGCTGGCAGGGCTCGGGGACAGCCAGCGTCACCGGGACGGGGCCAGGGAGATTTGGGAGCTCGGGGAGGGGGTGGGTAGAGGCAGAAAAGCGAGCGTCAGGCCAGCTCAAAACATCTTTCCTCGGCATTCACACGGCCAAACTTTGTCGTCCCCCCCCTCCCTGCTCCGAGGGGGGGCAGAGACGTCATCTCCTCAGTTTCCATTCCCAGCCCTGCTGGAAGGTTGGCTGAGGCGGTGGGGGTGAGGGGGGGGGATCGGTGAGAGCAGCTGCTGTGCTGGCATCACCGGCAGGGCCCTCTCCTCACAGGGGGCTTGGGAGTGGCACCGAACCACAGCCCAGCCCAGCAGGTGACAGTCTGCAGCCCGGTGTCCCCTGCCCAATGGCAACCCACAGAGCCAGGGGACGCTGGCAGGCAGCGCTTTGGTGGCATCCGAGTGGCAGCAGGCAGCCTGACTGTTGGGCTCTGGTACCCCAGGCTGGACCCAGCACCTATCTGTTCACAGGAAGTCTTCTAGCCAACAAGACAGGCAAAAGCAAAGCAGACCAAATTTGGGCTTCTGGGAGTCAGGTAGCCCAAGTGCATTTCCTTCACCCTCCATGGATGCTCAGAGATGAATGCGTTAATTACCAGGACACCCATGGGGAAACAGCCACAAAAGATGCTCTAACAGGAAAGGCAGAAGCTTCAGCAACCTCCTGGCCCTTCCTGCTCCTGCTCACCACCACCATCACATCATACATGCTGAGAATTTGCAGCCCAGCCCTGTTCATTAGCAGTTAGCACCATGCTAGGTGCTACCCTGGGAGTTTCATTTCTTCTCAGAGCCGTTTCCAGCAGCAGAGGAACAGAAATGGCACATGGAAAGTGAGAGCAGCAAAGCCCTGCCACGGCAAGGCCGTTATGTCCTGACCTCTTTCAGTTGTAACCACAAGCAAACTGGGTGGAGAAGCTCCTTCCAAAGCCTGGTTTGCTTACAAAGCCCAGCATGTGCCAGGTCCTCCACACCAGAAACCTGCTCTTAGAGTCATAGAATTGTTTTGGTTGGAAGAGCCCTTTCAGATCATGGAATCCATCTGTTAACCAGCACTGCCAGGTCACCACTAAACCATGGCCCTCAGCACCACAGCTCCATGGCTTTTCAATCCCTCCAGGGATGGGGACTCCACCACTGCCCTGGGCAGCCTGGGCCAATGCCTAACCACTCATTCAGAGAAGACATTTTTTCCTCATATCCAAACTGAACCTCCCCTGGCACAATCTGAGGCCATTCCCTCTTGTCCTGGCACATGAGACCAACTCCCACCTGGCTCCAACCTTCTTTCAGGGAGTTGCAGAGAGTGAGAAGGTCTCCCCTGAGCCTCCTCTTCTCCAGGCTAACCAACCCCAGTTCCCTCAGCTGCTCCTCACAACACTTGTGCTCTAGACTCTTCACCAGCTTCAGTGCCCTTCTTTGGCTCCAGCACCTCAATGTCCTTCTTGTAGCAAGGGGCCCAAAGCTGAGCCCAGGATTTGAGATGTGGCCTCACCAGGGCCCAGTCCAGGAGGAAAATCCCTGCCCTGTTCCTGCTGCCACACCAGTGCTGATCCAAGCCAGGATGCTGTTGGCCTCCTTGGCCACCTGGGCACGCTGCTGGCTCCCACTCAGCCAACTATCAACTTGCAACAGAAACAGAATTAAAAGCTCATTTTTTGCCTTTACCTTCCCAGAAGGGCTCAGGCAGAAGAGGGTGAAGGAGAAGCTGTTAGGGTTAGGACAACACAGCACAGCCCAGGGCTGCAGGCCTGTGAAACCTCAGGCAGGCTCAGGCTTTGCCAACAGAAAGAGTCAAGAGCCCAAGCTCACCCATGGCCAGCACCAGAGCAGTCACCATCACCAGCTCCACAACATGGAACAGCAAAACCACACAAGGTCTGAGGGATCACCAAGATGCACCCAGATTTGTATTACATTTAAAACCCCTGAGCAGCTCTCCAATGTGAACAGCCACAAGCTGGTCAGGCCCACCAGGAAAACCATATCAAGCCAAACTTGTCAGACCCAAACACTGCCCATATCATCCCTCCACGTTGGACCTGAACCACCCAAGACCTCTAACACCACTTGGGTTATTGAGACAGGCAACAGAAGGCACAGAATTACCCCAGGGCTCAGTGCTGTTGCAATATGTTTTCCAGAGCTTTGACCCTGCCTGGATGAAAAACATCCCAGCATAGCTTTCATCTAAAGCAATCTGCTTTCTGTTAAGGCAGGGGAAGAGCTGCAGGAGTAATGACCTGTCAGCAGGCACAAGGCCACCATAAATGGGCTCATGGTCACAGAATCCCAGCATGGTTGGGGTAGGAAGGGACCTCTGGAGATCACCCAGTCCAAGCCCCCTGCTCCAGCAGGGTCACCCACAGCAGCTTGCCCAGGGTCACCTCCAGCTGCCTTGGGAATCTCTCCACACAAGGAGACTCCACAGCCTCTCTGGGCAGCCTGGGCCAGGGCTCTGCACCCTCACACCAAGCAAGTTTCTCCTCCTGCTCAGGTGGAACCTCGTGGGTTCCAGTTTGTGCCTCTCCAGTCTAAGCAGCCCCATGGCTCTCAGCCTTTACTCCTGCCAGAGCTGCTCCAGTGCCCTCAGCACCTTCCTAGCCTCTGCTGGACTCTCTCCAGTAGTTCCTTGTCTCTCTGGAACTGGGGAGCCCAGAACTGGACCCAGGACTCCAGATGTGGCCTCTCTAGGGCAGAGCAGAGGAGGAGAAGAACCTCCCTCACAGACTCCACCCTGGCAAGGTGGCAAACAACACCCTGCAAGGCAGATTGGGTGCTGCTGCTGCTGCTGGCTCTGGGAAGCAAGAACTTTCCCCCATCCCCTTGTCCTGGCTACACCCTTTGGGGCTCTGCTGCTCCTCTGCTTCCTGAGTGCTACACATGCAGAGGGCTCAAAGAACCACTGAGCACTGCAGCTGCTCCAGCTGGACAAGCCTTCAGGAAAAGAAACCCTTTAAATATATATAATCATACATAAATATCATTTTTAATCTATATTTAAACATAGATATAAATAATGTATATTCATCTACACAGACACAGCTCTCCTTTACACCAGGACACCTTGGGGACACTGGTGTTCTCCCACTTCACCCCCACTCAGTTTAACCCATTCCCCCCTTTCCTTTCCAGCTCTCCTTGCCAGCACAGGCTTGGCATTAGCCATCCTGGCCTTCTTGCTGTTGCAGGAAGCAGATAACAGCCACAGGCCAGCCAGCAGTGAGAGATCCAGGGTGCAGGAAGCCACCAGTGGGTTTTAGGGTGACACCCCTGGGGTTCTGGGAGCCACCCACCTCCGGATGCAGCTGCTGGCCTCCCTCCCCCAGCTCTCTCCCAGCATGAGGCTGGGCACCCCCTCACCCCCAGCCATGGAAACCACCCTGCACACCCAAAACACAAACAGCTCAGTTTAGCTCCTTGCAAGAAGGCTTGCTCAGCTTCCACCCATCACCTCAGCCCAGAAAAGGGTGGGGAGAGGACACACACCTCCTGCCTGTGCAGGAATTTGGGGAGTGGAGAGGCTGTGCACCCCCTCCCCCTTGGGGTGGGGGTGTCTCCACCTTGCAGGGCATCCCTTACTCCAACAACATGCCCTTTGCAGCATTTTGCAGCCCTTGTGCATCACCCCAGACAGCATCACCCCAAAGGGCTGCTCCTGCTCCTCTCCAGCACCCTGCTGGCTTTTAGGGTACTCCATGGGACAGGCTGTCCTGGCTCCTCCTCTCACCCAGAGCTGAGTCACCTCTGACTCCAGCCAAGAGTCTGCTGTCCAGGGCAGATCCCCCTCACCCCCCCCCAGCACCATGTGCCTCCCTGGTGAGTAATGCTCAACTCACACAGTGCCTGCTGGCTCCAGCATCTCCTTATATGACTGAGGAAGCTGCTGGGCAGCAGCACATGGGCACTGGGTGCAGCCCACGCTTTGCTGGCACCACTCCTGGGGGGCAGGCACCTTGATACTGGGGTGGGTGATGCCATAAGGATGCTTTGACATCCCCCAGATGCCATGTGAAGCTCCATGGGCTCTGGCCAAGGACACGTGGCCCAGCCTTGGGAGGTGGCAGCCAGGTGGCACTATCGAAACACTGGATGCTACTGGGGATGGCAGCCAGAGCCAGAGCTGGCACCCAGCAGTAACAGACATGGGTGAAGCATCTCTCCAGGGCTCTGCCTGCACCACACTGTGCCCAGTACTGGGGGAAGGGGCTGACCAGTGCCCCCCAGCCAAGGACACCAAAGCCATCACCCACAGAGGGCACTACTGCCCAGGGAAGTGGCTGAGAGTTCAGTGAGGACCCCGGGAGGTTTTACAGAGGAGCTTCTCTGTCCCTAAATGGGGAGGGGGAGGAGGTCACCCCAGCCAGGGCAGGGGTCACAGCAGGGCAAAGGGCCTGCCCAGCAGCGGTGCTGAGCACTCCCAAACTCGTGACTGCAGTACAGGAGCCAAGTTTCCTGCCAGGCTTCCTCTGCTTTCCCCTTTCTGTTGTTTTTTCCTCCTTTCTGGGAGTTTTAAGGGCAAATCTCGGTCACTTACAGCAGCAGCTGAGAATTACTGAGGTGGGAAAAGGAGACTCTGGGTTCTGGATCACAGACACCCACAAGAATCACTCCCCAGGGGCTAGTTCTGCTCTGGAGCACAATGAGGAGCTCAGCTTGGCTCTGGCACCCACAGGGACTGCATGGGGGTGGCACAGGGTTTGAGAAGAGCCCACTGCACCCCTAACCTCAAACCAGGGAACCAAGCCAGGGTCAAAACCTTTCCCTCTGGCCCACAACATTTCCTCTTGGAGCAGGACTTTTCTCCCTGGCCCATGACCTATTCCCCAGGGACCACAACCTTTCCTCCTCCTGCAAAACCTCAGGAGGCTTCTCCCAGAGTTAAGCTCAACCTGTTTCCTTGCACTCTCCTTACAAACAGCAGCCAGTGCTGCTGCAGACAGACAGCCAGACAGACACACAGACAGAGAGGAGGCTAAGCAAGAGGCACCCTGGGTGCCAAGAGCATCGGCAGGTGCTGGCACCCCCCGCCCGGTACCGACAAGCACAGGCAGGGCCCTGCTGGGGTGCTGGGGCTCACTCCACCCTGCCCTGGCGCCAGGAGCCATGGGAAAGGGAAAAAAAGAGAACAAAGATGACGTTTTTCTTCTGATCTGGGCTATTAAAAGTGAGGTGGAACCAGGCAGGTCACAGCTCCTGGTGCTGCCCAATGCATCCCCGTGGGATGAGCTCCTCTGCTTCGGATCCAAACCTCTCCCCGTGGTGAATCACTCAGCCCTGCGTGTGCAGGCAGAGCTGCTGAATCTCTCTCACCAGCCAGCCAGCCCCAATGCTGGGCCCTGCTTGCCTGCCTGCCTCTGGCTCCTGGCACAGTGGGTGCATTCCCCACGTTAAAACATTTCCTTCTGTCTTTCATCATCCCTGGAGCAGCCAAAGCCCTGCCAGGAAGGATGGGAGCAAGTCTGCAGGGTCTCCTGTTGGGCCTTTGGCAGTGCCACTCAACTCCAGATCTGGAAAAATTAGGGCTATGAAGGCTCCCAGGCAGCATCACTGCTCGTGGCCCTGGAAAAAGCAAGCTCCAGAATACTGGGGTTTAACAGAATCATGAAGGTTGGGAAGGATCTCCAAGATCATTGAGTCTACACTGCCAGGTCACCACTAAACCATGGCTCTCAGCACCACATCTCCAGGGCTTTTCAATCCCTCCAGGGATGGGGACTCCACCACTGCCCTGGGCAGCTTGGGCCAATGCCTAACCACTCATTCAGGGAAGACACTTTTCCTCATATCCAAACTGAACCTCCCCTGGCACAACCTGAGGCCATTCCCTCTTGTCCTGGCACTTGTCACCTGGCAGAAGAGACCAACCCCCACCTGGCTCCAACTTCCTTTCAGGGAGTTGGAGAGAGTGAGAAGGTCTTCCCTGAGCCTCCTCTTCTCCAGGCTAACCAAGCCCAGTTCCCTCAGCTGCTCCTCACAACACTCGTGCTCTAGATCCATTTGTTTGTGCCAACAGAGATTTTAGACTGGGACAAGTGTCTGTGTGAGGGCTGAGGCTCCAAGTTCCCCATCATCATCCTCCATATTTGCACAGGGAATGCCCCCAGGAGCCCCCCTCCAGCCCATGGTTTGGGTGCTTTCCTGCACTAGCCCCCTCCCCAGACCACTGCCTGCACCAAGAGGACAGCACAAGTGAATAATGAACTGTAAATCTCAGTGGAGCAGCTTCTCACACTGCCAAAGGTTACCAAAGCCTCAGACCCCACCCCCTTCACCATCAGTGGTAAAATCTGAACTCCAAGGAAGTGTGGAAAGGAAGCAGTGATAATAAAAGCAGAGATGTTCCCCTTTCCAGCAGACATCTGGGCACCAAAATAAGAAATATAGCTTAAAAAAAAAAAACCCAAACAACCTCATCCAACTTCCCTTCCTGGGGCAGAGCTGTGGCCCTGCAGCNAAGGAAGTGTGGAAAGGAAGCAGTGATAATAAAAGCAGAGATGTTCCCCTTTCCAGCAGACATCTGGGCACCAAAATAAGAAATATAGCTTAAAAAAAACCCCAAACAACCTCATCCAGCTTCCCTTCCTAGGGCAGAGCTGTGGCCCTGCAGTGCTGTCTTGGAGTGATGGGGGGTGGTACATGGGACAGGACCCCAGGGATCACCTCACTGCTGGGAGATGGAGGGCAGAGATAAGACAGTTTGAAGTAAGGCTGGAAGCAAACATCATTCCTGCCAGTTTCCATTCTGCAAAGCAGACAGCCAAGCTGGACTGCCACCTGCTCAGGCCTTAATCATTCCTCAGCAGCACAGCTTACAGCTCAGCATTATCTCCTATTCCTGGGCAGGAGAGGTGGAAGTCCCCCAGCACACCAGCAGCTATGAGGTCTATGGGAAGGTAGGAATGTTTAAGGAAGATATTTTCCACTCTGAGGGTGGTGAAGCACTGGAATAGGCTGCTCAGAGAGGTGGGAGATGTCCCATCCCTGGAAGCATTCCAGGTCAGGTTAAACCTTGGGGCTCTAAGCAACCTGCTCTAGTTGAAGCTGTCTGTGCTGACTGCAGGGGGGTTGCACTAGGTAACCTCTAAGGGCTCCTTTCAACTCTAACCATTCAATGATTCTGTAACATGACATCCCAACTGGGGTCACCTGACTCAGATAGGATGGACACAACCAACAGGAGGACCCATGGCCTCAGGAATTTCCAAACTAACCCAAAAGGAGACTATATCCCTTCCCAATACCAGCAGGGAGGCTCGTTAGCATCCCCAGGACACTAGCATGGAGCTCCAGCCTCCTTCCCATAGCAGGGCTTGCTTTTTGGTACCCCAGATTCAGAACCTTTCCAGAGGCATCTACAGCCACCAGCACTGCCAACCCTGCTGCCACCAGCACAGGCAGGATGCTCACCCCTCCACACATCCCCCAAAGAGACCAGAGCCCCCCACACCTCTCCCACGACATGGATCCCAGCAGATCCTCACACCCAGCCAGCAGCTCTGAAAAGCCACGTGCACTCAATGCCATCCCAGACACGCTTCAATCACAGCTTCTCCAACACTGCCCAGGCTTTTGAACCCTCTCTCTCAGCAGTAAACCCAGCACATCATGCTGAGAAGGTGATCTCACCACTTCTTTCCCGGTGTTAAACCCTCCCTCCATCCCTCGCTTGCCCAGCAGCCTCTTCAGATGACTACTGAGGCCGTTGGGTTTTTGCTGACACAGCAGTTCAGGCATTATTTCATCTCTTCCCACTTCTCAGAAGCCTCCTCCAGTCTGTCACCCCTCTGAGGACGCTGGCAGGGAGCCCAACCCAGCTTGCTCATTAAATGATGCCGTGAAACTCATGGCCACGCAATCCAGGTTCCGGGAAAGTGCTGAACCCTACTGAGCTGGCATGGACTTGGAGGCATCACCCTGCAAAGAGAGGGTGGGAGGGAGCAGAGGACAAGGACAGGAGGCAGCTAGGTACTGGGGACAGCTAAAAGGGGCCAGTCAAGCAGGGAGGGCAGCTTGTGATGCACATGGAGCTGCTGGGTGAGAGGGACGAGGTAAAGCCAGGGCCAGAGGCAAAGAGGATGGAGATGCACAAGGGGAGGAAGAGCAAAAGCCTCCCAGCAGTAAAAGCTCCAGTTGTTTTGGGGAGGGAGGGAGGGAGGCTTGCTGGCACACCCACGTGCAAGAGGACACACACACATCTGCAGGCTTTCCCAGGGGCCTGTGCTGACAGGGTGAGGTGGCAGCTTTCCCAGGCCGGGGGAGGAGGAGGAAGGCGATGCCATCTCTGGGTCCCTGCCTGCCCCTCCGGCCATGGGGACAACACCTCCACCGAGCTGCTGTCTCTGTGGCTGGGGAAACACCCTCTCTCTAATTCCCAGCACACCCCAAGAGCACCTCAGTGAGCAGAAAGTCATGCAGGAAAAGAAACCAAAACCCAAAGCACAACAAACCCCAAAAAACACAACCAAAAAAAATCCCCCTGCAAGATCTGGTGGAAGCCCCAGCAGAGGTGAGCTGCAAAGCCTCAAGCTGAAAAGCAGCCCAAGCCCTGGCCCCATCCTGCACCTGCTGTCAGGGCCTGTACAGGAGCTGAGCACTCTGAGGGCCACAAAAATAATCAAGGGTGGAACCTGTCTGCTGTGGGGGGCTGGCTCCAGAGAGACCTTACTGCAGCCTTGCAGGACTTCAAGGGACAGATAGAGATGGGGAGATAGCAGAAGCTGTTGGGACAGGCCAAGGGGTGATGGTTTGAAACTAAAAGAGGAGATTTAGACTAGAGAGAAGGAAGAAATTGTTTATAGTGAGGGTAGTGAGAGCCTGGCCTAGGTTGCCCAGAGAGGTGGGAGATGTCCCATCCCTGGAACCACTCCAGGTCAGGTTGAACCTTGGGGCTCTAAGCAACCTGATCTAGTTGAAGCTGTCCCTGATGATTGCAGAGGGGTTGGACTACATGACCTTGAAAGGTTCCTTCCCACCCAAACCATTCTACGATTGACACAGTCAAGCCTCACCATTACTGCCACAACTTCAGGATTAAATGCCCCAAATTCTGGAAAAATCTCCCAAATGAAGCCCCAGGCCCTAGCAAGGAGCCAGACCCCATGGCAGTGCAGAGCTGCACCCCAGCAGAGCCAAGCACCAGGAGCCAGGATGGAGCCAGCAGCAGCAGCAGCCTCTCAAGGCCAAGCTTTGCACTTCCCTCAGCAGCAGCTTAGGGAGCAGGGAAGCTGGGGGGTGGAGGGATTGCCGGCATCAGAACTCCTTTTCTAGCAGCTAACAAAAGGCCTGGTGTCTCTGCAAAGAGGCTTGTTATTCCAACAGCAACCAAAGGCTGCTTGGCAGCAGGAGAAGGAGGAAAACGTTAGGCTAGTGGGAACTGGCTGCTCTTTGTTTGGGGCACGCTTGGGCGCTGTGTTTGCACAGGATCCAGGCCACAGCTCACCACAGTACAACAGGGGGTGTCAGGGCTGGGCTCCCCCCAGCCAGACTGTCCAGGCATGGTCTCACCAACAGCTCCCAACTCCAGACCTCCCTTCCTCACCCTGCTTGCTGCAACCAGCAATGCAAACCAAGGAGGGAGGAGAGGGGAGCTCACAGCTCAAGTGTGCAGCCCAAGCAGACACCTCGCACAGCCCAAGCTTCTGCTGCCTTCAACCTCCACAGAGCACCCCAGGGTTCACAAACACGAGGACAACTCAGGGGACCCTCAGTCCCACAAGCTACTGGAGACAGGAGATGTACAAAGCCCCATCTTAGAAATGGAGGTGACAGAGAAAGAAGCAGCTGATTCTCTCCTTTTCCCCAGCAAATGGAGGGCAGGCAGGCAACCTTGAGCCCTGATCTCATTAGATGTCCCAAACTAAGCAGTGTGAAACCTGATTAGCACTGTGTGGGAAGGGCAAAGGGGTGACAACCTGCTCTGCCAGCCAGCCCAGCACCCTTTGACTGAAGGTGCAGGGAAGGGAGGGTCTCAGCCCCCCAAAAACGCCAGGGCTGGGGGGCAGGGCACTGCCCAGCACCTGAATGTCACCCTGGTCCTTCCATGCTCATGAACACTCCTCAGGGATCCTGCCCATGGGCCCAGCAGGGGTTTTACTCATGGCCGTGCTGTGCTCTGAAGTGATGCTTCATCCCAGCTGCTGCCACCAGCTAGCTCCCAACCAGGGCTGCCCTTGGCATTCAACAGCAGAGAGGAATTTGGGATTAAAATAAAAACCAAACAGGGGAAGGCAGGAGCCTGAAACTTCTGTTCCCTAGAGACCTGCTCTCTCACAGAGAAACTTAATCCCCATTAAAAAGCAAACGAAATAATCCAGTTGCTAACACTGCTCTGCCTCCTCCATTCAAACACCAGCACAGCACAGGATCTACTGGATCCCACCAGCCTGGCCCAAGCCTACCAAGATGCTCTCAGGAAGGTTGAGCTGGACCTTTCTGGAGCAAACCCCAGTGCTCTGGCACCACAAGGCTGTGGTGGGAGAGTTCTACATCACCAGGGATCCTCAGTTAAAGCACAGCCCACAAGTCCCTCCAGCTGCCCATGTTCCCAAGGCAACACTCCACAGGGTGACCACCTCTCCCAGGATGAAACTGGCCGTGTCCTCCCTCCTCCTCCTCATGCAGAGACAGATGGAGCCAGGAGAAACACGTGCCAGAGGAACCACAACTCCCCAAGGCCTCCACCCGCACTGGCCAGGGCAGATGGTGGCCCTGGATCTCTTATCTCACCCAGCCACCTTGGGTGGCCCCGGTCTGGGCTGCTCCCTGGGGAAGCCACCACATGATGGGGCAAAAGCAAACGGCAGCACATGGGGATGAGCTAGGGCACTGCTCTGGGACCAGCCCCACTGCACAGTGCTGTCCCTGCCTCCTGCTCCGATCCCTCACACACTTCTGGCAGCACGATCAGCACGTTACTGCTAAATACTCCTCTTTAACAGCAGAGCTGGGCACAGGCGTGATGTGGAGGTGATAGGAAGAAGCAGAGACCCACTCATGGCTGCCTGGCCATGGGGAAAATCTGAGCCCAGCTCCCCTGGGGAAAGCACACAGCAGCGACAAGGTCAGATGAAGGCAGGAGATTAGCCGGTGTGCACAGGAGGAGGCTGAGAAGATGCTGGATTTTATCTGGCTGCCCAAAGAAACAACAAACTCCTCAGAAAGTGAAACCAGCCTTTGGTAAAATCAACCTGGCAATAAATTTGTAATTAAATGGGTTTCTTGAGCTCAACACCCAAGGCTCTTGTCACCTCAGAGCTGTGACAGCCTCTGCCCTGGGAAACCTGAGCTGGAGGCGGAGTGGAAAGGACAAGTGACCCTGAACCCACCAGGGCAGGGGCTGTTGGGGCAGGGTCCACCACGGAGCTGCATCCTTTGTCCCCACCATGGAGGCAGGGATCTGGCAGGGCCTCCCAGCTCCATCCCAATGGTACATCAGGATGCTCTCCAAGCTCTCTGCCCGAATCCAACATTGCTGACAGCGATGGATGCTGGCACCCAGCCGGGGGTCAGGGGCTTGGACTTACACACACAGGCATTTACATATGAAACGCTCCCAGCTCCAATATCCTGCTGTCTCCACCTCCCTGGGGAGATGAATAGAGATGAGAGGGGGAGAAGGGAAAAAAAAACCTCTCCAGCAATAAAACCTTCCTTCCCTCCAGCTTTGTCCAACCCCAGCAGCTCAAGAGCAGACTGGCTGGGGCTGCTTTTGGTACTGAAGAGCACACACAGCTACATGGCAAAGACCAAACCACGATGTTAAGATGCATCTTGGGGTGGCTGTGCCCGTTCAAAGAGTTCTCTCACCTCCTCACAGCATGCCCTGCCCCTTCCCTGACTCTCCTGCCCACCACATTGTTTCCTCAGTTTCCTCCATCTGCACTCTCTGAAAGATAGGACAAGAGGAAATGGCCTCACATTGTTCCAGAGGAGGTTTGACATCAGGAACAATTTCTCCCCAAAAGGGTTGTCAAGGCCTGGCCCAGGCTGCCCAGGGCAGTGGTGGAGTCACCATCCCTCAAGGGGTTTAAAAGCCATGGAGATGTGGTGCTGAGGGCCATGGGTTAGTGCTGACCTGGCAGTGCCAGGTTAATAGCTGGACTCAATGACCTTAAAGGTCTCTGGCAACCAAAACAGTTCTATGATTTTGTGATTAAAGCTGCAAAGAGTTGCAGTAGACATAGCTGGTGACAACCAGCAAGTTGGCATCACTCAGACTAGAGGCAGCAAAACAGACCAAAGACTGCAGATTTGGCTTCTTGGGGACATGCCACTCATGGTTTTGCTTTCCCATCACAGGCTGAGAAGAGCAGAGGCAGTGCCACGAGTGCTGGGATGTGGGAGCCAGCACAGGCAGCCAGTGCTTCCAGCAGGGCTCTGGGCAGCACCTAGAGAGAGGAAGAGACCTGCCAGCTCAGCTTGTGCAAGCAGTCACCTTGTAAAGGCTATTAACAATGTCACCTCAGCTCCTCACACCTCATCCCCTCGCAGGCAGGAGGAGAATGTGCTGAGCTGCAGCTGGAGCCCAGAACCTCCTACATGAGCAACAGCCCCAAAACACAGAGGGGAGTCACTGGCACCCAAGCCCAGCACTCATTCATGCTCCAGGCTGCCAAGGGACTGCATTTATGGGGGGGGAGGGGACACAAGCCACCACCCCCAGCACAACCAGCCAGCATGCAGCAACTCAGGGCTTCTTTTACATTGATTCCCAGTGCCAGCTGCAGCCAGACTCAGGAAAAATTTATGATGGACATCAAGGCAGCAGAAGAAAGTGAATTCTATTACTGCAGGACGTGATCACTCAGGGCAGCTGTCAGGCAGGGAGCTGTGGGATTAACCCTTCATGTCAGCCTCAGCAGCGGCACGAGAGGGTGGGGAGGCTGCCAGCCCCGTGGGTGACAACTCCCTTGGCTCCTGGCTAAATTAAACATGGGATTGATTCACCTTTGTTATACAGCAGGATCAGCTGGTGCAACCCTGTAAAAAGGAGTGAGTCAATAAGAGTGGTTTTAAATGACAGGTGATGGCATCCTGAGTGCCTTCTGCTTTCCTCTCTTGCTTCCCTTCTAGAGCCAACCTCAAAAGCTGTCTGCAGCAGGATAGGAATCCCAGAGCAAAGAGCTCCTCTGACAGCAGGGATGGGAAAAAAAAAGAAAGGAAGAAAGAGGGGGGAAAAGCAAGGGAAGCATTTCCTCCTGCTGTAAATAGAGCACCAGGTAAAGCAAGCTGCTTGCCTGTAGCCTGGGCTTGCTGCCTGCTGCAGAGGGGACAATGGCCACCAGCCTCCAGCCACCTGCCAGGGGCCAGCCCAGCACGATCGGGTATCACAGTCAGCTCTCAGGGGACAGCCCAAGAGGCAGGAGATGGCAGAGAATCAGGAAAGGGATTTGGAAAGAAGAAACAGGGAGAAAAACCAAAAAAAAATCATCAATCTGCAGCCAGGTGCTGCCATGCACCCATGTCTGACAGGACCCACACAGGCAAAACTACCCTTCCCAGAGCTGAACCAGCCCCTGACCCACAGGAACAGCACTTGGCTGCTCTCCCTGTAGCAGGATTTGGAGCTCAATTTCTCTTTTTCCTCCCCCCCCAGTTGTTGTTTGCAAAGCAGCTTCCCCTGCCTCCCTTCCACGGCTGGCTTAGCCGCTGCCCCAGTGCTCGCTTTGTGCCCAGGCACATCTCTGGAAATCCAAATCAAAGACAAAAGAGGGAAGTGAAGCGGAGCCATGGAAAGCACCACCCCTCCCGGCTGCCTCCCTGGGAAGCCAGGGAGCGACTCCTCGATGTCCCAGGGGCTCCTCGATTTGCCTTGACCAGCCACTGACGGCAGATGGTCGAGCGCTGCCAGAGCCCTCCAAGGAGGCGAGGCTAGGGCAGCTCAGCCTCTCCCCATGCTGCACATCCACCCCACAGAGGGTAACATAAAAATACCTTTCAGGGTGCCAAGTCCATCCAGGAACTTCCTGTACTTCTCCAAGTTCATTTTCCAGCCAAAAACACCCCAGTCCTCAGCTGGGTGGCATCAGGGCACCCAGGAGCCCCAGGCACCATCACCGGCTGTGGTAGCCCCACTGGCCTCGCTGCCTTCGCCCTTTGACCACCCCAGCTGCGTTTCCTTATTTGATGAAGCATATTAAAACCTCCCATGGCCGAGGCCACCCCCCTTTTTGCAAATGAGCCCAGTGCTAACAGCAAATGCCCCACACCATCAGGGCTCTCAGCATCCCTTCCCCCCTCCCCTCCCTTTCCACCACACTGGAGGTTTCAAGGATTGTGTGTCCTGGGGATATTTCCAGCATGAAGCATGTTGGAAGGGAATTGGGAGGGGAAAGACAAAAACCCAACAGGCTGTAAGGCAAAGAAGATATGGAAAGATGCAGTCAGTAGGCAGAGAGCAGGGTCTCTGTCCTTGTGGGAAAAGGCACCCTGGTGACTCTGACAGCAAGTCACCGGCCTTGGAGAAACCACCAGGAAAGGGCAATAAAGTGTTGGAAAAATGGACCAGGTGAAAGCCAGGAGCAGGAGGGGGCTGGGTCCCTCCTGCCTTTGCTCACCCTGCACCAGCAGTGAGGTGCTTACAAAGCTGAAAAGGAGATTTACTGGTTTTAAAGGAATTTTTGGCAGCAGGAACCTGCCCTGGGTGACCCAAAGGGATCTGAAAGTCCACCTCACTTACTGCTGCCTTTCAGCAGGGCTGGTGTCCACCAGGCACAGCTCAGGACTTCAGTCAAATCAAAGAATTAATAATAATGATGCTATCACCATCATCAGTGATGTTGAAATGTGCTTGTCACAGAGCCAGACCATGCTCTGCCTGTATCACCCCACTGCCTCTCCAGAAAGATCCCAGCAGATTGAGCAAGATCCAGGGTGCAGGATCTGCCTACCTGGGCTTCAGCACAATGTTTGAGCTCTGTAAGAGGGAGAGGAGAGAAACCAGAGCAAGGTCATGCTGCAGGAACTACATCACCCCCAAAAAACCCAGGGTGGCAGCTCCTCACCTCTCAGCCAGGAGATTCTCCTTGTGCACCGACCCTGGCACATGAATCCCTGGCTCCCTCACCACGTGCTGGGGGAGCAGATCCACCCATTCCCATCTGATCCCACAGCAATATCCCACATTATCCCCCAAAAGCTTAATAAAACCAGTTTGCACATCCAAACCACCCCAGAGGAGGGTCCAGGGCCTCAGTCCCCCACAGCCCTGTGGACAGACGGACAGATCTCCAGGGACAGACTGCGAGTATCGCTTTCCTCTGTGAGCAGAGCAAACCTCACGGGGCCAGTTGCCACTTGTGCCCCTGACAGCTGTCTACCCAGGAACTGGGGAACCAAAAATCACTTCAGGAGCTCCAAGAGGGAAAACAGTGGCAGGTGGTAAAGTGTCATCCCCTCCCTAGCCCAGCTCCTGTGTTCTAATTACACCAGGACCTTCCACAGCATTTGCAACCAGCACCGGGCTCGGGTGGGATGGAGGTGGCACCCAGAGGACCTGCTGCCATCAAAAGGGAGCTGCCTGAGCACCAGGGTCATGGAATCATTAAGGTTACAAAAGATCTCTAAGATCATCAAGTCCAACCATCAACCCAACAACCCCATGGCACTAGATTGTGTCCCTAAGTGCCACACCTACACCTTTTTTTAACACTTCCAGGGATGGTGACTCCATCACTGCCCTGGGCAGCCTGGGCCAATGCCTGACCACTCTCTCAGTGAAGAAATTTCTCCTCATATCCAACCTGAACCTCCTCTGGCACAACTTGAGGCTGTTTCCTTTTGTCCTATCACTTGCTCCTTGGGAGAAGAGGCCAAGCCCCACCTGGCTACAGCCTCCTTTCAGGGAGTTGCAGAGAGTGAGAAGGTCTCCCCTGAGCCTCCTCTTCTCCAGCCCAACCAAGCCCAGTTCCCTCAGCTGCTCCTCACAACACTTGTGCTCTAGACCCTGCACCAGCTTCATTACCCCTCTGAGCCTGCAGTGTCCATTCACCCTCCCAAGAAGCAGCCAACCTGATCATCAGCAATATGGAACAAGACAGTTTTCCCAGACTCCATTGAGGATTCACAGGCATGGATGGAGCCAGAGACACCTGATCAGTGGGAGGTGATGGCAGCTCTTTGCTGGCCAGCACACCACAGCCCCAACATCCACCAGCCAGCACCCTCCTGTGCCTGCCGGCAGAGCCGGGAGCAGAAGAAGTTGTTGCAAGAAGCCAAGTTGTCACCACTAAAAATAGCACAATGGAATTTTCCTCTAAAGAAAAAAAAAAGAAAGGAAAAAAAACCCTCCTCCTGCTTCTAGCTGACAAAGGGGCTGTGAGAAAGAAGTGAGGAACAACCCTGTGAAGACGACATGGGGGATACTACGTCCGTCACCTCTACACCTGGAGCCATCATGGAGAGCAGCACGGGTCAGTGGGCAGCACCAACATCTCCCTTATTTATCTCCATCCTCTCCTCAGTGAAAGAGAGAGACCAGGCTCCACAGGGACAGCCAGCAGAAATGGCAAGCAGGCAGCTGCTCCCAAATGACAACAGCAGGAGGGAGCTGTGGCTGCCCTGGACAAGCCATCACCCCCATCCCAAGCAGTGTGGCTGTGCTCTCAGCACCCACCATGGCTTTGTCCCTCCAGGGTGATAAGGGTAACCCAACACTGGCAGAGGGTTTAGTGCCTCACTCCCTAACACTGAAGCAGGTCAGTGGTGTGGGAAAGCAGCCTGGCACCCATCAGGTCCCCAGACCCCACAGAGAGGAGGAGAAGCAGCCTTCTCTCCTCCCATCCCAGGAGAGGAGGGGTTAAGGGTGACACCACTAGACCCCATCCACAAGCATCTCAGCTCCCTCTCCCCACCAGAACGCCAAGAATTCCCAGAGTGGGGAGGATCACTCCAGCTGGCTCAAACCAGGGGGGAGCAGCCCCCCCCCCCCCCCCCCCCCAGCTCCCAGGATGGCCACTGCACACCCAAGGAATCTCAGCATCTCCCAGCCCAGCAACTGCCCTCAGCAGCAAGCACGAGAAGCATCCCAAGCAGCCGGAGGGGATGAGATATCTCCACGAGCAGCGTCTGGAGCCGCCTGCCCCACACCGCCCCTGCTGCAGGGAGGGGGTTTGCTCCTCCCACGTGAGGAGGTGGGTGGAGGGACCACACTGTCCTCCTCCACCATCACCAGTAGTGAAGCAGAGGCTGCTCACACCATGCCAAGGATGTTGGCAGAGCCAGGGCATAGATGGAACGGGCTCCCCAGGGAAGTAGTCACGGCTCCAAGCCTGACAGAATTCAAGAAGCATCTGGACAATGCTCTTAGGCACGTGGTCTGATTTTGGGGGTTGTCCTGTGCACAGACAGGAGTTGGACCTGATAATCCATGTTGATCGTTTCCAACTCAGGACATTCTGTGGTTCTGTGTGTGACCCCCCAACAACAGCAGGAGCAAGCTTAGGGTGCAGGATGCATTTATTTTAGGAGAACCTTACTGGCACAGTTACACTGTCACCACCCCAGAGGGGACATGGTGATGGCCATGGCCACACCAGCTGTCCCCAGCATCACTCACAGCAATCCTTGTATCAACTGAACTGTGCCTGAACCCAAGGAGGTGGTGCAGGGGCTGCTAATTTATGCTAATGAACTGGAGAGGCAGCATGCAGAGTGCAGGATCCCTGGCTGGCCCTGCTCTGCACAGACAAGAGTAGCTCCCACTGGATAGTTTTACCAGGAGAGCTCTTGTAGCAAAACTGCCCAAGGTCAAGGGGACTCTCAATGCCATGGGAGGCCTTATACACAGTTTCCTGCAGGGAAAAACAAGCTGCTGGCAAAAGCACTTCAGAAAGGCCACCATGGACCTAACCAGCAATTAATAACAACCAAGGCAGAAGTTACAGCCTTATGGGACACAACCAGACATCAGCAGAAACATCCCAGAGGGACCCAGATCCATGGCTGCACAGAAGAGAAGCAGCCAGTTGGGAGGCAGCAAGGACAGAGCAAGGGCTTGGATGGGAACAGGGCAGGGGAGAGGTGGCTCTTGCCCCCAACCTGGGCAGGGGTCCCAGCAGAGCTCGAGGAAGGGGACAGATGACACAGTGGAGCTCAAGGTGCAAAAAAGCAGAGGCTGGGAGAGGAGAAGACCAATGCAGGTGCTGTAGAGGTGCAAAACTCAGCACCCATCACCTGGGGGAGGCTGGCAAAGCTTCTCCAGCATCAGTAAACAATGGGGGGGGTGAGCAGAGGAGGGCAAGGAAGAGAGCAAGCAACTGCTGCAAGCAGCACAGGCACAGTGCTGGCTCCACATCAGCCAGCCTGGCCTTGCCAGAGGGGAAACAAGGTCCAAACAGGAAATGAAAAATGGAAATGCAGCATGTCATGCACAGGGAAACAACAAAACCCTGGACTGTGGCCTGCCAGTGCCCAGCCAGCTGTCCTGAGCTGGCTGGTCCAGACCACAGATAGCCAGGGGGGTGGTGAAGAGGCAGGCACAGCACTGCAAGCCCATGGTGGCAGGGACCAGGCACAGGATGCTTCTTGCAAACCAAGCATCCAATGGTAGCAATGGTCTGGCACCATCAGAGCAAAAGGAAGCCTCAGTTCACCCTGCTATCCTTCCTGCTGGGAGCAGCATCCCATTTCTTTGCCCAAAATCTCCCTAACCATCTTGCCCAAGAGCCCTCCCCACTCCCCCCCTTCCAGGAATCACTGGGCTTATCTGGCCCAGAGGCAGGACACACATCTCAGATCACATCCCAGGACTTGTGTACACTCTCCACAGTCAAATCTGACCACCCAGCCTCCCAGCCTCACCACACATCTCCTCAGGAAGCTGATGCTGGAGGATCCTCCTCCTCCCAAGGCCCCCAAGCCGGGTGGGATCCATCCAGACACTCAAAACCCCATGACATGAGCTTGGAAATGAAGCTTCCCAGCTTATTAACACAGGCATCCTCCATGCTGCACAAATGCTGCCCTGCAGAAGACCTCCTCAGCCACTTCCAAGCTGGAGGCTGTTCAAACACCCCCAAACCTCAGCAGTGGGCCCAGCCCCCCCCCGACAAGGCCAGCAGTGAGATGTTAAATCTGGAGCTTCCAACAAGCCTCGAGAAAGAGCATCTGGAAGGGGAAGGGAGAACTCAAGGCCAGCATCCAGGAGGGATGCTGCAAGACTGGCTGCTTGGGATGCAGGACAAGGGCTACCCGGGTAGGGACCACTCTGCTGGCAGCAGGCAAAAGCTGCCTGGAAGCCACTCTCCTCCTTGTTTTGGGGAGACCAGCACCCTACCTCCACCCCTGCTCTCCTACCATCACCCAGCAGCAGCTCTGCTGGTTCCCACCCCACTCACAGAGTCTGATGGGATGGGAAAGGCGTGAGAACCAGTTGGGGTGCAGAGAGGAGCTGGTTTGTGGGTCCTGCCCTTGGAGCTGCAAAGGTTGGCTCTACATTGCCATGCTGGGCAGGGGGTATGCCATGGGTGATGGCCACCACCAGCCTCAGAAACCAGGGATAAGCTGACATCCCCATGCCAGGTGTGCCCTCACACCAACCACTGCTCCTCCTCGCCCCGCAGGCAGCGATTGCCTCATCCACCCTGGAAAATTCATTTGGCCTTGCCAGGATCCATCCACAGCAGGGATCTCCCTGAGGCAGCAACACCCTGGGCATGGCTGAGCTGCAGAGAGGAGCTGGGAAGGGCTGGATTTGTGCTTAGGGAGAGTGGTCCCACCCTGATGGGTGCAGCTGCAAGGAAACATTGTCCCCTGCAACCCCTGAGCCCCTTGGGGCGAGCAGAGCCTGCATCAGGCATCAGCCAACCCTGCCCACGCTCCCTAGCACATCAGAGGCTGCTTCTGGAAACCATCCCTGAGGAATAGCAATGAGAATGCATTTGTATTCCTTCCCTGAAAGGTGATGGATTCAAACCAACATCACCCTGGTCACCTCCCTCAACCCAGAGGCAGTGCCAAAGGCTAAGAGGTTTCAAATCCCACCCGGGGTGCCAGTCATACTCCCCAGCACCCACCCAACTTGGCTGCCTGTGGCTCATCTTTAGGTGGTATTGGAGCACCTCCTGAAACCTTACTTCCAGGGCTTCCCTGGCTGAGTGGAGCCCCAGGAAGAGCCACACTGCTTCCCAGCATTGCTTGGTGCTTCCTTCCAGCTGCCCCACGCCTGTCCCAGTCCTGCTCCAGCCAGCAGAGAAACACTGCCCCGTGCAGGAGCCAGGCTGAGCCCTCAGCCCCAGGACAAGCTCCAGGCCCCTCCATGCAGGAGAGACAGAGCAAAAAATGGCTTTATCCAGGCAGCCCCAATGTGGAGCAGCTTCCTCACACCCACCCTGAGCTCCTGTGCAGCTTCTCCCTGCACTAAGACAGGAGAAACCAGAAACAGAAGTGCCCCACAGCTTGCATTTATCTGTTCTAAGTGCACATCAAGGGACTTATCACCCTGGTATTCAAACAATGGTGTTAAGACACTTTAAATTTCAATAAAACCTCTTTTTCTACTTCCCTCTGGGAGGGTTCCTTGCTGCTGGCGTCAGCCACGGTATGTCCAGAGCAGTCTAAACTTAGCTGACACAAGCTAGACGAGCCTGGAAAGGAGCTTGGCTAGAAACCAGCAGACAGGAGGTCAAAGACTCTGCTCTCGCCCTGGAGCATGAGCCGGGAAGGAAAAGGCTCTGAGGGGAATGCATGCAGGAGCAATAGGAAGAGGAGCAAGAGAACAGGGCAAGCCCTTTCCAAGCGCTCAGCAGCCACGGCAAGGAGATCAAAGCTTTCCGGCACGGCCCCAGGAGCCATACCACGTCCTGGTGCCCGTGCCAGGGAGGCACCACGGACACAGCCACCTTGCAAGGGCAATCCACCAAGCCAAGCCTCCCTTGGGGGCTTTCTGCTCTGCACCAGAAGTGCATGGAAGTGAGGGGAAGCAGCTGCCAGCCCCAGGAGCTGCGAGCAGGGCTCAGCCACAGTCCTGGCTCATTAGCATGGAGCCAGGACCACGATGGCAGCTGTGGTTGCTTCCGAATGCCGACGGGAGGCACAATGCCTCTCAGCAAAGGGAGCCCAGCCCAGGAGGCACCCCCGGGTGCTGAGGATGGTGATGACTCCACTGCAAAGGCAGCAGAAAGCCGGCTGGGTGAGGTGGGGTGGATCCTCTCACCTGAAAAACCACCAACTTCATTTCCCTGCTGGCCAAAACAAACAGCAGCAAAACAGCACCTTCCAACCACCAGCTCTGGCTCCACCTCAGCCACCCTGATCTGGCCATCCCCGGGGGCAGCCCAAGGTTTCTGCTGCTTTCCTGAGCCCCTCCTTGGTCTCTGGACTTCCCCTCTACCAGGGAAGCCAGCGACTCCCACATGCATCCCCAAAACCCCCAGCATTAACCAGACTGATGATGAAAGCCCAATGGCTCCCAGCCCAGCTTTCTCGAGCCAGGGACTCTCCGCTCCGATGGTCACCCCTCCTCCTGGGGGAGGAAGAGGAAGAAGAGCTTCCTCTCCCCCGGTGAGGAGTCACCACCATGCTGCCACTGCCGTCAGCACTCTTACAGCCCACAGAAGCAGCCTGCAGGCTGCTCAGCACCACCCAAAAAGGATGTTTATCCTCGCAGGATGAAATCCAGCAGCAGCAACCCCATGTCAGGAGAGAGCCACGTGCTGCCAGGCTGGCAGAGCCACTCAGCTCATGGAACTGGACACCTGCAAGCCTCAAGACTCCAGGCATCAGGGTCCAGACACCTCTAGTTGCATTTCTTAAAGCACAAGACAAGACACAAGAGGAAAAAAATAAGTTCCTTCAGAGATGAGCACAGCCAGGGCTGCTCCTCACCAACCAGGAAGGCTCCGGTCCCACAAGGAGGGGCCCAATGTGCTCATGTTCATTTATACAAGGGGCCCACACCTCTCCTGCCCACCCTGGGCTCTCCTCCAGGCCCTGGGAAGGTTGTTCCCTCCCTAACACTGGCTCAGGTTAGGTGCACAAGGTGACAAGCCACCCCATGGTGTCCCAGTTCAAACAAGCCAGGCCACCTGCCGAGCACCACAGAGCAGACAGAGATGGCACCAGAGGTGGCCAAAGGCTTCCCAGACACTACAGCTGCAGGTTTCTATCCCTGATCCCCCCCAAAAAAAGAGTTAATTATGGAAAAGAAAGGCTTTCCCCCCGATTGATTAGTTAATGTTTACAGTGCTCTGACCTGTGCTCTGAGCAGAGCCCAGCAGTGCTGCCTGCACCCTTGCACTGCCACAGCAGAGCCACAGCCAGCTCCTGCTCTCCCGAGGGGATGCTGAGTGCCAGCACTCCCCAAAAACACCACGGAAGGACCATGCCATGGGAATGGAGAGCAGCCCTCCCACGCTGAGCCCCATCCAGTGTGCATGGGAGGACAGATCTGGGCTTCCCCTCCTGCCCAGACCCCTCCCTGACTGGGGCTCTGCCATGGTGGCAGCATCCAGAGGGCTCCCCAAAAGCTCGACTGTCACCCCCCACGCTACTGCTGGCATTCTCCCCAGCACCCAGACTGCACGTCCCAGCATGTGCTGCAGCACTGAGATCCAGAGATGAGGCAAGCAGGGCTGGAAGCCACCCCACAACATGCCTCCCCAGGAAACTGGCCTGCTGGCTTTCAACTGGGCCAAACTGGTGAAGGTCTTGGTGCTGGAGACCTTCCAGCTGCAGGTTCAGGGCACTATTCTGACAGCACAACCTGGAGGGTGCTGTGCCTGCCAAGGATGCCAAAGGAAGCCACAATTAGGGCAGCTTTGCCATGCTCTTAGCACTGTGAGGTGGCAGCAGTCTCCACCCCCTCCCAAACCCCCACCTTGAGCCTCAGCCTCTTGCTCAACCAACCCACTCAGGACCAGGGCGCAGCATCACTCAGCAGCACCCACGCCAGCTCCCAGCACTGAAGCAAACTTCCTCCCCCAGCACACCCAGGAGCTGGATCACCCTGCTGAGCACCCCAGTGACAGGTCACACCTACCCAAGCCCCCAGAAGACAATGAGAACCCCAAGAATCCCACGCAGGAACACTGAACCCACCCCCCCCAGGGGCAGCCCACGCAGGGGACACAGGTCCTCCTGCACAGGCAGCTCTGCTTCAGGTGGGTGTTTGGATAAAGAAAGAAACCACGGGGCTCTGCCAGCTGGTTACCTCCTGCTCCTCACTCAAGAGGAGTATTCACAGCTCACCAAGCTGCCTCTGGGACCCTTCCCATGCCACTGACCTCCCTGCCTCCAGGCCTACCCTGGCTTGCTCAATGGCAGCCCTGCTGTTCAGAGTGATGTTTCTAGGTTATTTTCCATTAGAAACAGAGTGGAGCTGTCTGATAGAAATACAGGGAGGCACTTGCAGCCCTGACCTCCTCCTTGCTCTCTGCCAGCACAAGACTGTGCCAGCAGTGCCAAGTCCTTGATGCAGCAGGTACAAGGTGGCCACACCATGAGCTGGACACCAACCCCACAGGTGTCCTCATACCACAGTCCCATTTCAGGGAGAGCTTCTCATTTTTGTAGCATTAAGAAGGGGAGGAAATGAACCAGTGGAAAACTTGTTCTGGACAGGGGAAAAAAAAGCCAAAAAAGCAGGAAGAGACAAAACATTCACCAGCTTGGATCCCAGCAACCCAAAGTGGAAGCTCCTACCCAGCCCTCACAGCACAGCTGGGATGTCATAGAAGGGGTGGGGAGCTGGGAAGGGGTCAAAGGCAAAAGGAAAGCTTTTATCCAGTGTAAGCACTCCTTTCCCCACTGCCACAAACAAGACCAAACACCACCCAGCAGGATATTTCCAAGTGCCTACCAAGTTTCTCTCACAACCCAGTGCTGAAGTGAGGCATCACCTCCAAAACCCTCCTCAACAGGGGTGGAACCAATCACTCACCAAGGGCATCAACAGCTGGAGCACAGAGGAGCCCAGCCCAGCACCCTCTGCCTGGTGATGCTCCAGCATGCAGAGGCACTGCAATTTCAATTTCTTTTTTTGGAATAAAGCAAGAAAAGACAAACAACAAAGGATGCAAACTTCAGCTCTTTCCGCTGGCACTCGTCACACACCGTTTCCTTCGCGTCTCCACGCTGAACCCAGCAACATCAAAGAGGCTTTTTATTAATAAAGGAGTTTGTCCAGTCCTTACTTGGACAAGCCCAAGTCACGTTAGCCAGTGCCTTTCCAAGAGGCTTTGATTGATTCCCTGCTCCCTGTAAAAGCAGAGGGAGGCTTGCACGTTTCTCCCACCTCTGGGAGAGTTGAGTGGCACCCCCTGAATCGAGGAGCCAGGGAATCCATTCTTCCCTTTTCTCTGCAGGCAGAAAGGAAAAGGAAACAGGCACTGCGAGCTCCTGGCTCCTCTCAGCTCGGCCAACAGCATTGTAAAGAGCCTTGGCTGCGAAACTTACAAAGCTGAGTGTGAGGAGCCCTGTGGGGCTGAAATCTGGGCTCCTAGACAAGTCTATCACTGCAGCAAGGAGCAAAGAAAAAATAATCTATGATGAAGAAGAGAAACACAGGCGAGGAGATGAGCTACTGACATCAAAAGTGCACACTCACTGCTGGTACCGACACCGGCACTGCCGTTGACATGGGGCCTGGGGAGCACAGCAGCACTTCAGACCTGCCCAGGTACGGCTTGGGGAGACAGAGCTCAGCCCCACCGGGGGCAGATGGGTTATGGGGACACTGGGGCAGCTGGAGCAGGGATGGAGGGCAGTGGGTGCCCGTATACCTTCTACTACCCAGGGTAAGGGCACAGGGATGATGGATGTTGTATTGTTCTGAGCAGCAAGGTGGAGCGCTGGGATGCAGGGCAGGGGACACAGTCCTTAGGACCCTGGAAATCCCACACAGGGATGCTAAGCCCCTGGGCACCCCACGCAGGAGAGACAGGGACCTAAGGACTATGGAAACTCCACGCAGGGATGCTGAACTACTGGGCAACCTAAGCAGAGGACACGCGGACCCCGGGAACCTCATACAGGGGACACAGGAACCCCAGGACCCACACACAGAAACGCTGAGCCCCCAGGACCTCAGAAACCCCACGCAGGAACATAGAGCCCCCCAGGCACCCCTTGCAAGGGTCAGAGGGACCCCAGGCACCCCAGATAGGGGACACCAGGACCATCCATCGCGTGAGCATCCCACGCAGGGGTCCCTTCGCAGACTGTCCTCTCGAACACCCGAGACACTGTCGCCTCGGACCCTCCACGCAGGGCCGCGGATCTCCCTCGGAGATGCTCATCCCTCCCTCAGCCATCTCACGCAGGCAGAGCTCGCTGTGCCTAGCGGAGCCCTCAGAGCCTCGGGCATAAGGGGTCGGTACCGGCTTAACCCTCGGGGGGACGGCCCCCGCCGCGCTCCAGGCCCCACAAGGGGCCCCGCACCGGCCGCCGTACCTTTGTAACGCTCCAGCACGTCTTCGTAAGCCTGGACGAACTCCTTCTCCTGGCTGCGGTTGGCCGGGAGCAAGCCCGGCACGTAGCCGGCCATGGCGCTGCCCTTTGTCGCGGCCCCGGTGCGGCTGCCGGCGCGGCCCCAGGGCCGCTCTGCGCCCAGCCCGCTTCCGCCCGCGCCGCGCCCGCCTCCGAGACACGCCCATTGGTCGCCGCTCCGCCTTTCATACCCTAGGCCACGCCTCTGGGCCACGCCTATTGGTCAATGCTCCGCCTCTCAGGCCCCAGGACACGCCCCCGACTCCCGCCCCGGCCCCGCTGCGACCTCTGGCGGCGGAGAGGGGTCACAGCAGGAAGGGATACGGGGAGGGGGACACAGGGAAGGGGCATTGCGAGGGGACAGCAGGAGGAGGACACGGGGGCGGCACCGGGAGGGGACACCGGGAGGGGACATCGGGAGGAGGACACTGGGGCAGCATCAGGAGGGAGACACCGGAAGGGGACACCGGGAGGGAAACAGTGGGGTGACACCAACAGGGAACACCGGGAGGGAGTCACGGCAAGGCCTCCCAGTGCCACACTGCCTCCCAGCGCTTCCCAGTGGCAAGCAGTGCCTCCAGTACATCTCAGTGCGCCCAGAGTGCTGCAGCCCAGTGCATCCCAGTAAGCTCAGGACACTGTGCCCCAGTGCAGCCCGGTGTATCCCTGTGTGCTTAGACTGGAGGAGCCCAGCGCCTCCTAGGATGACCTACTGCAACAGGAAGATTGCCTCCCACTGCACCCCGTACAACCAAAGCACTGCACCCCAACATCTCCCAGTGCAATCAAGGCATTACCTCCCAGTGCCCCCGATGCATGCTGTGCAAACAATGCACTGCTTCCCGGTATGCCCCGAGAACTGCATCCCAGTGCATCCCAGTGAGCTCAGAGCACTGCATCCCAATGTCTCCCGATATACCCCACCAAACCCAGAGCACTGGGTACCACTGGGTACTGCCAGGATAAGAAGGGGGTGCATGAGGTGTCAGGCCTCTCGGCATGGCTTTGGGGAGGCTATGGGGGGAATGGAGAGCCCCTTGACATCACCTGAGAATCATGGGGAGGCTGGAAGGAACTCACCGAGGGGTACAGCAGGGCCAGGAGTAAACCCCACGGGGAAACAGGGATGCAGTGCAGAGCCAAACCTGCCTGGCACCTCCATATCCACCAGAAACTCCCCTGAACCCCCAAAGCCCAGACCCCTCCACATACACCCTCTCAGGAGGTGACAGAGCTAAACCTCCCACAGACACAGCTCTTAGGGGGAACACGAGGGTGTCTGTCCCCAGGCCAGGAGGCACTCCTCACTCAGCCCACAGCGCACCCCCTTCCCATGCCCCACAGCCTTATCCAGTCCCCCCCTCCCCTCCGAAGCAGCCCTTCCCCCCTTCCAATCCGCCAGGGCAAATCTTAGCCTTTTTTGGCCACGACGAGATGTTGCTTTTTCACCCTGGCTGCGCCGTTGCCGTGGCAACCGGAGGACCAGGCTCCACCAGCTGGGTAACCATGGCAACGAGAAAAGCCCCATCCCGCTCCACGCAGACATCGGGGGTCTCCCTACCACCCCTCAGCAAACACCCAAACGTCCCAGCTGCCCCCCTCTGGGTGATGGCAAGGGGCCACTGGCAGCAGCCACTCTCCTCCTCCTCATCTTCCTTATCAATCATCATCATCCTCCTCCTCCTCCCACAGCCCCCAGACCGGGGTGGGGGTTACACAGAGCACCCCCTTCACCCCTCCCCCCCAGCTTCAGAGGCATCTCCCCTTCTCCAGGATGCCTTAATTAGGAAAAGTAATTAAGCCAGTGCCTAGCTGCATCCCCAGCACCACCTCCATGGGGAGGAAGGTTTACATCATGGAATCTTGGTGACGGTGCCAGCAAGGTGGCCTCCTGGCAGGGCCACCTTTGTGCCTACGGCAGGGCAGAGCACCCTGCTGGATGCAGAGGTGCCTGAGCTCCCAACATCCAGCTGACCTCCAAACAGCCTCCCCGGGGAAAGGAGTGATCCATGCTGGCCAGCTGGCATCTCCTCATTTCTCCTTGGGCATCGGGATTGCTGCCCAAAGCCTGCCCTATCCCAACGGAGCAGGAGGGAGGGTTCCTGCTCCCGAGGCAGCAGAGAATGAGGAGATTTGTTCCCACGTCCTGAGGATGGAGCACATGGCCCTGCTCAGCCATGGCTCTGCCAGTGCCTCGGGTGACAAAGGATTCCCAGGAGCCTTTTCAACCCTACCAAGCACAGTCCTTGGAAAGCCCTTGTGACTCCTGTTTCACCACCCCTGCCTGCTGCTCACCCCTTGCACCCTTGTGTCCCCCTCAGCATCATCCCAGCACCCTACCGGCAGCCTGTGAGCCCTGGCAGGATCAAGAGCAAACAGGTTTAGGATGAAAGAGTCTTTTCTTCCCGAAGCAGCTCCCCCTCCTCCCCAGCCACCACCCTCAATCTCTGCCAAGCTACTGGAGTGAGCCAGAGCAACACAAGGCCAAGGGTCAGACTGACTGGCCCCCCAAGTCCCTCCCTACCTTCCCCTATGCCACTACCTTTCAGGACAATGCCAGCAAAGCAGGGAACTGCTCCAGAGGCTGCCTGGGGACCTGGCCCAGCACCAGAGGGACTGGAGATGCAGGCACAGACAGCCTGGGGTAGGGGGGATGAGGAGGAGCAGTGTGTCCCAGCACCCTGTGCTGTGGCACCAGCACCTCCCCCCAGGTCCTCACTGGTGTGTGTCTCCCTGGGACACAGCCATGTCCTCCTTTCCTGGGCTCTGATGGCCAGAAGGGATGCACAGACTGTTGAACCCCATGGACAATGAGTTGGGAGAGCACCCCAGATCCATGTGTGTCCCCAAAACCACCAAGGTGGCTCCTGTGCAATCTCTGCAGGGTCCCATAGCCAGGATGGGGCTCCCTGTCCCCACACGATGCCCAGGCTCTGTTCCCAGTGCCCCTTCCTGAGGGTCTCAAAGAGCCAAGTCCTGTCCCTGCCCCCCAGGCCCACCAAGAGGTGCCAACCCTCTTTGGGCACATCCCACCTACCACCAGGATGCTCTCCAGCCCAGTCCCTGAACCCTGGCTGGGGACAGGCATGGGGGTGGCCAGAGGACTGCAGACAGTCTGACTGAATCTGACTGAATCAATATTTCAGCTCATTTTCAAACGTGGTGACACAAAACTGTCTCCAAACTCTCTCTTCCCAGCTTAGCACTGTCTAGCTGCACCTCACGAGTTGTTTTTAATGGGGACTCTGCCTGAGAGAGGATTTGGTGACATCCTCCTGCCTTTAATCACGGGCTGCATCCAGCCAGCGTGACGACAAGCGCTCGGCATCCCGGGCAGGAGGGGAGAAAGGCTGATGGGGAAATGGCTCTGCCTCAACAGGGCCCAGCCCTGGGCTGTAGGAGGCTGCTCAGCACCCAGCAGGATGGAGCATTTAGAGGAGAGCTGGTCTATCAGTGGTGCTGGGGATGGTGGGGTCCCAGCAGCCTGATCACCCCCCAGCCTTAGCACTGCTGAGTGTTTGGGGCAGGAGTGGCTGCATCTTGTGCATTTGCTTCCCCCAGCCCCAGACAGTGCCTTTTGGAGAAGCATCATTTGAATCAACTGGTTCTTCCTGCCCCAGGATGCCTGCAAGACAGGATGGCACAACCTGCCCGAGCCACACACACCTGGGCAGGAGCAGGGAGGGAGGGAGGGCAGGGAAGGCAGGTGGCCAGGATCCCACTGCCACTCCTGCCCAGCTGGGACCTGCCTGTGTGACAGCAGGGTCCCCCTGCTCCCCTGTGCTCCCAGTCTCATGTCCCCACAGGGTGCAGAGCCCAGCATGGGGCCAATTTTCCCATTAGCTAGGGGCTGGCAGGGCAGAGTGGGTGCCCCAGGAGCTTGATGCCCTCATGCCTTCCTTCTGCCAGTGAGATGAAAGCTGGAATAGCCTGGCCAGGGCTCAGCAGAAGGCCCTCAAACAGCCCCAAATCCCTGTTTGCTCCAGTGGAAGCACATGAAAGGCCCCTCGAAGGGTGTGAGGAGAAGAGGCCAGACCCCAACAGCTGCAGATCAAAGCCCCCAGTCGCCATTTGTCTCAGGTGAAGAAGCAAATCCTGACACCAACACCCAGGGCCACCACCCTGAGCAAAGCCCCTTCATTCTCCCTCCATCCTCCCTTCTCACCAGCCCCATAAATCAAAGGAGCCATCAACCACCATGGGCCCATCCCTGTCTTTTTTTCTCCTTCCCATCCCCATCCCTTCCCCTGGGATGTGACAGCAGCCAGCAGGCACCACAGGCAGGGGGACACATGGACCAGAGTCCTCTCCACGACGCAGCAGCACAGGAACCCTGGGACATCCCAGTAACCACAGCAATGAGGCTGCTGATGGGCACCACCTTGGTGAAGAAGCAGTTCTGACTCCATCAGCCAAGCAGCAATCACTAACCTTCCAGGGCAAATTCCTCTCTGGAGTCTGGCCAAGGGCATTGTTGCACCAAGGAGCCAACTAGTCCTTAATTAGACATTTTAATGTCACCCAACTGGGTGCCCAGTCATCCCTTAACCCCAAGTCTAAACAACCCGTGGCCAGCCCTCCCCGGACAGGACAAAGCTATCAATCAGGACAAAGCCATCGCAGAGCCGAATCACCACCCTGGTCCTCAGCCACCAGAGGTCACCTCCATTCCCCTCTTCTCCATCCCATTCATCCCCAGGCTCCCTGAGGAGCAGCAGGGTACGGGCATGACCTCCAGACCGTCTCAGCCACCGTGGAGAGAGCCCAGGGAGCTCCACCTGCCCCTCCCCAAGGGGACCCATCACAGAGCAGGGCACTGCCTTACCTGCGACCCTGACCACAGCTCTCTCAGCCGGGTCCAGCACCGAGTCCTGGCTCTTCCTCTTCCTCTGCTCATGGAGGGGTAAATTCCAGGGCAAGGTGTCCCCAGGGGGGCACGGGGAGAGGCTGCCCGAGCGCTCGCTGCGGTAGGAGCGCTCGCTCCGGCATGAGCGCTCGCTCCGGCACGACCGCTCGCTGAGGGTCTCCTCGTCGGAGGATGACATGGCCCAGGGTGCGGGCGGGAGGGCAGGCAGGATGTCCCCACGGCCAGCAGCCTGCAGAAGGAGCAAACAGCACGTGATGTCAGGCCACCAACTACAGCTTCCTCCCCACCATGGGTTCTGGAGGTGATGGAGAAGGGATCATCCCACCACAGATGTCTCTGCCCTTGTGCCTGTGCCCAAGCACCCTCTTGGGCAGGTGAATCAGCCCTCCTGGAGCTCCTTAACGCTGCCTCAGCTTCCCCCTTGCTGGTCTGACAGTCCTAAGGCAGCGGCACTGCTGTCTGTCCACCGGCAAAGCTCACACTGGCATCCCTGGCACCGGCTCACTCCCACAAAGCAAAGTCCAACCTTTTGGGTTGGATTTCTTTGTGCTGGATACATGAAGAAGCCATCAGAGCGGCACTGCCCTTTGTAGCCACAGTTATTCCCGTCTCACAGTGGGAACAGCTTTAAAAATCCTATTGATGATGGTAGGGGAAAAAATGGAAGGGCTTGGTGTAGCACCCGGGATGAGCTGTGCCGCGTCCACACGCTGGGCAAATGAGCACCTTGCAGGAGGCGTATTTCAAACGATTCTCATTGTGTCTGTCCTCTAGCTCGCCCAAGAAAAATGCACATGAAATGACTGAGACTCCTACAAGGGATGTGCCGCGGCGGAGGAGCCTCCTCCATCGCGCCGAGCCTTATTCCCATCATTTAATCAGCTAAACAGGAACAAAGAGACCCAAAAAAACCACAATCAACCACACTGAAAGAAAAGGAGAAAGGATTCCATGAGTCATTCGCCCCCCATTGAAAAATTGGGAGGGGGGAAAAAAAAAACCTAACCGGGGCTCAACCCCACATCTGCAGCCCTATTTCAG
>VWZX01006846.1:158603-226701 GCA_013399015.1 Galbula dea | reverse complement strand
CAAAAAGGGGTCAGATGCGTCCGTGGGGTGTAGACAGGTTTGAGTTGGGGGGCTGCAAGCAGAGGGTGGGGTCAGGGCAGCCCTAGGGGTAGTTCCACCTCAGGGGAGCAGAGGTTGACCTGCCCCCTCCCCTCCAGGGTATCCCCAGAGAGGAGGTGTCCATGCACCCCTCCCCCAGTTCTTCATGCAGTCTCCATCTTCCGCAGCTCTCCTAAACCATCCTCAGCCCCGACTCGGGGGAGGGGGAGCACCCCAGCACCCCACCACTGCCCACCCTCTCCCTGGGGACCCCCACAAACCCCTCAGGGCTTCCCTGGCCTCTCTCTCCCCTCCCTGGGGGCTGATCGGCTATGGGTAGCCTGGTGACAAGCAGCCCAGGGGTACAGCCCAGCAGCTCCCGTTATCCCCCATGCACCCTCCCCTCTCACTCGGAGAACAAAAAGCCAAAACCCACTGAAAATAATCAAAACAAGAGCTGAGCCTGGCTGCAGCCGAGCGATTACATGGCAGTTTAGTTGCCTTCCTGCCAGCGGCTGCGGGAGTTCAGCTCTAAGGCTGAATCAGCTTTCTGAAAGCAAACAAGCAGCTGAGAGGGGGGAAAAAAAAGGTTTGTTAGGAAAGGAAGTGGCCAGGGCTGTCCAAGGGGAGGCAGGCGTGGATTGGTGATGGGAGAGGAGGCTCCTGGAGCTCTCGAAAGGGTTGGTGATGGGAGTGGAGGCTCCCGGAGCTCTGTAAAGGGTTGGTGATGGCAGAGGAGGCTCCTGGAGCTCTGTAGAGGCTTCATTTCCCAAAGCAGCAGGGCAAGGGAAGCTGAAGGACAGCCACCACCTCTTTCCTACTGCCATGGAGCAATTTCTGACCCAACTAGACCCAACCAGTTTGGCAAAAGCAGTGACATGGACAAGAGCTGCTGGAGCATCAGGGCAAAACCACCCTGACAAGGGCAGGGGAGGAAGTTGTAGGATTTAAAAGCTGTTCATTTCTGGTCCTGTTTGTTCCCTGGGTGTTGCAAATGTCTTTGGAAGAGCCTGCTCTGCTCTCCCAAGCTGTGCTGCTGGGCTTTAATCTGTAGGTTCTGTTGGTGGAAGAGCCACTCCACTCAATCTCTGCTCCAGGAGTCATATTTTCAACACAAGCAGTGTCAAGAATGTGTAAAATAAAGAAAGAAAATGGCATTTGGGGTGTGGTTTGTGGTTTGGTTCTTCTTTTAATAAATTCTAGAGTAAATATTCCATCAGCTGGTGAACTAATCCTGAACTAATCACAGCCATGAGGGCAGCACTGCTTAGTCCCTCTTGCAGTTCACATGCAGGAGCTCTAAATGTCATTTGTGCATTTCTGTTTGATTGGGGGTAGAGGGAGGAGGGGAATCTGGGAGCTGTTACACCCAAGACAGACACCATCTCCCAGCCTCCCTTGGCTCTCCTGGACCCCCCCCCCACCAAAACATCTCCAGCTTTCAAGGGAGCAGCTCACCCTCTTGAAGCACCAGAGAGGAACCAGACTCTATTGATGGCACTGTCCCCCTGTTGTGTTTTGGGGGTGATGGAGGTCACTTTGGAGCTAATTTTTCCTGTGCTTTGTTTGGAGGGAGCTTGCTGAGGCTCCTTCTCCTCTTCCACACGCTGCCAGGGCTCACATCAGCACCAGGCTCCTCCTGCAGGCTACCAGAACAGCCCATGGAGTTCAGACAGATCAATGACCCTGCTCTCCCCTCCTCTGGCAGAACCAGATGTCCAGGGAAGGAGGTAACAGCCTCCTGGAGGATTGACTGCAGACAGGAATGTGTTCTCAAAGACATCTCATGATGCACAGCTGAGTTAAGGGCTGGACAGAAGCCTTGTGGCTGCAGCCCTGGGCTCTGTCAGGGTGAGGGTTGAACAGTGGTGGTGACTTCTGATAACCACCCTGAGAAGCTGAGGTTGCACCAACCTCCTGCTGTGACTTGCCCCTCTTGGATCCCATGTTTCTCTCTGCATGACAAAATGGTTTGGGTTTCTCTTCTCACTTGTGATCTCAGGGATGGGAGCATGTCCCCTTCAGTATGGGTTGGGGAAGACAGCCCTTGGGGCTTGCTGTCCAAGGGCTCAGCTCTGCTCCTGGAGTCTCAGCAAGCTGAGTGCTCACACATCCTTTCCTATTAGCCTTGGCTAGCCAAAGTCACAGCCTTCCCTACTCCTCTGCTGCCCTTTCTGCCTTGGGTCCTGCACTTGGGTCACAACCACCCCATGAAATGCTCCAGGCTTGGGGCAGAGTGGCTGGGAAACTGCCTGGGGAAAAGGACCTGAGGGGGTTGGGCAGCAGTGGCTGAACATGAGCTAAGCAGTGTGCCCAGGAAAGCCAACAGCATCCTGCCTTGGGTCAGCACTAGTCTGGCAGCAGGACTAAGTGCTGGTCCCTCTGTACCTAGCACTGGTAAGGCTGCACCTCAAATACAGGGTTCAGTTTGGAGCAAATCACTCCAAGAAGGACAGTGAGGTGCTGGAGTGTGGCCAGAGAAGGGCAAGGAAGGTGGGGAAGGGTCTAGAGCACAAGTGTTCTGAGGAGCAGCTGAGGGAACTGGGCTTGGTTAGCCTGGAGAAGAGGAGGCTCAGGGAAGACCTCACTCTCTGCAACTCCCTGAGAGGAGGTTGTTGTAAGGTGGAGGTTGGTCTCTTCTCTTGCAGTTTCCTTTCCAAGATGCCAAAGCAGCAGCTCACACAGGACACAGCAGAGTGACAGGTATCACAGACAGGTTTGGGTTAGAAGGCACCTTTCAAGGTCCCCTTGCCCAACCCCTCTGCAGTCAGCAGGGACATCTGCAACTAGATCAGGTTGCTCAAAGCCACAAACAACCTGACCTGGAGTGGTTCCAGGGATGGGACATCTCCCAGCAGGTAGGTACAAGAGGACTTTAGCTAAGTTTGTCAGATAGCCTCAGTAAGGATGCATGTTACCAGATAGACTTCCTAGTGCAGTCAGAGCCAGAAAGTCAGTGATCTCAGAGGTTTTCCCCTCCTCCACTCCATCAGGACACTGCTTTGAGCAGGGATGCACTCTGTCCCAGCCTGGTTCACCACTTCCTACTGTGCTGTGCAGGGCATCTGAGCCAGGGTTCCCTGCAACACCAAGGTAAAAATCTATTTATCAGTGCTGAGACCCAGGAGCTAATCCCCCAGCTTTGGGCTCAGCAGAGGAGTTGTGGACTGCTGGAAGTCAACTTACTGCAAGGTACTTGTGTTAAGAGAACATTAAGTTTGTGTCTTTACACAAAGGTTTGCTCATTCCAAGTGGCTGGAACATGGAAAGATTCATTTTACCCAGGAAAACTTTCAGATTCAATGAAAAATTGTCAACTTTTAGGGTGCTACTTCTAGAAGTCTATAAAGCACCAAAATTAAACACTCTAAGGTTAAGAAAGCAACATTCTGCCAAACTCCACTTGATTTCCCCCCCAGAGTATTCACTTGGGGGCCAGTTTCAGAATGTTTGACTTTCTGACCCAGGAAGAGAAGAGAATATTTGCATCTCCAAAAACTCACCTGCAGGAAAACTCCTTCCAGCCCACACCTGACTGACACATGAAAACTGTTCTGCTTTTCCCCCTTTTTCATTCACTTCTTAAAAGCCCCTGAGCTCTGGGCCTTTTAGAGGAGGTTTGAGCTGGTGACAGGATGGTTCTGAGCAACACAGTAGGTACATGGCTGACCAAATATTAGCTCATTCCTGGTGCAAGCCAGCCCTCCCACAGCACCCTCTGCCAGGTTCAGCATCCTGCTCCCCAGCTCTGCCACCAGCCAGCCTCCATGCTTCCTACTCCAGCCCCTGTGGCAGCTCTCAGCTTCTTGCATTGGTCTCCTTGGGTGTCAGTGCTCTTCCCTGGCACCTTGCACTTGTATCATGTGCTGAAGAAGTGCTCAGCTGCTGCAGCCATTTTCTTTGTCACTGCCTTTGCTTTGAGCAGTCCCTGAGAGCTCCCCTCCCACCAGCACAGCATGCTCAGCACAAGATGGGCAAGCCCCTGCCTCTGCAGCACAGCTTCACTGCTGAGCAGTGCTAGAGCTGACCAAATTTGCTAAGATTTGACAGCTCTTTTAACCAGGCAGGTAACAAGTGCCTCCTGCCTTCAGCTCTGGAAAGATAAAAAGCAGAAGTCAAGCTCCTGCTCTTTTAAATGTGTTTTTGGTGACTTTCTTTTGCCTCTGCTTTCCAGGCTTCTGAAATACTCTTAACTGCATTTTCCACCCCCACCCCCACCAGCATCTCTGTATAGCCATGAGGTCTAGAAATGTATTGCCATCATGTAACACAGACACAGAGAGAGCCAAGGTTCCTCAGGGACAGCAGGACACCAGGAGCTGGGGGCTTGAGAAAAGCATCAAACAGCCTGAGCCTTTAGAACATAAAAGCTGGCAGCAGTGATCTCAACTCCTAACCTTTTACAGCCAGTGAGGAAAGCAAAACTAAACCAAAAGAAATGACAACAAGAGTTCAGCACTCAACAGGTTTCTTAAGCTTTTAGCCCCAAGAGATGATCTCACCTCTAGGCATCACATCCAGAAGAGGCCACCCCTTGCCTGCAGAGCAGATTCTGTCCTACCTAACCAGGTACAAGCTGCAAGGGATGATTTGTCTGGACTTGGGACATTCAAAGCAGCTCACCCCTGTGTTGGTTCTAGGGCTCCCAGCACAGCCTTTCCCTCTCTAGGAACACTGAAAGGGTCTTTCCTCATTTCCATCAGATGGGCCCAGAAAGCTGGTATCTCAGCTACTGAGAGATAACATGCCTGACTCCTTCCTGAGGCCATTCTGAGAGGCTCCACCCTCCCACACAATGGAGTTTATCTCCGAGGTTGTTCCTGCCCCTCCCTCTGTCTACACCTTCAGGTATCCCATTAGGGAGGCTTTGATACCCAAACCCAGCAGGAAAGCATCCAGGTCCCTCAACCTCCACAGCTGCAGTCAGCCAAGTGCCAAGCTTGGAGCAGTGCACTGATCCAAGGCACTGCATGTCCTGCCTGCTGGAGAAGACAACCTGAGCAGCTGGACCTGTGCAGCCACCATGGCTCAGCCAAAGAGAAGCCAAACTCCCAGGTAGGAAAGGAACACCTCTGATCACCTCTGCTTTCCCCAAAGCACATGGAACTAGCACAATCCCCTGGTTTTCCTTCTGCACACACCTGTCCTCACTCACTCCCAGCTTCCTAGAATCCAGGAGGGTATTATTCTTGGCAGGATTTGCCCCCTGCTTCTCTTCTTCCTGCATAACTGGGCATAATAACATCCTACCTCACAGGGCTTCTGAAAGCCTCCAGTAAACAAACTGCTCTGAGATTTGGGGAAGAGGAAAATTAAATCAACATCCTATTGTAAAGCCAGAGTGACTGCATGCATACTTCTGTGAGTACATTCAGCCTCTCTGTGAGTGTCTGTAAATACAGAGCAAGCTTCCTAACAAGGCTCAGCCCAGCAGGGAAGTCACTTGAAGTTGAAGGAAAGCCACATTTAGTATTCCATGCAACCTTGATTGACCTCCTCACATCCAGCCTTGGCACTGAAGGTGGAAAAAAGCATGTGGCTGTGTAATGAAAGACTGCAGTGTTACCTGCCTGCACAGGGCTCCCCAGAGGAGAGGGGTCCCAGCACCACACCTCATGCTTGGTGCCATGGATGAAGGAGTAGTCTGAGGGGAGATCAGCCAGTTTCCTCTCTAGATGAAGACAGCCACATCCAGTGCCCCTGGAGAAGGCTGGTACCTCTCCACTTCCAGCTGCAGAGCAGATCCCCTGGTGTTCCCCACACACACCACAGAGGTGTGAGCCCAACCTCTGGGACCTAGGACTGCAAACAGCAACTTCCCACTTCACAGGAGCTGAAGTTTAAGTTTCAGAGGCCAAAGGATCAGCTGCCATCCCCCAGAAGTCCCCAACCCCCAAATAACATGAAAATGCAAGAGCT
The DNA here is from genome assembly GCA_013399015.1 of Galbula dea. Classification (NCBI taxonomy): domain Eukaryota; kingdom Metazoa; phylum Chordata; class Aves; order Piciformes; family Galbulidae; genus Galbula; species Galbula dea. The sequence goes on along the minus strand of VWZX01006846.1, from coordinate 220,764 downwards.
ACAAGGGTGCTTTGGACTGCAGAACCTCCTGAATTCAGCACTCACACTCCACCCCAAAATCAAGTTGCTGCTCACGTGCTGTGTTGGTGCTTGCAGTGAAGACTCTTTGGGGTTATTCAGCACCAGGGAGCACAGATCAGAGCAGCAGCAGGGTCCAAACCACAGCAGGATGTTCTTCCTTCCTGGAAACAGCCCTGAACCAACAGGCTAGGAGCTCCAGGCAGGTACTGACCTGTTAGACTTGCTAGTGATCTTTGTCATCAGTGCTTCCCAACCACAGGCAGTTCCCACTCATCCAACTGTGGATCAAAGACATCACTTTCCAGAGTAAAAGGCTTCTCTGGCACGACACCTCCTGTCATACCACCCAGCCTTTGGGCAGGAGGGAGAAGCAGAGACACACATGGCTGAGATTCTCTTGCTTCTCCCTTCTCTGTGTCCCAGCCAAGTTGCCAGGTCTGGCTTCTGCTCCCCATAACTGAGGTAGCTGCATCCTCCTGAGTTCAGACTAGCACTTGCTGCTGCCTGCAGAGGTAGCTGCTTGCACTGTGTCCCACTTTCCCAGCAACACCTGATCCCATTCAGCACAGGAACTTACTGCCTTCAGCAAGACCTAAGCACACACTCCAAAGCTTTGCTGATCAAGCAGAGAGCTGACAATTCCTTTTCCCTCCAGAGCACCTTGCTTCACAGAAGGCTCCTCTAAAAAACTTCCTCCCTCCTCTCTTTCTTAGTAAGTTCTGCCTTGCCCTGAAAACATTATGGCAATGCTGGCAGAGGCAGAATCCTCTGGGCACTGTACAGAAGTGTCTGCCAAGCACACACCCCTCTCCAGGCAGATGAATTGCTACCAAAGCAAAAGCAGTCCTCATCCTGTCTCTTCTCTTCTGGACTAGTTTTCCCCAGTATGGCACCAAACCAGAAGTGGTGGCACTGCTCTGATTCACAACTCTGATTCTGTTGACTGATCAGAATCAAGGTGACTGCATGACTCAGTTTCCCCTCCATCTGTCTTTACAGAGATGGAAGGATGCTTCCCAAATCCTTTAATAACTTGATCCCTGAGGCCTCATCCTCATCCATACCCTCACTTGTAGGCACTCAAACATGTGCATCTTTCATTTGTGCTCAGGAAAAAACAGTTCAGTTCAGGTCTGTGATTCCTGTAAGGAATCCAAGTGGGGACCAGCCAGGGCTCAGCCCAAAGGCAATGACCAAAAGCAGCTCTTTCAGCTTTAGTTCTGATGCAATGCCAAATGCCACTGGCATGCCTACATGCCATGGGCCTTCTGCTCACACCTCTGTTGTACTGCAAATCATCAGCTCTCATTCATCCTGGAGTTCCACAACTAACTACAGAATTAGAAGTGGTGATGACATACCCTGAGAAGGTGGAGCTGAAGTACTTAGGAGAGAAGACAATGGTGTCTGGTCTCACATGCTTCTGGCCAGAAGCATTTGATATTACTGTTCTAACAGTAAAAAGCACCAAGGCTGACTGCCTGTGCTGTCAGGAAGATCCTGAGAAGGCTCCAATTTAAAGTGGCACATGCAATTTATGCCTCTTTGAAGTGACAGCATCAGAAACACTCCCCAGCCTCTTGTTCTCTTTACCTCCCCTCTTCCCCTCCTCCCAGTTACTAGCCAACCTGTGCAATCAGGATGCTGCAAGAGGAACAATGTACCTGGGAAGGCAGAGGCTTCTTTGCCATTCACTGGAGCACCATGGCTGGATTGAAAGCCTTGCTGAAGGAGTAGTTCTGGCTCAGTCCAAGTCCCAGGCTTGATGCCACAATCCCTCCAGGAAAGGGATATGCAGAGGGTCACAATAGGTGATGATAAAGTTCCCTTCCAGCCAAAACAACTGACAAACCTCCAAGGAAATCCACCATCCTCTGGCAAGAGCCAGGAGCAGATTTTCTGAAGTGTAACAATGTCTGGCTCCAGAATGGCAGGGGCAGTGCCTCTGAAGAGCTATGAAATCATCTCTTCTGCTTGGGAGGTTCAACAAGCTGCATTGGCATTGCCTGGAAGGCACAGACCACAAGACTGGAATGCTGGGAACAAACCCAGAGCAGATCCATTCAGGATGGCTCTAAAGCTAGTGTTACACTGCTAAAGAACAAGGGGGGCTACAGGCACCTAACCTGGCTTTTCAACATGGTGAAAGTCATTTTTGAGATCTCCTCTGAACCTGCTACAAAGCCATTGTGCAACCCAGCCTGCTCAGCAGGACCCAGGTGGGAATGGCAGAAGCTGCTACAAGTCAAGACCAAGGCACCTGAGCAAGGGAGCTGTGTGGGAGGCAAAGCCTGGAGTAGCAGGAGAGCACAGGAGCTGGTGGAGATGAATGCAGGAAGCTCAGACAGTATCTGTCTGTAGGAGGCCTGGCTCAATCCAGGGCCATTAACTTCTTGCTTTCTGAACACCACCAACAGGACTGGAAACAAAAGCATGCCAGCCCAGCACGGTGCCTGCTGAATGATTGCTTAAACACCCCAGCAGAATGGAGAGCATTAAGAAAGGCAAAGAGCCTCTTCAATGGCTGCAGGCTCCCAGGCCTGCAAGTTTTTGCATGAAGGCCAAGACCAAACTAGGCAGGCAACTGGGATGCAGCCTTGAAAGCAGAAACCAATAAATTACTAGCCTTCATTTTCTCCCATTCAGGAGTTGAAATTTAAAGGGGAGTCCATCAACTTGAAATAAATCCTCTTTGTAATTAAAACCATTTTCCTGGGGTGCTTACAGGCCTTTGGATGATTAATAAGGCATTTTTCAAATTGCTTTAACTGACACTAATTATGCTGCTTGTTTACCCTAGTCAATAATTTTTCTTCCAGGGAGATAAAGCTATCCCAGGAGGAGGTCTCCCTCCAGGGACCTAGAGGGAAAGGACCCCAGGGAACTGCCTAAGGCAGCAGTAACACATGGGAGGTCTTTCACTGAAAGCAACAGAGCTGGTTCCATGAGTCCTACCATGTCGAACACTCAGAGAGCTGCTTTTGCTAAGCCTGACTCCTTACCTGCCTAAGAGGAGGAGACCTGAGCTTGCTGAGCTCCCAGAGGCCTTGAGCCAGAGGTACCAACCTTGCCAGTGAAGCAGACTTGGTGGGTTTAGCATGAAAACACAGCAGTGACTGCAGTGTCTGGGTTGGGTCAGGCTTGTGCCCAGCAAAAGGCAAACATGCTTAGAAAGAGAGAAGCCTTATCTCCTCCTCTTTTATTTGCAGACACTGGAAAGTCTCTTAGCCCTTTAGAGAACACACTACAACAGTTGTGTGATTCTCTTTCAACAATATTTAAGCTATACACACAGATACATGTAAAAAGAATGGCACATTTCCATTGCCACCCAGCACTGGAGCCTGGCAGTGTGCTGTGAGCAGATGTGCTGGGTCAGCTTCCCACAGGAAGGGCTGAAATGATCTGACCCAGCAGCATTCAGGCAGCAATGCCAACACCTGCAGGGTGACACAGCCACAGGGAAGTTCTGAACTGCTCATGATGCCACATGCCCAGCAGAGCTCATTGCTACAGCCCCTTCCAAGGCTTTACAAACCAGGGTGCTCCTGCTTTGGCTCTCCAGGACTCCTGCAGCCTCTCCAAAGATAGCAGTGACATTTCCTCATCTTTTTACCCTTTCTCCTCTGTTTCAGGACAGCAGTTATTTCACAACCCATGTGTCTCTGTAGCTGACAGTTATTCTTAGGCAACTGTAAGCTACATATACAAGTGTCTAGCCAACAAAACACACATGCTTTGTGCAGCATGGATTGCTCTTCAGCCAGTGGGGCACACACCATCAACCTTCTTGCTTCATGAACCAAAAAGAGGTAGGAGATAGCAGCCAAGGCTTGAGAGGTGGGGGCAGGCACTGGTGAGACTTACAGTAACAGAAGAGGAAAACAGTTACTTAACAGTGGCCCAAATCCTTCAGCCCAGGCATGCAGAAGCATGTGAGTTGCTGTGGAAACCTTCTTTATATTAATCAAACCAGCACTGAAAAGCATTACCACAAAATTTATTCTAATACCTGTTGTACCACACCCTACAAATAACAAAAGAAAAGAAGTGGAGATAAAAGATATTTGCTGCCAAAGGTAGGGAAATACCTTCAGAAAGCCACAAAGTTGGCTCCCTCTAAGAAAGGAAAGAAAAGTGGTGGACATTTTTCAGATTTCTTATCAAAGGCAGGTGCTTTGTCTGCTTGGGCTTAGCACACCACCAGGACAGGGCAGTGCAGTTTGTGAGCTGAGGGCTGCAGCCACCAAGAAGAGTTTCTCACTGTTCAAGCAGAAAAAAAGCTGACAACTCAGCATAAACCATGGTCCCATGAGCTGCCTGTGATACTCTGCACTCTGGAGGTGTCCCAAAACTGGGATCAGCCCCAAAGCTTTGAAAACCTGAACCCTGCCTGACATGAACTTAGAGCACCTGAGCTATAGTGTGTTACCTTCCTAGGTGAACATCCTCATGAACAGCAAGGGCAAGGCAGCACAAACCTGCTTTCTCCACAGGTTATCTGCACACCATGAGGCATCCCCAGGGAAGCTGGCACAGAGGAACTCAGTTCCTGCCCTCCACCACTGTACTTGAACTGGGCTGGATTTGCACAAACCTGAAAGACTAGAAGAGAGCTGCATGAGAAGCTGGCTCAGGGATTCCTGTTAGGCTTAGTAACCAGTGGCAGAGAAGAGCAATTTATCCTTTGTATGTTGTTTTGTTCCCAAGACAAGAGTACACAACACAGAGGTAAGGTCAAAGCTCTCTTGTTTCCTGTGGAAATCCAGAGTTAGAGTGACTCGGTCCTCAGCTTGCTCAGCTGCTGGAAGACAGCATCACCATTTCTGAAGCTGTTAAAACCATCATTTAAAACCCTCAGACCAGTAGCAGAGATCTGAAATACTGCTTGGGCTCCTCTCAGAGCACTTGTCCTTAGCGAAACTCACTTGGAGTGATGCTGGGCACTGTAAAAGGCACTGAGGTCCTGTGTGTGCTGAACCTGATAAAACCACAGCTCACCAGGTAGGAGACACTGGGCATGGGCATAAGAAGGCTCCAAGCTGGAGGGCAGCCCCTGGCTCCTCAGGGCTGGGGGGCAGCAGGCTTACGGTACTTGCACTGGATCCACACTCGGTACATCGTCATCTGCTTCCCGCGGTTCACCTGCAGCCGCCGATCGACCAGGTTCTGGATCTTCTCCAGCCCAGCTCTTGTGAAGAGATCATCTAACTCAGCTGGAAGCAGAGAGAAGGAGACTGAGGATGTCCCAGCTTTCATTGAACTGATACCTGCCTACCCTGAGGGCTAAGCTGCGTTGAAAGATGGGCCAGAGGAAACTCGTGGTCTCGCTCTGGCTGGGTAATGGAAAGATCAGACAGGACTCAACTGCTGGCTGTGGGAAGGGATTAAGATCAGAGTTTCTCTAGTTTCCCTTGGGTTTATTTTCTCCCAAGGAAGGGGAAAATTATTTGTAGGACAACTAGAATTACAGAGGCTTGACAAAGCCAAGCCAGCAGTTTCAGACAGGAGTAATGCCTCCAGTAAGCGATTAAGGGAGCACTTGTGGCGAGTAGGGACAGATCCAGCCCTCCCCCCTCTCTCCAAACTTCAGAGTCTGCAAGAGCAAAGAATGGGATCAGACCTACACTGTGAAATGGTGGCAGGAAGATCTGTGCTCTATAGGCTGGAGGGGAATGGGATTCATTAAGGTTAAGCTAGGGAAAGAAAATGCCTTTCAAAACCACACCCTCTTGGGACCCAATCAAAGCACTGAGTGCCCTCAAGGCTTCCACACTCACACTGGCAGCTCTTCCTGACCAAGCAAATAGGGATGATAGTGCCCCAGCACACTGGCCCTGGGCAAAGCCAGCCTGAGTCCTGCTGAGCAGCAGAGAGCTCGTTCAACTGCAGCCTGGGAGCATGTGATTTGTGTGGAGCCTCTGCAGAAAAGGGCTAACAGGTCTCAGCTTGTTCTCTTTTATCAGATGCTTGCCATTGGGAAGAGTTTGCCAAACACGCAAGAACCATCACTTCTGTTGGGACAAACAGGACTCAGGAAGTGGGGAAGGGAAGAGCTCATGGCAGTTGGGCCACTGCTCTAGAACTGACCACTCAAGAGGGGCCCACGGTGGAAGTGACTGGAGGTGCAACTGGTGATAAGCAGGGAGAATACAACCCTGCTGAACACCCAGCAGCAGCAGAACTGGAGAGGCTGCCTCAGCTCTACACTGAACCACACCCTGCTTATTTCCTTGTAGGAGAACAGTAAAGGTAAGAGAAGTTCCTTCAAATGGTGTCCATCTCACTCCACCCTCTGCAGGAAACAACACTCAAGGACAACTCCTCCTCTCCCACCCCTCCCAGGGTAGCAAACACACTAGTCTTTCTCTAAAAGGGTTTTCCACTGATAAATTCACCATGCAACCTGTTCTGGTGACTCTGCTTTAGCAGGGGGGTTGGACTGGATGATCTCCAGAGGTCCCTTCCAACCCCACCCTGCTGGGATTCAGTGATACTTGCATCAGGAAGCAACAAGCTCAGGTCGCTGTGCATTTCACATCTCATATGCTGCCCCAAGACAGACAGGCTGGAAAGAGCTAGTGGCAAAACTTGAGGACACAGGGACAAAAAGAGGTGAGGACAGTCAGAGGAATGTTTTCTAGCCTCCTACCTTGTGTAAAGAAGTAGACTCTGGTGCCATCACCTCTCACATAGAAGTTATCAGCCAGACATTGACCTAAGGGCAAGAGAGATTTAAACAGTTACCAGCTATCATTAAAAATCAACAACTGCCATCCAAGCAGAAGGAGCTGCCTCCTAATCAAGGCAGACACTGCTCCAGAGAAGCATCACCTCTTAGTGATCTGGGAAGGCTCCCCAGGGGCAAAGCAAATACCTTTCTTAAAGCGGAGCTGGGCCAGGTCGTAGCGGCCGTAATCTCGCAGCAACATCAGCCCTCCTGGCTTCAGGAGCCGACTCAGCCTGGTAACCATGCTCTGCATCCTGAGAGAAGGACACAACACCAGCACTCAGCATTCCACCAACTGATGCTGGCTTCCTTACCCTCATTTCCAGAAAGAAGGCAGAAAGTTTTACAGATGTTTCAACTTCCTAAGAGCTACCAAATGCCAGTGCTTTTCTGAGCTCTCAAACTCAGGTGGGTTGATGTTATTTGGATATCTTCTTTCTGACACTCCCTGATTCTGCCTTTTTTTAGCACAATGATAACTGAGGCTGCCACAGCAGGGATTAACTGCTTGTCTTACTAATTAGGGAAGTATTTTCAGTGGTTTCTGTAAACAGCAGTAAGTAAACTTGAAGCAAATTGCTCTAAAAGCAAAAGGAACAAAAAAGAGACTAGGGTGGATTGTTACACAGTCACCCTAAGGTCACTGCACTTTTCTTAACTGTTTTCTGTCCCCTCCCCATCTGAGAAATTCATCCAGCCCTTTAGAGTCTTCATAAAGTAGCAGCATACTTTCCACACATGGGTGCCGAGTGCTCAGTGTGGCTGGGCTTCAGAACAGCAACTCTGAGCAGCTGTGACCATAGCAAGATGTCATCTACAGCCACTCAGCACTTCAAAATCCCACCTATCCTCTGCCAGAATTTGGTAGAACAGACAGCACCTGCAAATCTTCTCAGAGGCTTAATGGAAAATGAGACCAGACAGAACAACCTTTCATTTGCTTTGCTATGTGGAGCCCAAACCAGCACATCTCCCATTCAAGAACTCCAGCTCTAGATGCATTATCTTCTGCAACCAGACAGAATTATTTCAACTTACTTCTCTGGGAGTATTGCTGAGAGGACAAAGATAAGAATAACAACATCAAGACTCTCATCTGGCATTGGGAAAGGACTTTGGTCATTGCAGAGGTCATGGACAAATGCAAAGCAGCGAGAAGAGTCATATTCTGCATTGTTCTGGAAGTCAGGGGAGAGAAAGGAGAGCATTAGCAGCAGCCCCTGAGCTCTGTATTAGCTGCAGCATTTTAACTTGCACATCATAAACTGGTGTGTTCAGAAAACTGTTTGCAAGGTCAGATAGGTTCCTTGGTCAGACAAGGAGCAAGGGTGAAATGGGACAAATAAATACAAACAGGAGTTTTACAGAGAGCTTTGGACCTGTTACATGTAGATAAGCAGCACTGCCCAAGCCCCAAAACTAGATGGGAGGGATTATTGGCATTTTGAGGTCAGATTTTCCACTGACAGTGGGAAGGAGGGAGGGATTTACATTGTTCAGCTGGAAATCTTTACAAAAGTGAGTGTCAGGGCCCCTCTCTGCATCACTGCATTTCAAGTACAAGCAGACTACTTCCTACATGCCAAAAACCAAACCTGGCTGCCTGGAGTTACACTCAAAAATCAGATTTAGACTTCTAAAAGAAGTTCTATATTTTACTAAAGCTGCCACTATGAATTGCAACAGCCTCTAGAATCAGTGCTTGTGTCACCTTAAGAGGATGAAATGGCATGCTGCCTCTGCTGCTGTGCTTCCCATCTTGTCTCATGAAGTGACTGATTACATCTGATGCTTCCTAGATTCTCAGTTCTGTTCTGACCTGAAATTTGTTAGCAGTATTTGTCCTTTGACTAAATTCCAGCCTCCTGCTCCCCAGCCAACAGCATCCCTCCTCAGCTGTCTCTGCAGATGCAAGCAGCCCATGTTCCCAGAACTGCAGTCACAGCAATGCACACACAAACCAAACCCAGCTTCAGTTCCTGTTAAAAAATAGCCTGAATGTTTCCAAGGTTCAGCAGTTACTCAGCTAAAAAGAGCCCTGGATTTAGAAAAGCACTGCCAACCACAGGGGAAAGAAAAGCTGCCTGACTTGTCTGCTGCCAATGTGACATTGAGAACTCCAACCTCCCTCATTTCTGCAACCTTTGATGGCTCATTTTCCTGATTCACCAGGAGAAGGGTCAGCAGCAGGGCTAGCTAAGAACAGAAAGCTGCCAACACAGCTAGGCAGCTGGTGGCCACTGGGCTGCATTTGGTGTTAATGTGCAATTGGCACCAGGTACCTCCTACCTTTGTAAGTCACCCTTGGCATTACCTGGACAAGATCCACAGCTGTTGTAGAAAAATCACAGCAGTAAACAAAAAGGCCTGGGTCACTGAAATAAAGAAAAGAAACTCTCATCATCTACACAAAGGTGCTCCACAGGAATTTGGGAAGTGTTTCAAACAGAGCACAACAGCTGAGAGGCAGAAATCCTGGGCTTGAGTCTGTCTCTGTCACTAAGACCTTGTGCAGAACCTGGTGGATCACACTCCTCCTTTATGCCTCAGTTATTCTCACATGGAACTGACTTGCTTACTTTCCCTCCTGGAAAAGGAGATGCTAAGGCTTGTAGGAAAATGCTTTCAGAATGAGACATGTCAACTTGCATCATGTTTTGTTAGCTGCATTCCAAGACTAAAGATCCCTAAGTTCAAAAACACACCAATAGGAGGTTGCAGGTGGCAAATAGAGCACTTGGCATCTGCCCTTTCCCTGGGATTGTCTAAACTCAGAGCACATGCAAGGCTTTGCCAGTCATTTTTCAGAGCCTGGTGTATCATGCAGGTAAAAACCCAACCTACTGAGAACTACTTACTTGTTGGTTTGTAAAATTGGGAAGACTGTATTTCCAGCACCACAGCCAACCTGCACAAACACAGCAGATGGACACAGAGTGAAAACAAACACATTTCAGCATGTCCCATTGCAGCTAAGTGCAAATCCTTTATCTACAGCCATGGGAAAACAAAAAGAGCAACTCCTGAGTAATGACTGAGCATAGCAGTGGCCATTTGCAAACCTCACTGCAAGATCTGAAGGTGTTCAGCTCTGAGGAGCAGGCTCAGCTCTAAGCACTTGTGGGAAACCACTAAGCCAGTCTGGTAGAACTCTTACTAACAAGCTATATATTGTTGCTCTTAAAAACTGTGATTGCTGGAATCCCCAGCATAACAAGCAGTATGAGTCACTGAAGCACTGGCAAAGGCAATGGATTAGTTGCATTTGCTTCAACAGAAAATAAGAGCAATGGAGAAAGAAGTTTGCTTTATTATAATGACATCCTGCTGGTTCAGACTTTCCTTCACTAGATGGCTCTTCCTCAAGTTACAACTCCAATGATTCTGCCTTATGACTCCTTCTGCCTGTTCCCATTTGAAGAGGAGATCACAGAAGCCCAGAATGGCCTGAGTTGGAAGGGACCCACAAGGATCATTGAGTCCAACTCCTGTCCCTGCACAGGACAACCCCAAAAATTACACCCTGTGCCTGAGGGCCTTGTCCAGATGCTTCCTGGATTCTGTCAGGCTTGGTGCTGTGGCTCCTTCCCTGGGGAGCCTGTTCCAATGTTCCACCACCCTCTGGGGGAAGAACCTTTTCTTGATATCCAACCTAACTCTCCCCTGCCACAGCCTCATGCCCTTCCCTTGGCTCCTGTTGCTGGTCACCAGAGAGAAGAGGTCAGCTCCTGCCCCTCTGCTTCCCCTTGGCAGGGAGCTGTAGACCCCGATGAGCTCTCCCCTTAGTCTCTTCTCCAGGCTGAACAAACTCAGCCATTCCTCATACAGCTTTCCCTCTAGGCCCTTCACCATCTTTGTGGCCTCCTTTGGATGTTCTCTAACAGCTTTATATCCTTTTTATACCCTGGCCCCCAGAACTCCATGCAGCACTCCAGGTGGTTCACACAACTGGGGTGGGGAAGGTTGTTTAAGGAATCAGTAAAACTGATGGCTGTGGTGACAGATATTACTGAAAGTACTCAAGTGAGACAGGAAAAGCCACAATGACCCAAGAATATCAAAGCCTGAGGAGGTCTCAAAGCCTCAGACTAAAGAAAGTCCAAAGGACAGCCTACACTGAGTGTCTCTGGAAGGACAGAACTTCCATAGAGCCTGAAGCATTCAGCAAAACAAGTGACACCTCCAGTGACCAAAGCAGAGGTGGCAGAGCAAAAGGACATCACCAGCTGTCAGGAGGGTAATATTCAGAAGTCCTACAGACTGTTCTGGGACAAACCCTGTACCAGTCTGAGATTCCTCATGGAACAAGGAAGAACACAAGGGCCAGAAGGAGCAAACCAAACTGCATCTTTACATTCTTGGCTTCATTGTTTTCACACCTCCCAGAGCAAATGAGTCAGCACAAACATGCAAATCAAATGACAAGGGAAAGCTTTATACAGACAAATAAAAGAACAGGCTTCTTCAAAAGACTTCTAAATGTTTGTCTCAACATCTGATATTAATAGTTTGTCTTTTAAACTTGGAAACTTCTCATGGTCCTTGTGCTCTGCCAATTCACAGTCTGAGCCACAGGAATCCCAACAGATTTAATTCAGTTCTAAGCTGCCCTCTATTTTTTCCACTTCACTGGCTTAAGGCAATCATCCATTCACTTGCTGCTTGCCCATGATTCCTAGTTCTATGTCCCAGCCACACTACCACTGACCCAAGGACTGTCTGATGTGGGACTCTGACAGCTATTACCTCTAAAATACGGTAAGATGCAGATGAGCCTGGGTAATCTCCATCACCTGGAGTCAGCTCCCTGCACTTCTGGGTAGCCACCTCCTCTGGGCAGATCTTAGGTGTGTTTTGTAGCAGGTTGAACTGATTTTCTGTCTTGGTTTCCAATGAACAATGTCCATTTTCCAGCCCTTCACTGTTGGATTCTTCTTTGTTACCAAACCCAGGGGCAGAATCTCCATTTGGACTGGGGTTCCTGTTAGGTGCCAGCTCAGGAAATTCAGTGAACAGCCAGTGCCTGTCCTTGAAGAAGCCATTTTCATGGATTTTATAGAAGTCATCCCAGTACCTCTTAGCATTCACCTCATATTCCTCTGTGAACACAAATCAAAATGTCACCAGCAGTCACATCAGAAGGTCCCAGAGTTTCACCAGTGCAGACAGCAAGAGAGCACTGCAGACATCTAATGAGCAATCTAATAAGGAAGGTTATGACTGAAATTCAGATTCTTATTTAATTCTTTATTTAAATTGTGCCATCCCCACACACTGCCTCCTCAGAGTCACTATCCTAGGACTAAAGAAGGGAAAAGAGCTAGAAGCAGAAACTGTGTCTCCTGGTAGGACTGAAAGGAAGCTGGCAATAGAAAAAGCTTCTTTGAAGGAGACTGGAATGAAGAAACCCAGGTTTTCCTTCCATCTCTACTACCAGCTTGTTCAGTTCACTGCAACAATTCATTTGGAGCCTCATGACACTCAGTGACAAGCACTTACAACTCCTAAGGGATTCTGTGCCAGTTGCCTGGAGCTGAAGAGCTCCTGTCCAACACACCACCCTTCTTCCAGATGGAGAAACTGAAAAGTAGGCAACTACAGAGGCCTGGCAGAAAGCACAAGTGGCATCTTGGAGTACTGCACAAATGCTAGGACAGCATCTTCTACAGTCCAGTCCACAACACTTTGTTTTCCATAGCTCTGAGCATGTTAGAGCATCTGCATTTATGGAATTAAACCAGAAGAGGGGAACCAGCACAAGTGCCCACTGTCAGCAGAGGAAGAGTGGAGAGCTGAGGTGGATAGACTCAAGATGGCAAGAATGAGCTTCAGCAGCAAGCATTCTCATTTTCACACCAAGTGGATATGTTCCAGCAGCAAGGCATTACAGGAAGCTGGAAGAACTCTCACAAAGCCTTGATCTGCTGAAAGTCAAGTCACCCACTGCATGATTTCCACAAACCTTCACAGATTTCAGATCAAGTGCAGTTCTAGGGGAACTATTTTTCCCCATGGGAAGTTATGAATCCAACTGGCTTCCTGAATTCTCCTCAATGGGATGAGCTCTCTGTCCTGGGAAATAAGAGCTCATTACAGCACCCTGTGCTTTGTAATCACCCAGGGGCACTAACATCCATGGCCAGAGATCCCAACTGCATTTCAGGAACATGCAACTCCTTAGCCACCTTTACCCAGCAACAAGTGCATGACTGAATGGAAAGGATTCTCCCACAGTTAAAAGATGCTGACTGGATGTGAGAATGGATAACCTCTCTCCACAGCAGGGTTAAAGAAAGCAGCCATCTGAAAATTGGAGGTTATTATTATTATTATCATCTGAACTGCAGCTTATTTATGAAGTCTTGCTGAAAGGCAGACAAGTCTTTTGAAGATGTCTGAAGGGAGACAGTAAAATGACCCAAGAACACTTGGTGAGATACAGAACCTTAGCCAAACAGAGACCAAAATGGCTTTAACCTAGAACCAGAATTCAGTTGCCTGTGTAGTTCTTAGCAGGATCTATCCCTGAAGCACAAAGAGCAACATATAAACATAACCTCTTTACCTTAACTATGAGGATTTTCTCCTTTTAGGAAGCCTTGTCCTTGAAGCCCAAGGAAAAGAAATGTTCATGTCTGATGTTAGACTGGAGCAGGAAGTTTGTGCCATGATCTCACCATAGCTCAAAGTGAGCAGGGTCAAGTCAGTTTACTACCTGCACAGGAGAACTCAGTGACTGCTTATGAGGGAGGAAGAGGTGTTGTTGATTCCCTGGTGCACTCCTACCTCAACTGTCACTTCTTCCTTCTACTAGCAGGGATATGCAAGGCTGCTGGGGCTGGAAATGCTCTTTCACTTCACCAAAACAAAGTCCTGACTCCTCCTGGCCCCTAACAATCCCATGCCAGCCTGACTGTAATGGGATGCTCACCTGAAGAGCTGGGGCAAAATTCCAATCCAGTCCTTTTGGATTGCCCACAGTATCCTGCTGACCAAGACACTGTGCTCTTCCTGTGCTAAATCATTGTGAAATTCTGTTGGCTGCTACTGAACAGCTGCTGCACTCCAACCCATGTGTAGAAGCTTTATTTAAAGCTCATTTACCTCACAGCCCAGTGTTTCCAAAGCACTAGAATAAAAGATTAGTAAAAATATAAATGCCAGCTGACAAAGATCATGCAAGAAAGAATCCAAGCAATAAAACCAACCCCACCATATTAATTTTTCAGTCTGACTTCCTGCACAACTGCATAAAGTTCCCATAACATTGCTTCAGGATCCTGTCTGTGGTATTAGCTCCTGGGGACATCAGCACATGAGCTAGACTCCTCCAGAGACTTCCTTGAGAAGGACACCCCCAAAGCCAAGCCCATACTCACCTTTTCACTCTGCAGAAGAAGGGCAAACAAAAGGAACTGTTCACAAAAGACAGGATGAGAACCAGGGACCCCCTGAGTTGCATGGGGGCTAATTATGGAGCCTCAAAAGGAACCCAAGAAACTCTTCCACTTCCTTCTTTGTTCCCAGCCAGAAGACATCTTCAACATACCCCACAGAACTTCTCTCCTTCTTCAGGACAAATTCTGACAGCCCCAAGAAGTCCCCAGAATAATACAGCCATAATGACCAATAGTCTGCCTTTGTTCTCCTGCTTGGCCATTACTGAGTCTCAAAATACTCAGCCCTTCAGGCACATTTTGCCTGGGCTGCTTTCCCTACATTTTAGCCATCCCATTGTCTCCACATGCTTCCCACTGAATAACAACCATCAAACTTTGACTGGTCTCCTTTGTTCAGTCTGGGAAATACATCCTGAAGACTTGACAAAGTGCCTTAACAGCAAATTGCTCCACAGTTTCAGAGCTGTATATAGGTTCTCCAAGCATGACAGACAGCCCCCTTTAATGTTAACCAGATTTGAAAACGAACTGCACACAATGGGCAGCACAATAGGAACTGCTGGATACTTCTGGGAATCCAAGGAATGAGGAGGGTTGCTCTCTGGTATCATTAAATGTGCTATTGTGAACACAACTGGAAGCTATATGGGAAGTGTCTCAACAGCTCCAAGTAGTGCTCAGCATTGCCTTACAGATGACACACTCCATTGAACTGCAACAAAAGGAGCAGATCCATCCTAGAGCTCAGCAGGGTATAACAAGATCATCATCAAACAAGCCCCTTTCACACCAAGGAACAGGAAGCATTTCACCACCATTTAAGGAACTAGATCATATCAACAGGTGTAGAGGAAAAGACATTATAAACCAACCCAGAACAGCTTCAGCCACACTACCTGACTACCTGCACCTTCAGCTCCCTTCAGATTCAGGTGAGCTTTGCATTTTGGATCTATAAATATCCTTTCAGCCAACTCTGAGAAAAGAAACATTTTGGAATCCCTTTCCTGCCTCTCTGAGGATAAACACTTCAGGCAGGATAAAGCCATTTATCTTTGTTTCTGATTTCATCACTGCTGTTTTTTAACTTAATAGGGACAGATATGGACAGTGCTTCACTGGATCCCCTTCAGAGAAACCCTGAGCTTGAATCAGGGACAGCTCCACAGCATGCAAACAAGCAGAGTGACTGTTAGAAGGTAAGCTTTAGAGAGCAAAAGCAAGCAGAGGCAATATCACTACAATGAAAGAAGTCTGCTGACAAGGAACACTAACTAAACATACACAACATGAGCACAGAAGCTCAACCCAAGATGACTCCTCCCAACCAAGACCATTTCTGTTCCAGCAGAATGAGGCTCTGGAAAAGGTAGAAAAGCCACAGAAAGGTAAATAAAGAACAGAAGGATTCTTCCTCCCCCATTTCCTATTATCAACAACTAGGTAATGTAGTTGGAATGATTCAGGAAAGGGGGGGGAAGGGAGGAACAGATCATGATGCATATGTAGCTCTGGCCAGACTGGGCCACTCTTGTATGGACAAGTCAAGACCCAGTACTAGAAGAGTAGCCAAAGGTACCTTGTTTATCTTGTGGCAATAGCTGGGAGCTGTTCTCTTGAACTTTAATCCTGGCACTGGCTTCCTGCTCTTCTGACCATTCCACATTATCCCTGTTGTGAAAAAGAAGACCAAGTACTCAGCTGAGAGTGGGAGTGCAAAGAGAGAGAAAAGAGAAAGGTCTAGGCAGCCCTCCAGCCTGCCACTGCAGAGCTCTCCAGCTCTAGTTAAGCAGCAGTACAACAGCAATCAGCACAGGAGGCTCCTGCTTCTGCATGAGCTGCAACTGCAGCATTACAAAAGATGCAACTGGAAGAGATCCCAAGAGACACCAAACCCATGCCCTAATCCTCTTCCCTATTTGATGCTCAGCTGAGTTGAAAAGAAGTAAAGACTTGACTATAATACCACAAGGGCACCCAGCACAAACAGGTCTCCCTGGAGGGGAACTGCCATTCTCACAGGGTGAAAAGCACTTGACCCCACACAGGTGACCCACAGGTAGGTGCTTGAGTGCTTTCACTCAAGCAGATCATCAACAGGAGACATCTGATCTAGCTGTCTTAGAGAACCACATTCTCTTTCTCAAGTTAAAAGAAGGCAGTAGGGTTATTTGGAAGGTAAAGTGTTATATGATTATTAACTCCAATTAGAGGAAAAATACATGGGAAGCTTTAAAGCATTAAGAGGAATTAATAACTTCAATGTGCATACACAGTTGTGTAGTCATTAAAGTGACTCACCTGAGCTCTTCTCATTAAAACAAGTGAATGAAAGCAGAATACAAGGGCCAAGAAGGACTATTCTGGCCTCAGGAGGAATCAGTCTTTTGATATTAACTCAGAAAATAAAGACTTAAATGGCAAGTCTGGGAAAAACTAGATTACTAGGAGTTTCTGTGGGTAAATCCTGTTAAGGATATGCTTTTGTAAAATACCTTTGGTATAGTACAGTCCCCAAATGAATGGCAAGCTGACACATGCACATATTACTTTATTACAAATGAAACATACCCAATTCTTATCTGGGGATAGTATCCAGAGACCAAAAGCAGACACACACACTTCAAAAATGCAAACCACATTCAGCTCTCAGCAAATTGGAGAATTTAGGTGCTTAAAATATCTCAAAATAACAGTTTTCTCCAACCAAAGACCTCCCCTTCCAAGCTAACACCTAGCACCATCTCTCAGTTACAGAACAGCGTGGCAGCAGATGGGAGAAACAATCTTTGCTCAGTTTACACATCACTCACTAATGCATATGGAGGGAGAAGGCTTAAAGATTTCAGAGAGCAGATCAGTTAGCTTTATCACCTACAGCAATAAAACGACTGCAACAAAGCAAAACACATCCTCCTGAAATACCAAGAAAGCCCCAGGAATCCCAGCTAGTTCAGGAGGGGCCGAGGAAGGCTCTGGACCACCCCCGGTGACTCGCATCCCTGAGCGCCGGTCGAACAGGGCAGGACCTTCCCGCACCTTATGGCACCACCTGCTACCCCGGGGGCGTGCCAAGCCCCTGCCCCAGGCCTCCCTCGCCGCCTGGTGTCCAGCCCCACACCCACAGCTCCCCTGGCCTACTCCACGAGCCAGTGGGCGCTACAGAGGCGAACCGGGCGCCAGGCCGGCAGCGCCAACAGTGTCTGCGGCCAGGTCCCGTGAAACGGATCAAGTCAGCTCAGGGCTGATCCACCCCGGCCGCCAAGAGTCACGTTACACGGCGCCCCACCAGAGACAACCGGCAGGCCGAGGCGGCGAGGAGGAGCCCACCCCCAGGCACCTCATCCAACTGCCGCGGCCAGGCGGAGAGGCAGCGCAGGACAGCAGCGCCCCGGAGCGCCCGGGGCCCCTCCGCCGTGCGCAGCAAAGGGCTACGGATCCTGAAAGGGCACCGACGGGGACGAGGAGGGGGCGGCCGCTCCCTCACCACGCGTTGTGCTGGAAGAGGCGGGTGGGGTCGGTGAGGAAACGTCTCCCAAAAGGCCTTCGCTCCGCCGCCTCTCTGGGCGCCGCCATAACAGCCGGCGAGCAACCGGAAGCGGAAATCGCTGCCGTGGTCCGACCCGATAGGGAACTAGGCTGGCGGCGGTCACGTGGGGGCGGGAGGGGTCACCGCTCCCTGAGGGGAAAGGCGGGAACGGGCGCTAGGCGATCGTCTGCTCCTGCTTGTATTTCGCTTTTCATACACCGGGGTGAGGGCAGGCCAGGCCCAAACCGCCCCTGTCCAGCATTTATCAGCCTGTGTTGGTGTCACGGAGCCCCAGCACGCAGGGGGCTGGAAGGGACCTCTGGGGATCATCCAGTCCAACCCCCCTGCTCCAGCAGGGCACCCACAGCAGCTTGCCTAGGATCACCTCCAGCTGCCTTGGGAATCTCTCCACACAAGGAGACTCCACAGCCTCTCTGGGCAGCCTGGGCCAGGGCTCCAACACCCTCACACCAAACAACTTTCTCCTCCTGCTCAGCTGGAACCTCCTGCCTTCCAGTTTGTGCCCAGTGCCCCTTGGGCTGTCCCTGGGCACCACTGAGCAGAGTCTGGCCACAGCCTTTTGCCCCTGCCCTTTAGCTATTGATCAGCATTGAGCAGATCCCCAGGCCACATCCAGGGACAGCTTTTGCATTGGTGCCCATTGCTGTTTCTCACCTGATAGGCTGCTGAGAGCAGCAAAGCTGGTTTCCAGCCTGCAGGGGTTGGTGGCTGTCACAAGATCCTAGCAGGTATTCTATGAGCAGGAGCTGGTGCAGAAGCTGTGGTGGCAGTGCTCTGCAGGCCAGCCTGGGCCCCACGGATCTTCTGCAGAGGGCTGAGCTATGCCTGTACTGCTTGGCTGCCTCTGCCTTCTAGGAGGAGGGAGGGAGGTTGGAAGAGGAGGCAGAGGACCTAGGGGGGATCACATAGCTTTGCCCAGGTGAGAGCATGGCCATGTCCATATACAAGACAAAAAGCACCTCAGTGGTGCTTTATGATGAGGTGCTGGCAGGTTATTCCCACTGACAATTAACAGTAATAAACAAGTAAGCTGTTATTATACCCCAGGTTTCATTTTTCCTTGCACTTGTTGCCAAATTGTTCTTTAATACCCATGTTTAGTTAAAGCATTCACCAGACAGCTAATATATAGGTTATGTGAGAGACCAGGCATGATAAGTTCTGCTCTAATTGCAGTCCTGGACCACGATGTGTACCATCCCCACTCTATGTTTCACACTCACTTTGATTGTGTCTTGCCCAGACTGTGGTCAGAGGACATGGTGTGTTTGGGTGCTTGGTGTTCATGTCATGGGAGCCTCTCTGCTTTCTATGGTGAGCAGGAGGCTTGAGAGCAGCTGCCTGGGTAAACAGGCCTGTCCCCACACCTCCTGCAATACTGTTCCACAGCTGAAGCATCACCTGGCTCTCACCTTCACCTGGTTTCTCTTGTGGATGAAGTGGCTCTCAAACAAAGCAGTGAGCTTATTTATCTATTTCACCACCTTCTGCAAGGCCTTTTTTGGCTTTACCACTGTCATTTAATCTCGTTTAGAAGTCAGCAGGAAGATGAGTACTGGGGCATAAGGGCTGCTTGACTGGGGCAAACAGGAATAAAAACCAGGGTCACTGATGATGTGGCCAACAGCCAGTTGCCTCCTGCCTTTTGGTTTGCCTTCTCTCTCCAGGGAAGGACTTGGGAAGTCCCAAATTCCTCTGAGTCACGGGAGCTGCCCTCAGCATGCCCAGCATCAGCAGGGATAGATCCACACAGGCACCCGTTGATGCTAGGGAAGCAGGTCAATGTTGGAGAGGTGAAGTCTCACCAATCCCCAGTGGAAATCCAACCACCAGACCAAAACACCAGGAAGCACTGGAGGATGTGCCTGTGGACAGTGAGAACATTGGCACTTTGAGGCTGTTCAGAGCATCTGCTGGGCAGAAAATTTCCTAGAGACCTGGAAAACACAGTTCTGGGTGGTGAATGGGACAGAATGCACCTTAAGTCATCTCTTAGCTGCATCAAGAAGTGCTTTGCTCTTCTTGGATTGACTACCAGAGATCAGTTTCCAAAAGGAGATGATGTAGCAATAGGCTCCAAGAAGAGGGAGCACTCCAGGAAGAAAAGGAGCCTTGAAAAGAACCCCGGCCCCAGGTGTTGCTGTAGGAGCTGTGTCTGTGGGAGAGGTTGTAGGGTGTCCCCACTCTCTGGAAACCTCCATGGGGGAAATTCCTCTGAGGGTCCTTGTCCAGAGTGGGAGATCAAAAAGCAGCTCAGAAAGGTGGGAAGTGTGTGACAGAGCACGTACAGATACCACCATCTAGTGGTTTCTAGCACCAACAGCTTCAACGCAGCCCAAAATTTGTAGGTGCAGCAAGGTTGGAGTTGTCACTGCTCACAAATAGCTTCTCCCAGGGGGCTGAGACCCACCACCACCTCCACCACCTGCCCCAGGAGGTATCTCTGGCTCTTCACTCTCCTTTACACTGCCATATACAGTGACACAGTCCTGATTTTGAGGAGGAAAGATCCACTCCAGCCTCCCAGCAGCTGGTTCTCTAGGGACAATCATAGGAGCACCATGGGCACGGGCCCGATCTTGCAAACAACCACATCCACTGGCATCAAGGTGCAGTGAACTGAAAACTGGCATTGTCTCATCCCACAGCTCAGTGGAAAATGGGCAGCTGGTTTCTCCAGTGTGCTGGAGCTGCTGAGGCAGGACAGAGGATTTCAGAGGAGCAAGCAGAGTTGAACTGTGGAGGAGCAGGGTTGCTTCCCAGCTCCAGCACAGCCTCATCCTGCTCTTCTCCCTCCTTCTTGTATAGATTCATGCACAGGCTGGACTTGCTCTTCCTACCAAGGGAGTAGATGGACAAGTGTGGGAGGACCCTGCCCAGCAACTGTCCCTCTGCCTTGGAGGTCACCCTGAGGGAGGACCCAGGGGTGGCACTTGCTCAGCCCCAGCCTGTTCCTGTGTTACGTGTTCTGGGTGTGCAGCTGCCTCGGGGAGGGACTGAGTGCTCCATGCTGCAGTTCTTGGGAGCATCTCTCTGTGGCACTGCTGGCCCTTGAGGCTTGCTGCTGCAGCTGATCCTGGCCATTGCTCATGTACTTATTTCTCTTCTTCTTCTTGCCCTGTGGCTGTTATTTGCTCCACAACAGCTTGAAGGAAGAGGGTGTCTGGGGCTGGTAGCACTGTTGCCATCAAACACTGTCCAAACATGGGCTGACCTGAGGGGCTCTGGAGGGTGCCCAGCTCCTGTGAAGAAGTCTATCCCAGGCTGGGCCACACCGGCTCAGAGGTCTCATCCTGCTCCTTGGTGTTGCAGAGATGCTCTGCCTCGAGCACCCCTTTGCCTCCCCTCAGCATACCCTGCAGCCAAAATGCTCCTTCTGGGGCCAAACCCCTCTAAGCCCAACCCAACCCCAGAGCCCACATGGGTGCTGGGAACACCCAACAGGAGCCCCTGCCCTGTTCCCCTGGGGACACCGAGTGCTGCTCCAAGGGTCTGAACACATCGGACTGGGGCACCCCATGGCCCAGGGCTGGCCAGGAGGTGTCTGAGATGCAGGCAAACAGTTTCCCAGCCCTTTCTGTGATCCCAAAACGCTGTTCTGAAAGGTGGCCGCTGGGTGTCCCCAGAGCCCTGCGCGATGTGGGGCGGACTGAGTGCACGGGGTTGGGTGCTGGGGGCAAAGGCAGGACCCTGCTCCCTGGTTGAGCACCTTCACACTCTGTCCAGACCCTAGCTGTCTCTGTGAGGGTCCTGCAGCGATCCCAGCCCAGCTTCCCTCCTCTGGGGTCTTCTCCAGCAGACTGGAGGGCTCACAGAGACCTGTGGGGCTGCTGGGGTTCACCCCACTTATAATAAACTGAGGTGGCTGCCAACAGTACCGCAGCCTGCAGCAAGCTCTGGTGTGCCCTGTGCCCCCAAGCACATTATCCACCCCCAGGATGGCACCAATAACAGAGCAGAGACCCCCATGGGGGAGCCCACAGCCCTGTTTGCACTGGCTCCACGACCTCTCAACCCATCTTGGCTCAGACCAGCTCCCCGAGTCATGCTGGGGTGCCACAGGGCAGGCAGCCTGGGCATAGGCTGCTGGTGTGGACACTGACACCATTACCATTTGAAGGGGTTTATTTTATTTGGTTTAATTTCATCGTGTGAATTGCTGCTCATCCAACCCCTCCCTGCTCTGGGGCTCAGCCCCAGCTCCCACCCCAGCACCAGCTCCTGCTGCCTGCAGCCAGTCCCTGCTGGGGACAGGCCAGCCAGGGAACACAGCCACAGCCACCACCAGCTCAGCCGACATGCTACTGGACCCTTGGAGCCAGTCCCACACGGGGCACAAGGTCTCTGATGCTTTTTGGTGCAAAGGAGGGGTTTAGAGCCACCATGCTCTAGCTGGGGGAGGGACCAGGCAGCAGCACTGTCACAGCCAGACTTTGCTGCCAGGACACTGTTCTGGTTTTGCCCACAGGACAAACCATGGGTGATACACAGGCCCAGACAGCAGGATGTAATCTGGACCCTACCTGCTCTTCTGGAACCCTGAGATATGAAGAAAACCAAGTGTGGTGGTGCAGTTATGCAGCCCAAAAAGCACAGAAAAGGGAGAGAGGTGGCCAGGCTCAAGGGCTAAAGAGCATGATGACCCTCCTCAGGCTGCTGCCTGCACATCCCTGTGCTTTATGTCATGGGGACACAGGAGGGGGACACAGGGAGCTCAGCACCATCCCAGCAGACTGGGATAAACCAGACTGTAACTGGGACCAGTACAGCTGATGCTACATAGAGCTGAGTGGTGGTGCAAACAGAGTGCATGTGGAGGGAATGAGGAAGGGCACAGCAATCCCAGGGCATTTGCTCTTCACCATCCTGAGACACAGCAGCACCTCTGGCTGCAAGAAGCAGGAGCTGGTGGTTTGCTCAAGTGATGTCCATGTGATGTTTCTTGCTTGCTGGCAGTGAACATTGCTGCCCTGTCACCTAAGAAGACAGCTCCTGTACCCAAGGGGACTGCATCTGTCCAGTGCATGATGGGGCAGAGCTTCACCAGCATGGACCATGGAGGAGAGCACAGCTTGGCCTTTGGTTCAAGCAGCTGCTCCCAAAATGCACTTGGCCCAATGAGCACCTAAGAGTTCACAGACTCTGCAGGCAGAGAAGGTCCTGTTTCTCTGCATTCAGTGTATGGAGGGGCCACCAGCTCCCAGGAGGTGACCCACCGAGGTAAGGACCAGAGGTTTGCTGTGGAAAGCACATCCCTGCAGTTACAGTGGGTTGGTGGACATCAGGGCTCTGGAGGCAGCTGAGGGGCTGTTAAATTACACACAGACACACTCACACACATACAGACACACACAAGCTCCTCTGTAAGCCAGACTCCAGAAGATCCCATGGATCCTCAGCTGTTCTCCTGGCCAGTGCTGGGTGCAGCACCCTCACATGTTCCCACGGTATGTGATGTTGGTGAAGGTTGATGTAGCCTCTTTATATAAAGGGTTGTTGGCCTGGAAGAAGAAGGAGGAAAAAGAGCATCATCAGTTTGTGCTTGGCATCAGCATTTCTTCTATGTGCCAGCTGGGGAAACTGAGGCACCATTTCAGCACTGAGTAGTGGATCCATGTCTCCACTCCAGGCTTTGGCTGTGCAGTTTAACCATTCCCCATAATGTTTCATGGAAGAGAGCAGGGAAAAGCTGCTGTGGAGGAAAGGCAAGGTAGTAGGAGCTCAGGAGCAGAGACGTCTAAAGTAGCCAGTCCATCTCACCCTAACCCTTCCCACTGGGGAGGTGGAAGGGGATGGAGAGGTGGGGGACAAGCACCAGTGCCACCCCACACCCCTCCCTTGTGTTCTGGGTGCCTCAATCCTTCCAGCATCCCATGGCAAGAGGGATCTTCCACCTCCTCATGGGATGGAAACACTAGTGTGGGCAGTGAGTAAGAGAGTCATGCTGCTGACAAGTGCTTGGGAGATGCTGGAGATGGGAAAATCATCTGGGACATCTGCTCTTGACTGTACACAGCCCCTGAGGCAGCAGCAGGCTCAGGGAAGGGGTGACAAGTCCTATTGTGACGTTGTGCCACGCTGCAGAGAGGGGTGAAGCAAGATGGTTCCTAAGGACCATAAACAGCAACTGGGCTCTCATACTGGGAGCACTGGGACCCAACCCACTGGCCCTCACCGTGTCCCACTTGGCCCTGGCCTTCTCCTCCTCGAAGCGGGCGAATTCCCGGCGGTCATGGATGGTGATGAGGAGCTTCCAGATGAGCAGGGCAGCAAGGCCAATGAGCAGGATGGCACCTGTCACTGACAGCAGGACCACCAGGATGTCTGGCCCCTTTGGGCAGTCTGGGGGAGGGAGAAGGGCAGGGTTAGGGAGGCTCAGCACCCACAGGGCAATTAAAAGCAGCTCCGAGGCAGCCTGATCATGAATACATGGAGCAACTCTAGTCTCAGGAAGGTTTCATCTTCCCCTGTTAGGAAGCAGGAGCCTCCACCCTTGAGCATAGCAGTCTCACTAAAGGAGGATCCCAGCCATGGAGTGCACGTGCTGAGACCCTCAAGCTCCTGTCTATAGGGTGGGAGTCTGCACTCAGACATGGAGCAGTCCAGGTCAGGGGCATCACAGGTGCCACTCATGGTGGGGAGTGACACCAGAGACCAAGTCCTTGGGCTAGTGGAAGCTCACCCCCAAACCACCAGCCTGGCTGATGCCCCACATTGCTCCTGCTCTCTGGCTGTGCAGCAAAACCACGGTGACAAACCAGGGTGGTGAGATCTGGTGTGAACCTCAGCACGCACCCTGCTCCCCCTGCACACTGCCCAGGGCTGTGCAGCCACCCCAGCCCTCACCTGCCTCTCCCCTGTGGGTGCAGGGGCTGGGGAGGGTGGGCTGCAGCCCTGCTGGTGGCAAGCAGTTATAATGAGAGCTGGCAACAGCCTTCATGGCCCTGGTTTCGTAGAGTCATAAAATTTCGAAGGATCTGCAGCCATGCAGCCCCTGGATCAACTGGAAACCAGACCTGGAGGTTGCTGGAGACCCCAGGGCTGCTCTGTGTGGCAGAGCACTGCCATGTGACAGTCCTGGGGTGCAGCTGTAGTATTGCTCCTGCCTGGCTGACAGAAGCCAGCTCTTATCTGCCTCTCAACAAAAATCACATCCATGAAGTCAGAAACAGGATCAGGGTGGTGGGAAGGTGGGGCCCCTATCCTTGGCCTCATTTAGGGGGTGAAATAACCAAGCAACACTGGCGGGGAAACGTGAGACAGGCAGGAAACCACAGCCCCGGTGGCACAGAGCAGGGAACAAAGAAGCTCTTTAACCCCTCTCAGCTCCTGACCACGGTGGCTTGTGAGCCTGGCGGTTGGGGGAGTTCCCAAAGGGATACACCACCCCCCCCACACCCTCCAGAGCACAGAAACCCAACGTGGCATGCTCTGCACCCACCCAGCCCAACTGTGCAACCAGGTCTTACCTGGCTCCTCGATGACATAGAGGATGGATTTGCCACTGGAGTCCTCATAGTACTGGAACCTCACCACGCAGTCCTTCTCGTCCTTGTAGGTGCAGTTCACAGCATCCTTGCCCCTGTCACCTGCCAGAGGGAGAGGCTCAGAGCTCCCCGTGCCGGGGGATGCACATGTAGAGGGATAGCAGTACACAGCCCCCCAGATCTCCACACAAGGGTTTGGGTGTCCCCTCTTACCCAGTTCCTGCACTGTCTCAATCTCATCACGGCACATGCGGCTGCAGGACTGCTGCTCCACCAGCATTCCCCGCTCAAACTTCTTGCACTCCACACACTCCCTGAGGAAGAGGAGGAAGGTACCATGAGCTCCTCCACACTCTCTCCAGGGGACCAGCACACCTCTCAGTCTCAGGCTGTGGAAATTGCTGCTAGTGCAACCCAAGAAGGCTGCAGCTGGTGAGAGCTCTAGCAACCACTGTTGCTGGCTTCCTGATGGAATAGAAACTATCCCAGCTCTCTGCCAGCTCCCTGATGGGGTACAACCCATCCCAGCTCTCTGCCAGTTCCCTGATGGGGTACAACCCATCCCAGCTCTCTGCCAGTTCCCTGATGGGGTACAACCCATCCCAGCTCTCTACTAGTACCCTGAAGAGTTACGACCCACCCCAGATCTCTGCCAGTTCCCTGATGAGATGTGACCCAACCCAGCTCTCTACTAGTTCCCTGATGAGATGTGACCCAACCCAGCTCTCTACTAGTTCCCTGATGAGATATGACCCATCCCAGCTCTCTGCCCTCTCTCACTTTTTGATGGTGCAGGCATCTGGGCATGTGGGACACTTCTCACAGGTGTCTCCATAGGAGCCAGGCTGGGTGCAGTCGCACTTGCCGCAGACGCAGGAGCCGTGGCCGCTGCACACCAGCCCGTTGCTGGACATGCAGGTGTCGGTGCGGGTGGTGCAGTTGCAGTAGTCACCTGTCCAGTCTGAGTCACACAGACAGTCCCCACAGCTGCACTGCCCATGGCCTGGGGACAACACAAAGGACATCAGAATCTCTCAAGTGTCCCCACAGAGGCTGTTAACCATCACAGCTACTGGGTATTTGATCACCCAGAGTGGCAGCTCCACCCCCATGGGCATGGCAAGCCAGGCTAGCCACTCAGGATAACCTCTTTCCACTCTCCTTGGAGTGGGACACACAGCAGCAGCTCATGTCAAACCTCAACCTTCACTGTGTCCCCAACAGTCCTCTTATGCCACCCAAACAAGAAAGAAGCTGCTAAATTTCAGGCTGAGCTGCCCCAGATCTGGCAAGTTGGCAGCAGCAGCTGGAAATGCTCAGTCAGATCTCTCTCTGAGCTAGTCAAGCATCAGCTTTGAATTTCAGATTGAGTTAGAACATCTGGTCAAACCCCCTTCAAATCCCACTTGTTTCCAACCCTGGACCAGGCAAGGAGAAGCTGACTACTGGGAAAAGCCCAACAAGCTCTGCATACTCATTGGGTCTGGTTTAATCAGACAGACAGACAGACATGCTCAAACCCTGCCAAAGCCTGGAGCTATTTGGATTGCGGTTGGATTTCAGCTCAGAGACAAGACACGGTGAGCAGTGGAAACCGAAGAGGAGCTGGCACACACCAGCATGTCCCAAGCCCTGAGGGCAGCAGGACACTTCAGGAATGCTGCTCCCAGCAGGAGACCAAGCTGGATACCATCCCTGCCATGGCCTTGGAGACATCAGCATGAGAAGTCAATGTGTGACCCTGTTAATGAGGAACTAGGGCTGAGTCACAGGAAAACTGGTGCCAAGCTGTGTGACAAGGCATGGAAACAGAGAAGTGGCTCCATGGGATGGGGTGGATGCCAACAGGGGTCAGACAGGTCAGGTTAATTAACAGCTCACCCAGGCTGGGGGCAAGATCTTCATCATCACCAGTCATCTCCTGGATCTGGCAGCTCTTGTGCAAACAAGGCAGTGGGAGCAGGGTCAGGAACTCAGCTCCCCGAGGGCACTGACTGCTCAGGATGAGGGAAAACCCCAGGGTTCCCACCTCCCTATTGTCAGCAGGCTGATAAGATAAAGGATCGATCCCAGAAGCACAGAGGCAGCCGTGAGCTATCAAGTGGGCTAAGAGGCAGGTGGGGTCCCAAAACTCCAGTTAGGGACATCAGGGAACAGGAACTGTATCATCTGGCCAGCAGGTTTCATCTCACCCAGGCTGGTCTCCACCAGTTTGGGGTCAACTTTGGCCACTGGGGGTTTTTGGGCTCACAGTAGGGAAGTGGTGGCATTTCTGGCACTGTGTTAGCAGTTGCCTTGCCTAGGATCACAGAGGTAGGCTGGGGATAGGAAAGGGGGTGTGGCTACCCCTTTCTCGTTTCCCCCTTGAATCACTTTTGGGGTGAAGATGATGTGCCACAACTTCATGCCCTAGTCCCAGGCACTGCCACCCCTCTGGCATCCTCTGAAAATTCAATCCCATCCCCCTGTCAGAGGAGGTTCACTTAGAGCAGGTTGGGTTTGGAACATCTCCAGAGATGGAGACATAATCTGCCTTGACATCACTTCAAACCAGGGACAGCCATGGCTGAGCAAGCCAGAGGAGAGAATAAACACACAGAACACCTCCCAGAACAGCTAACATCTCCCTCAACCACCAGTGTGGACAACATGAACACCCTGAGCTGCCTCCCCACCACTCACCTGAGCACATCTGCCCCTTGAAGCGGACGCAGGAGAAGTCATCGCACTCGCAGTACTTGCCCGTCACCTTCCCAAAGTCGCTGCTGTGGCACACGCACTGCCCACAGATGCATTCCCCACGCTGGCTGCAGAGAGGTTGACCTGGCCGGGGACTGCAGTTGTCCTGCTGGGAAGGGTTGTACTCCTCCTCTGAGCACTCACAGTGGGAGCCCAGCCGCCCGGGGTTACAGCGGCACACGCCGCACTCCAGAGTGCCGTTGCCTCGGCTGCAGGAGGAGCTGTTGGCTTCTGCTTGGCTCTCGCAGGAGCAGTCGCAGTCAAAGTTCACTTCTACCTGCAGGCTGTCCTTGAAGCCCACGGGTTTGATGGTGAAGGATTTCTGCCTTTCCTGTGGGCAGCCTCGTACCTTGGCCTCGATGCTGAAGCTCACCTGGAAGGTAGAGTGGTGTCAGGGCCTCCAAGGAGGGTATTGGGGGACCTGCTCCAGTCCATGCCCAAGCTTAAGGAACCCAGAAGTCTGGTGAGAAGCAGCTGAGGGAACTGGAGTTGGTTAGCCTGGAGAAAAGGAGGCTCAGGGGAGACCGTCTCACTCTCTACAGCTCCCTGAGAGGAGGTTGGAGCCAGGTGGGGGTTGGTCTTTTCTTCCAAGCAACAAGTGATAGGACAAGAGGAAACAGCCTCAAGTTGCACCAGGGGAGGTTCAGGTGGAACATTAGGAGAAACTTCTTCCCCAAAAGGGTTGTCAAGCCCTGGAACAGGTTTCCCAGGGCAGTGGTAGAGTCACCATCCCTGGAGGGGTTTCAAAGCTGCGTAGGTGTGATGGTTTAGTGGTGACCTGGCAGTGCTGGTTAATGGTTGGGGTCAATGATTTTAAAAGACTCTTCCAACCTAAACAATTCATGACTGTATGAAAAGGAGCCCAACAGGTCTCTTTGGGCTTTCCAAAGCTGTTCCATCATGGTTTGGGTCAGGACACCTGCCTGCCCCAGTAACCAGGCTAAATCCCATGCACTATGGCCAACAGCCCAGGCTAAGCTGAAGCACCATAGAGTTTGCATCCAGCAGACTCTAAAGAGCATTCATCCCCCTTGCACTCAGCCAGCTGTGCCCCAATCTCCACTGTAAAGATTACAGGTATGTGTTACCCAGGAGCTGGTGGGATGAAGAGAGGGTGCTGGTGGGGCAAGGAGATGAGCTGGCAGCACTATTACTTAGAGGGGGAGAAAACCCAAGCCATGGACAGGATCCTCACCGTATCCCCGATCTTGAGCCCCACACAAGACTTGAGCCCAGGGATGACCTCATCGTTGAGGCAGGTGGCATTGAAGGCCAGGGAGAGCTCTTCAGGGAGGTCACGCACCTCCAGCTCCACCTTGGAGCGGATTTTCTGGAGGAGAGAGGAACAATGGAGAAGACAGCACAGGCTGAGCAGGACTCAGCCCCAAAGAGAGGTCCCCCTGAGCACCACAGAGGTGCTCCTACACAGGTGGCAAAGGAGCCAAGGGCCTTGAGTCTTCTCAGAACTCAACGACACCATTCCCCACAGGGAAATGCCTTCGAGGATGGTAAGGGGAACACAGGGATGGTGAACACAGGGATCTGCTTTCCTCGGGGTCCCTGGATGCATGGGTGGAGGAAGATGCTTGCAGCTGGTCCAGGGAGGATGCTTAGGGCTGGGGAGCTGCCAAATCTGTGTGGGCTGCTTGCAGTGAGAAGCAGTGTCTATTTTGGGATGGAGAAAGCTGTTGTGGGGCCATCACGCTGCACACTCACCCCATAGGCGTCCACAATGAGTTGCAAGACGTTGCTGGAGTCACTGGACAAGGTGCCCACGGTTGTGCCTGGGATCAGCTCACTGTAATTCTGAAGAAATATCATAAGCATGGTCTGCTGATGACAGATGAATGTGCCATGGCTGAGCCCAACCCTGTCCTGGTACCCAGAAGCTTCCCAAGAAGCTTTAATAGGATGGGAAACCACCAAGCTATGCCTGGCCTAACCATGGCCAGCTGTACAGAATTCATCTTGGGATCCACCATCCCCCCAGAAAGGTGGCTTTGCTCAGCAGCTGTTACCTGGTAGAGGTCAACAACTGTATGTGTCACAGCAAAGATCAAGTTGATGTTCTTCTGTGAGAGTTTCTCAGTCATCAGGCCCAGAGAGGGATAGTCCTGTGCAAGAGAAGAGGTTCTATCCTAGGAACACATACCCACAACCACCCTGCTCCACCATCATGCTCTCCAACCAGGGCTGGACCACCTTTCCCATCCCATGGGGCCTCTCCACAGGAGCTCCCCAACCCCACAGAGGGTTTGGGTAAGGGTTTACCAATGTGGTGGAGGCAGAGTAGAAATTGTCCTTGTCAATGTGGCACTGGGCATCGTTGGGCTGCACGATGCCAGCCAACCTGCCATCCAGAGCGATGTGGGTCTTGGCATCCGTGGTGAAGACGAGGAGGTGGGAAGCATCATTCCTCCAACCAATTTTCTCCTGCAGCAACAGTCAGTGCTTAGTCATGCAGCAGCTTGTCCTGAGGGTAACTAACCCTAGGTGCCAGCACCCCAGTACTGCCCTTGCTGCCATCTTGGGTCGTGGCTTGGCCATAGGGACCCACCTGCCACTGCAGAGGGAGCTGAGGGGAATTGCTCTCTCTCCCAGAGGGGTGCTGGGTTGGGGCACCTGGAGCCTGGAAAGTGAGCATGGGCTGCTTGTACAGGGGAAAGACAGATTTTTATTTGCTGAGTGTTAATCCAGGTGGCTAATGACTGAGGGATGCAGCCCCTCCCATTTCCAGCAAAATCAAGGTGCAGGCACAGGAGATGATGTCCCTTTTGGGCTTGGTTACTGCAGGGCTGACATGGGATCATCATCAGCTCCTAAGCACCTGCTTTGCTCCTCTCTCTCCTCCCAGAATCATGTAAGGGTCCTGCTCTTCCCTTGCCTTGACTACTGCTTTAGAAACTGACCCTCTCCCAGCCCTAGCCAGGCCTTCTTGCCCCTTACATCACACACGGTGGCCTGCATGATGGCATCAAAGCCACCTTCGGGTGCGTCGCGGTTCCGAGAGACACTCTGCTTCCGCACCTCCTCGTTGAAGCGCATCACCTCGTCTGTGAGTGACAGGACGTGTTTGTAGCCAAACATGGGCAGGCAGATGTCCCCAATCCTGCCAGAGGAGAGCAGTCAAGGAATGAGGCTCTCACAGGGCTCTTCCAGCTCCCATCTCCACCCTGCAGCCATCCCACATCCCATGGTCTTTGTCCAGGTGTGTTGGAGGGACCCAACCACCCCAAGAGCCCAAGGACACAGATGGAGGGTTGGTGAAGGATCTTTTAAAGATCAATGGCATCTTCTAGAGCTATGCTGGGCTCAGCTCAGCTCCCAGCCTCTCTCCTGCTGGGATTTTTAGGAGTCATCCTCTTGGAGCCTCAACATCTCTGCTGAAAAAATGGTCTACAGTTTTTTTTTTTCCTCCCTTTAAGAGCTTTTCAGTCACAATGATATTTTCAGTTCAGACCTGTTCCTCCTCCCTGTGCCAGGAGGACGTGCGCTGCAGGAACACTGAAAGCCTGCCCCAAATCAACTCCCTGCTGAAATCCACTGGTCTGGATTTCCAGTCACCTTCCAGTGTTGTCCCATGAACTTCTAGCCCTTACAGGACACCCTCAGCTTGGGACTTACTCATAGCAAGGGTTCCTGATGGCTTCTGGAGGAGAGATGTACATGTAGGGGGAAATGGGCTTGTCCACAAAGGCCCCAAAGCCGATGCGGAGATTGCTGGTGAGCTTGCGCATCACGCTGGCCAACTTGGTGCCCAGGTTCTGGATGTTCCACAGATCATCCTTCATGGAGTTGGACAAGTCCATCAGGTAGTAGATGTCCACAGGGTAGTCTTCCACTTGACGCACTTGGACGCGAAAGGTCTGGGAATCATCTGTAACGTGACAGGGCAGCAGAGTGAGAGATCCCCTCCTGGGAGGAAGGAAGGAGCCTCACCACAAGCCTAGGCAGAAAATCAGCCTATGAGGTCAGCAGGAACCCCAGGAGATGGTTTCAAGCTGCTGCAAGGAGAATATCTCACAGTTGAAGAGACACAAAGGGGCAAAGCCCTTCAGGGCAGGGTGCTTCCACAGGAGATAGGCTCTGCACCCCTTGGAGATGGCAAATGTGGCTTATGGGTGGCCAGGGGTGGGCTACAGGCAGGGCAGAGCATGGTGATGGCACCACTTGCTCCATGTTCCCCAAACCGGTTTGGTGACCTTGGGTGAGTGATGCCTGTTAGCTTTGCCTCCTGCCTGGCATTGCTGGAAACTCCTGGATACTGGCAAGCGACCATAACAGTAATTGGCTCCAGCTTGCCTGGCTGAAATCAGCTTGGGAAATTACAGGGACCTGCTGGCAACCCAACCCTGCCAGCTCCTCTACAGCTCTGTTAGGCATCAGCTGACTTCCACCAAAGCGTTCTGAGCACAGCAGCAGTGGCTAAGGTCTAAACTATGGGATAAGCCCATTTGCTGTGGAAGTCACATCCCATCCTGCCCCTTAGGATATCACAGGATTGAGCCAAGAGACTGAAGAGCAGCAATCAGCTTGCAAACAAGTCTGGCTGCCCATCAGGGATGTTCCCAGAGGGTTTGGTGCAGCCCTCAGGCTGACCTTGCCCCCAGATGGACAGGAGACATCCTTGGCCAGCAAGGCAGAGTTGATGACTACTCATCCCTTGAATCCAGCTCCCTCTCCCCTTCCCACAGCAGTCTGGGGGCTCTTACCCGGCCGCAGGTCCAGACGTATTTTCTGGGGACTCATCTGGGTGGTGGTGGAGCTCCCTGAGCCCTTTTTGCTGAGGGGTCTGTCCTCCAGGATGGTTATGCTGCTGGTGGGGAACTCGATGTGGTCCTGCCCACAGCCATTCTGCAGGAGGTTGGTGTAGAGGTCGCAGCGAGGGGATGATTGTGCCAAGACCTGTGGGACAGGGACACGGTCAAGAGGCAGTTATCTCCCCAGGGTTGTACCAGGAGGAGGAGAGGACCTCATTGCCCTGGAGAGCCCATGCTATATCACACCTGATCCAAGAACAGGTTAAGAGGCTTTTTGAGGCACATGGTGCCTGCTTGAGGGTGGTTGCAGAGCGGGGATCTGGGCTCAGCAAGTCCTGCTGGGATTCAGAGCAGGTTTTGGTCTGCTGTGTTCCACGGGGGAGCTCAGTAACCCCTGCCAAGGAGTGATGATGGATAACATATCCCTGCCAAAGCCCCTCCTTATGGACAACATATCCCTGCCCAAAGCCCCTCCTGATGGACAACATATCCTTGCCCAAGGCCTCTCCTGATGGACAACATATCCCTGCCAAAGCCCCTCCTGATGGATAGCACATCCTTGCCACACCCTCTCCTGACTCCCAGCAGCTGGAGCCTCAGGTCTGGGTTCTGGCAAAGCTACAAGGAAAGCCTGTCCATGTGGGATGTCTAGGAGAGGGTGAGGCAGGACGTGAACATGGCAGGCTGGGGCTGAGGTGTAAAGTCTAGTACTTTTTCTTATTTTCTAAGCTCTAGCCCAAGACAAGCCACCTTTTCTCCCCTTTTTCTCAACACATGCCCTTAGGGATCTTGTTGTGAGCAAGGAACAGCCCTGCTGTGGGTGAGGTGAGCCCACCCGTGGAGCAGCACTCGGTTCCTGTCTGACAAGGGTTCAGGCTTATCTCCAGCTCTCCAGCTTCCTGCTGGATGGAGCCAACTGGGGGAAAGGAGAACCATAAAAGGCGTGAAAGAGCAAAAGGGGAATAGAGCTGTGGGAGAAGCCATCAAGGGCCCATCAGGGGCAGGAAGCACAAAGTGTGGAGTCATGGTGGGGCTCCAGCCCTGTTCCTTCTTTCCTAGAAAACTCCTGGCTCCTCACCCTTATCACAGCACGTTCAGAAGGGCTCCAGTCACTTTGGTTTCTCATGAAGACAAATATGGGAAGAATTTCTCTCCCAGCCAACGCTGCCAGGATCTGATGCCGCAAGTTTCCGGCCAGGCAGCAGCCACCCTCCTCTCCAGGGGATTTCTCCATCTCCCTCCCACAGCCTCAATCTTCCTACATTTAAAGTCCTGCAGCAGATGACCTGCACAGCCTTTCGCTGCATCAAACAAGGGTGGCACAAGTTCTAGTGTGGAGGATTCAACTCTCTCCCTGCTCCTGGGAAGCTGGATCCCAAATCCTTCAGCCTGCCAAGACAGGAGGGGTTCCCCATCCAGGACATTGGCACCAGCAGGTTCAGGCAGGCTGAACCCAGCTATGGATTTGTGTGTTTTAAGCAAACAAGTGGAAAAACTGCAAACAGTGTCAGGAGGCCCTGGCTGCCTTACAGCCTTCTGGAAACAGTGACCAAGTGATAGCCAGAAAATACATCAGCAGGCGTGTTCCTCCCCTATGGACTCCTCCTCCCACCCTTACTGCATGCTGTCAGGAAAGGCTATGTCATCCCTCAGAATTAGCTCTCTTCCACCCACCAACACCTCAGGCTTGCCTCTTGGGGTTCTCTACTGCTGGAAGAGGTGCTGGTGTACTCCACCTCCCATCATCATCATCACATAACATTCCTGTCCCAGGTGGGGAAGTCACTGGAAAGAGAAGCAGGTCTCTTCTACCAAATAACAAGAGGAAATGGCTTCAAGTTGCACCAGAGGAGGTTCAGTTTGGATATTAGGAAGAATTCCTTTCCCAGGTGGGTTATCAGGCATTGGCCCAGGCTGCCCAGGGCAGTGGTGGAATCATCATCCCTTGAAGCATTCAAAAACCATAGAGATGTGGTGCTTGGGGCCATGGTTTAGTGGTGAGCATGGCAGCTTTGGGTAGATAGTTGGGCTCTATGATCTCAGATCTTTTCCAACCCTAATGATTCTATGATTCCCTTGGAGAAGCTACTAAACCCCATGGCTACATCCTTTCCCTGTAGCCTCAAACATCATGGTTGCCTCAGGATACATAGAAACCTCCCAAGCAGCACAAGTACTGCCTAAGGAAAGGTTATCATGCCATCAGCAGGACATTTGGCCATCAGACCTTCCAGACCCTAGTCTATTCCCCACTCAGTCTCTAGAGATTTGCAGACTCAGTGGAGTGGACACAGCCCCAGGTAGGAGTGACCCAGAGGCAACCTAGCTGAGTTGTTCTCCAGGCTCCACCTACCCTTTGGGCACCTCTGTCCTGCTGCAGGGCAGGAGCTTTCAGCTCAGCATCTCCTCAAGCTCCCTGCAGGACAGGGAACCTGATGATTTTATCTCCTGACCCTGCCTCCAAACCCTGGAAGTGAGGACAGGGTTAGGCAGGGTGCTGACAGAGGCAGCTCCATCCCTGAGCTCCCTCACTGCTGGGAGGGGAGGCAGAGAGACGTCATCCATCCCCAGGGCATCTGTTTCCATTTGCAGGCAACCACATACAGCATCAGCTTCTCTGCAGGAGAGCTCCTGGGAGGACCTAAAGCAGAGATGCCTCTGCACATTAAGCCAACACCTTCCAGCACCCTCTCCAAACTCCTGTTCCAGCCTTGCCTTCATGTTTCCTCCAAGGGAACCAGAGCAGAGGACATTTTGGGTGGTTGAGACCTTGGAACATCTGTCACAATCTCCAAAGTTCTTTTAGAGCCAGGCTTGTTGTGATAATTTCCAAAGTCATGATAACCTCCAAAATGATTTCAGAATCACATTCAGAGCTAAGGCTTGGCTGACTTCTTCCCAAAGGGAAAGCCAGAGGATGGGCACATCTATTTGTTGCTAAGAGTGGTTAAGGTGTCTCAATAATAAACAAAACTCAATTCTCCTCTGCATCAGTGCTCTGTGAGGTCAGTGTGACAAGAAACCATGATGAAATCCTTCTCCTATCCAAAGCCAGGATGGAGCAGGAGTTAACTGTTAACCCCCTGGCTCCTTGGGAAGGCAACATGGGGTGGGAAAGGGCTGCAATGGGAGCAGAAGGAACACAAATGAGGGCATTATCCCTTTAAAAATAAAAGGGGGAGGGGAGGGGAGGCAGTATCAGAGACCTCCCCCAGCCCAGGGAAATTAAACAAGCCCACAGAAAAAAACCCCTCATTTGCTAAATTAAGACGATGTGGTCCAGATGTTGGAAGCAGAGCTCATACAGCCTGGTTCTCTGGGGGCTGGTTGCTGGCAGCAGGATGGATCCCTCCCTGCTTGTCACGTCTGTCCATGAGCACAACCCTGAGCAGCACTGGAAATATTTCCTTTTTTGGAAACCTTTGCTGATCTGAAGGAAAAAAAACCCCTATCACAGCCCTTGCTATAACGTCAAGACACCAGCCTGGCCTAGGATCAGTGGCTGGGAAGGAGTCAGCCCAGCTCAGCTGTTCCCCATGGAGAGGGGAGGAAGGGCTCTTATCACCTTGCAAACTTCAGCCACTCCTTGCAGGAGATAAGACAGGGCAGGAGCATCTTTGTTCAGGCCACTATCCTGTCCTGTATCTGATGGGCACAGCAAGCAGAGGCACTCCCTCCAGATACACACTGACCCTAAAGCATCCAAAGCTGTTTTCCAGCTTGGATCACTTTTTCCCAGCTCTTTTCCCAGTCCTGCTGGGCACCACTGGCCCAGCCACAGCTGGAGGAAGCAGGATTTCATGGATGGAGAAGCAGAAAGCAAGAAAAGCCTTGCCAGGATGGAAACTGTTCCTGCTGTGAAGCCCTGAGAAGGTTTGGTCACCTCTTCCCATCCCAGCCTCCTCTCCTCTCTGCCCTGGGGCTGTTTTCCCGTCTGCTGGGAAATTCCCTCCTCTTACCCCATGGACCAACCTCCAAGGCAGCATTTTTGGAGGGGAACGTGGCAGATCTTCCAGGTCCTCACCCATCCAAACAGGGTGATCTTAGAGCCACGGCTCAGCTCTCACATCCTCTTGAGCTCAGTGACCAAACTCTGGCACCTCACCTTCCTTGCCCCTCTTTCTAAGTCAGAAAAGGCTCTTAAACCCAAACTCTAAGTTCTAATCAGTATTTTCCCTTCCTCCCACCAGGTATCATTCCTTTTCCAGCCCTTCCAGCACTTAAACTCCTTTAGCTAGAGCTTCACAATGGGGATTCAAGAAACAAGCCAGAAGTAAACCACATTTTCAAATGTACAATTCTAAAGAGCCAAAGTGAATTCCCAGTGGAAACATCAGCATTTCCCAGCCAGCTCCAGGTAGCTGCCACCAACACACCCAGATAAAAATCAGATTTTCCAGAGCAAGGTAGGAATGGGCAGCCCAAGCCCTGTGATGTGCACCTCAAGCCATGGGCAGAGCCAGATGCCACCAAGGAATGTGTTCAGACACAGTGGGAACAGATGGAGACCAAGCTTGTGGTTGTAACACAAGGATCAGGACCAGCACCAGCCCCACAGCCCCAAGGCTTGTCCCTTCCTAGGCATCCCCTGTCCTGCCTGGGGACATGTTTCAGCCCTGCTTAGCCTCTCCCAGCTCTTACCTCAGCAGAGCACCAGGCACAGAGAGGGCTCACAGCCAGACACTGCTTGCAGGAGTTCACCCCACGGGTGGTACAGATGTTACCTCCTGAAATAACAGAACACAGAGTGGTTACAACCTGCAAAACCCCAAATCCACAGGTTTGCTGAAGTCTCAGTTCTCAACCAGCAGCATCAAAAACAAGCACAACTCCCACCCACACTCTCTCCCTGCTCCTTTTATAACCACTTTCCCAGAGTGGTACCAGCTGGGCTTTATCCTGCCCAGGACTGAGCACCATTTCCCACCTGCTAGTTCCTTAAAGAGTCGCTCCCATCCCTGCAACATCACATATGTTGGGTGGAGGGGGTCTAGGAGGATCCTTTAAGCACCAAGCAGGTAGGAAATGATGCTTGGGCATGTTAGAGTGAAGCCTGTGGAGTTCTCAGGGTTGCATATCTGCCCCTGTGCCTCCCTGTGGAGAGGGCAGGGGTTTGGGGCAGCAGGGAGTAGGAAGCAAGGGTGAAAACCTGGAGAGCTGCCATTTCTTCCCGGCGCCCCCATCTCTGCATGGTAGGTGCCTTCTTGTACAGGCACTAAACCCAACAGCTGGTCTTGGCTTAGGTTCAAACCCAGGGAAAGGAGAAGAGGGAAAGGGCATGACTCCAGAAATGTGCTGCTGGTGGTGGTGGTTTGTGATGATGCCAGGGCAAAGGCTGGGCTCTGTTGGTGCGAGTGGCAGTGGGGACTTTGGGAGATGTAGGCTGGCACCAGTTGTGAAGGACAGGTCTTGGGGGGAGAGGGATTAAAGGGCCACAAAATGCCAGGGCCAAGGCAGTGTTTAGGGGCAGCCAGGGCAGGAGGAGCTCCTCCCAGCAGAGCAGGACCATGCAGGTCTGCGGTTCCTGCTGCCAACGGCCGACGTGGCAGGGGTCATCACTGCGGTGGCATCAGCCTCAGCTCTTCCTCCCTCCTGGGGCACAAGCATCTCGGCAGAGTTCAGGGTTCCCAGGCAGAGCAGACCACAGCCATGTGCCAGCAGCCTGGGAACCCCGGGGTGGGGGGGTGGGGTGCCAGCATGGAGCAGCAGGTGCTGGAGTCACTCCTTTGTCCCCCACCCTCCCGTCTCTGCCCAGAGCTCTCCCTGGCAGCCGCAGAGCACAAAAAGCGTTTCTGCAGCAGCAGGAAACGCAACGGAAAGCAGCGAGAGGAAGCGGTGAAACGGCGTCAGGCCCTGGGCACAACCGCGGTGACGGCACCGCAGGCGTGTGCATGCTGACACGCAGCGTGGGAGTGTGCCTGTGCATGGGTGTGTGTGTACATGTCTGCCCGTGTGTGAGTACGTGCGTGTGGACATGTGTGTGTGTGCGTACATGTATGTACGTGTGCACATGTGCGTCCCGTGTGTGTACATGTCTGTCCATGTGACTGTGTACATGTGTGTGTGTACGTCTGTCCATGTGTGTGTCCCCGTTTGTGTCCATGCCTCTCCATGTGAGTACATGTGAGTACATATGTGTACATGTGTGTGCATACATGTCTGTCCGTGTGTGTACTTGTTTGTCCCTATGTCTGTGTACGTGTTTCTCCATGTATGTGTGTGTATGTGCATGTACATGTTTGTCCACGTGTATGTGTGTGCACATGTGTGTGCATGCATTTGTCCATGTGTGTACGAGTGTGTGTGTGTAAGCACATGTGGGTACATACATGTGTATGCACCTGCGTACATATTTGTGCATGTGTGTGTGCGTGAATACATGTATATACACGTTTGTACATCCATATGTACATGCACATATGTATGTGTGTGTCCACACCTGTGTATGTCCACATGTGTGCAGCCTGTGGCAGCTGGAGGGTGATGTCACAGGCTGAGCTGGACACGCTGGGGCTGTCCCCAAGGCCAGTGGCTGCTTGAGGACATGTCCCAGGGCACTGGAGGTGCTGTTCCCACCTGAGCTCTGCCACCTCTGCTCCCTGCTTGTCCAGCCCATGGGGATTAAGCTGAAGGCTGAATCCCAACTGCCTGGCACTGGTGTTGGGGTGACATCAGCTCCACAGACTGTCTCCTGACACCACAATATCTGGCTGTAGCATGTGAGGATGGGCAAGATTTGCAATGTAGCACTGCCCTGAAGAGTGATAGGTTGATCACTGGTGCTTCCCACACCAAGGACACTTAGGAATCTGTTAACAGCAGTATTGCATCATAGAATTATTATGCTTGAAAAAGACCCCTGAGATCATTGAGTCCAACCATTCACACAACACCACCACACTCACTGCTAAACCATGGCCACAAGCACTACATCTGCATGGTTTTTGTACTCTTCCAGGGTTGGTGATTCCACCACAGCCCTGGGCAGCCTGGGCCAGTGTTTGATAACCCTCTTAATGAACTAATTCTTCCTAATCTGAACCTGCCCTGGTGCAACTTGAAGCCATTTCTTCTTATCCTATCACTTGTTACCTGGGAGAAGAGACCAACCCTCACCTTACTACTACCTCCTTTCAGATAGTTGTAGAGAGTGAGAAGGTCTCCCCTGAGACTCCTTTTCTCCAGGCTAACCAACCCCAGTTCCCTCAGCTGCTCCTCATAACACCCTTGGGTAGCCAGGTCTGGAGAGCTTGGCAGGGAGAAGGCAAAGGGCTCTCAGCATGCAGCAGTGACACCAACAGTGGCCACCAACACAGCAGTGGCTTCTGCTTCTCATGCCTAGTCCTGCTGCCTCTGGGTGAAATCCCTCTGCCTTGCCAAGTGCTGGTGGCTGCAGCCCAGCGCCAGGGCACGTGCCTTGGATTTGTGCTGCACTGTTCCTTGGATTTGTGCTGTGCTGTGCCTTGGATTTGTGCCATTCCTCGGTTTTGTGCTATGCCTTGGAGTTGTGCTATGCCTTGGAGTTGTGCTGTGCAACTGGGAACCAGCTCCAGCACAGCTGGCATCAGCTCACCCCTCCAAGGACACAGGGGAGACATTACCCTGGTAGCCCTTGGGAACAAGGGAGAGTCCTGGCAACTTGAGGTGCTCAGGACTGAACTCTTGGAGCTACCAGCCTTGAGGCCATGTGCCGGAACATGGGAACAGCTTCCCAAACTGCAGGTTCCTGGTGACCCTGATCCTTTGCTATCTGGGCCAGCAGCATGGTCCCTGGGTCAAGGATGGCAGAGAGGTGCCAGGTAGCTACCTGGCCTGTGCCAGGTGTTTCACTGCACTCTGCTCTCACATCTCCCCCTGGAGCAGCCACGTCCTGCTGCTGACTCACAGCCACAGTGGCTGCAGCCCTGCCTGAGGCAGGGTTATAGCACCCAGTACCATCAACAGTTCTGGCCTAGAAGCCTATTTAATGCCAGTGGTGGAGTTGTCCCCTCGGGGTGGGTTTGGCCTCAGCTTGGGATGGTTTAGTCACCCAGCTCTGCCCTAGCACCCAGCTGGCCCCTGCCACCCAAGGGTACTCCAGCCACACTCCCAGACAGAGGATGGGACCCAGGGCTCACATCAGCACCCAGGGTTTGAGGTGCAGTGTTCCAAATCCTATCTCAAACAGGTTCCCCCTGTGACTTAAGCCAGGTCCCTCAGCTGCTCCTTGCCTCAGTTTCCCCTGTGCGGTGTTAAACCCTGGTCTCAGTGAGACCCAACTGCACTGAAACATCATGTGGAGGATTTGTAAGCTCATGGCTGCTTCCACTTTGCCTCCTCATGCATCAAGACCTGAGCTCTGGAGCTGATGAGCCCCAGGACTGTCCCTTTAGGCTGAAGGAGCTCATCTGCTCCCCAGCAGCTGGTACAAATGATCTCCTCCCTCTGTACAGCCTCTGGACCTTGGTGCTTTCCTTTCCTTTCCTCCCCTGTTGCTGTCACCCAGTAGCCAAGGGTTCCTTGATCTGGTGTCACCATCCATTCTGGAGATGTAATCCCAATTTTCTGGCTGATTTTGGAACAAGGGCTACAAGCTGAGCTGTCCTGCCTGGGCAGAGCAGTGGCCCAAAGGCTGGGGAACAGCACATTGAGGCTACAAGGGGCTGCAGCACAGGGGGGTCCCCGTGAGAGGGATGCTGCCCTGGGGTCTGCCATCACATCATGCCACTATGGTATTGTGGCAGTGGTGGCTTTGCCTGAAGGGTCCCTGGAGGTCAGTACCACCCTCCTTGGGCTGCCCTAAGCCCAGCTCAGGGGTCTCTGCCCCGGTTTCATGCAGCCCTGTGGTCTACATCACTCTATGACCAAGATGTGTGATCCCTGGTGATGGAGGACCCTTCCCCAACCTCCAGCACCACATGGAGCCATTCTTGGCTGCCCTTCACCCAGGGTTGGATGGAGCAGGGCACCGGCAGTGGTTAACAGAGGGAGTTATCACCATCTAGACATGTTCTGCTGCCAGCAGGCAGCCTCAGCCCCCTCACTGTGGAGAAATGTCTTTATCTTGGCATTTCCAGCATTGCTTGTACGACTGGAGACAGGGTGTGGTGTCAGGAGGGAGGTGGGGAGAGGGGACCTTGGGGTGATATAGGAGCAGAAGTGTAGGCAGAGGAGAGCAGAGGATGCTGTAGCTTGAGCTCCTTCAGATTGTGACCCTGTCAGTGCTCAGCAGTCCTTCTCAGCCTGAGCACACTGCCTGGCCCTGAGCAGGTTAACAAGATCCCAGCACAGCCTAAACTAATAAATCCTGTGAAACTAATAATTTCTGTGGTTTTTAGGGCTTTGTTTTGTTTTTAATTTTTAGAGTTTGTTTTTCCAGCCACAAAGCCCAATAAACTCAAGTACAAATGCTGCATTTTTTACTATGAAAACAGCTGATCTGATCTTAAAGACTCAGGCTTTGAAAAAAAGAAAATATAAGAAATCTTAGCATAGGAAATACAGGGAAAGAGGAGTTAAACTGGGCAGCACG
This sequence comes from Galbula dea, assembly GCA_013399015.1. Taxonomy (NCBI): domain Eukaryota; kingdom Metazoa; phylum Chordata; class Aves; order Piciformes; family Galbulidae; genus Galbula; species Galbula dea. The sequence goes on along the minus strand of VWZX01006846.1, from coordinate 178,566 downwards.
GGAAGTACCAGTGCTGCAGCCCCCAGTGACAAGAAATGATACACTTGAAGCACCCCAGACGTCTGTGGCTCAGCATCCTCCTTCCCTGGCTGGAGACAATTACTCAGTCCCCAATCTGCCCTCCCAGTAACCTCCTCCATGTGCTACTGAGCCAGCCACAGGCTTTGTTTTTCCCCCTTTTGCCAATTTGACCAAGAATGTGCACACAAAAAACTGGATTAAAATATTTTCTAAACCACATACTTACATCCTCTCTGACCTCTCTGCTTCACTCAGTGATAAGGATTTGGGCTTTTTTGGCTGATCTGTCTGCGTCATCCTGGGGCTGTGTCTTTGCTCGGAACCTCTCCCTGTCTGTCAGCATCCTCCTGGAGAAGGGATGCTCCAAACTGAGCTCAGACAAGCACAAGCATTGACACACAGGACCAAAAAACTGCAGCTCTAGAAACCCAAACTCTTCCAGGGGTTGTGCTATGTCCTGTACTGATGACAGCTTGCTCCAGCAGCAGATCAGAGCCTCAGGCTCTTCCTGGGAATTCAACAAAGACTGGAATTCTTTAGCCAGAACGATGTTGCCCCCAACCCCCTGGAAAACAGTGGCGCTGGTTTATAAAGCAGGAGCTGGAAGCGTGGCACCGTTTTGCTGTTGCAGGATTTACTTTGAGCCTTGGAAACACACCAGGGGAGGAGATAACACTTTCCTGGGCTGCTCCTCCCTGCTCCAAACACTGGAAATCTTTTAAAATACAAACTACATTTGTCCTGAAATCACCTGATGCCAGAAATCGAGAGAATTTAAAGAAAAGACCCAAAACAGCGTGAGAAAAAATAACCCAGGGCAGCAACGCTGAGAGAAATACAGCCCAAGCCCTTCCAGCAACACGGATACAGGGGCTACCTGCCCAGCAAACGCTGTGCTCTGTTTAGGAAGGATAGAGGCCAGCTCACACCCCAGTGCTTCCATTACAAACCAGTACACGGAGCCAAGCACAGTCTAGGTAGAGAACATCAACTTGCCGCACCCAGAGAGAGGGTAATTCACCAAATAATTAATTCACCAGACCACGGCTTGACCCTCCAACGGCTGAGAGAAACTCCCCAGCATCTCGGAGAGAAACTCTCCAGCATCTCGGCGAGAAACTCCCCAACATCTCTGAGAGAAACTCTCCGGCATCTCGGAGAAACTGTCCTGCCCTCACTCAGCTGAAACTCCACGACCTGGAGCAGTGTGCTTTCAGGCTGCCAACTCCCCTTCCGAGCGACTTTCATGGGAAATCACAGCCCCTGGGAATGTAGAAAGTCGTGGAGGAGGCAATATAACAGCCAAGTGACCTGGCTTTAAGCGAGCAGCGCCGTTGTAAACCTACCCCAGCCGCCAGCCGCGCAGAGCAGGAGGATTCCAAGAGCCACGCAGACTTTTCCCATCTTCTCCTCGGAGCCCCGAGCCTTGAGGGGCTTGTGGGACCAGCCCCGTGCCGTGAGCGATGGAGAGCAGCTCTGGGGCGGCCAGAGGAGGCTTTGAACAGCCCAGGAGATGAATCATGAGTCTGGGTGTATGACACAGCTGGTGAGCAGGGCTGGCCGGAGGAAACTGCGCTGGCTCGTCACTCAGCTCTGGGGCAGGGAGTGCCCCCACCCTCTCCTCTCGCAGCTTCTCATGGGGTTTATTTCCCCCTCTCTCAGCTCAGAGAAGGACCTAATAAACCCTGGCAGCAAGTACGCGGCACTGGTGACCTACAGCCCCTGGGGTTGGTAACAGGCTTTTTCCTATAGGCTCTTTTGCCCGGGTTTAATTCCTTGCAAAATCTTGCTCACTCCCTCCTGGTGTTAACTCTTGCGTGAGAGGCAGCCTGGGCTTGAAACCCAGGCAAGAGCTGCCTCCGAGTTCAAAGATTTAAAGGCAAGAGAAGAGCAAATACATAACGATATGGAAGTGTGGGTTCTCAGCTTCCCTCCCTAGAGCACTGGTGGAAATGGGAATGTCTCTGCTGGGACAGAGCTGGGGGCTGAGTGAGACCCAGCCAGGAACTGGACCTGGTCAAACCAGCAGTCGGGGTTCAAAACTAGGAGGGAAGTTCAGCTGTGGGTTACATAATTTGGACCCTATTTTCTCCTCACTTGAGGGAGTTTTTACCCCTCTGTGCCCTCAGAAGTTGCTCCAGTACTCAACAAGTACAGGGAGTTGGATTTGCACAGGAATAGTCCTGGCTGAAATGCCAGAGCTGCTTGTAGGTGCCTCCTGAAGAGGTTTTATAAACCTCTTGCTCCTCTGCAGCACCAAAGCCCCTACCCAGAGGGGAANAAAAGGGTGAGAAGAGCTATTTGCCTGGAGCCCTATGGTGCTCTCTCCCACCAGGTGACAGGGGTTGGGGACAGTGATAACACAGCCCTGGGTCAAGATGATCCATCACACAGAAACATCAGGCAGTGGAGAACCAGCTCATGTGGGTGCAGAGAGCTGCAGCTGCTGTCTGGCAATGCTGGCTGCTGTGGGGTGAGGATGTGCTGGGTGCTGTACAGAACCACAGGCCCATGCTGGGAGGGATGGGGACAATGGCACCTGTCCCAGATCTGTGAGGCTCTCAACCAGAGATGATTCTGTGTTTGTGAGGGTGAGATGGAGACAGGGACTTTGCCTCAGGACCTTTCTTGCCTTTAAAAGAAGTGTTGATGCCTCTAGGGTGCTGTTGTCCTCCCATGAGCCTGTGGGCTCAGCTCAGAGGAGGATCCAACTCCCTCTTCAGCACTTGTTAATGAGAATTTGGTATACTGGGTACTAGGAGAAGTCCATTGACCATCATGCAGTGTCAAAAAGGGCTGCACCTTGGCTGGGATGTCAATACAAACTCTAAACCTGATTTCTGGGGAGCTCTAAGTCTCAGCCTGTTCCAGACCCTGGAGCCACCTCACAGTGCAGAACTCCTTAGCCAGTTTTAAGGCATCCAAATTCCTGCTTTTCTAGCACATGCCCTGCCTGGAACTACTGCCTCTGTGGCCTTTGCCCATCTCTAGGTATTTCTGGCCACATGGCACCTTGTTCCCTTGCACTGCTCTGCTTCTCCCTGTGAGCATGCCAATGCTTCATGGAAGGGTTGATGAATTTGGCTGTTCCTAGAGAGAAAGGTGGGAGCCCTCCTCAGCTCTGCACACCCCATGGAGCTGACCTGTCATTATCTCACAGGGTCTCTTCTACCAGGGACTCATCCTGCCCAGCAGCTGGTTGCCCAGACTAGAAGACCAGAAGGCCCTGGCTGCTTGACCACAGCAGGCTGTGATCCGGGAGAGATGGATGGGTGCAGCAGCACAAATCCATGCTGGGGTGTGTGGGGAGAGGAGAGGCTGGAGCTGGAACCAGCAGAGGGAGCAGAAACTCCTTCAGCCTAGGAGAGAGCTCCCAGCAGGGCTGGAGTACTGGGATGCTCTGGGATGCTCTGTGTCCCTGTGGGGATTCTTCCTGGCCTTCAGGTCAAACACGAGCAGATGCTCTTGTTCCACCAGGACTTTCTGCCTCCCTCCTGCAAGCTCTTCTGCTGCAAACTGCCCTAACAGACCAGGCAGCCCTTCAGGGAGAAAAATGCCATGTGCAAAACAAGGAGGAAAAAGCAACAAGTAAAACCCAAACCAAAGAGTTTTGGTGCCCCTAAAGTCACAGCAGCAGAAGAGGGGCATGGATCCCAGTCACCTCAGAGGAAAAGCAGTTAACCCTCTCTAACTAGCCACCCTCCACCCTCAGCCAGCCTCACACTCCTGCCCTTAGCTGCCATTTATCAACTCTCATTTTAGGTTTGTTTGAATCCCCTTCAGGGGCTGAGCAAAGCAAATGAGCTAAGATGTACACACAAATCAGGACAAGGTCCTCACACCATGGCTTGGGGGTGATCTGCTGTTCATCCAGACACATTTCAGGGCAAACAGCAACAGGCAAAGCCAGGACATGGCAATTCCACAGACACAGCCCTGGGATGGGCAGGGTCAGGCTGGAGCCAGACTCTCCTGGACACCCCAACTCCTGGTGTTACTTTAGGAACTTACTCAGATGCAGAGAGCAGAGCAGTGAGAAAATTTCCCCTGGGATTGCCTCAGTGGGAAGCTCTGTGGGTGCAGAGAGCTGCAGCTGCTGTCTGGCAGTGCTGGGTGCTGTGGGATGAGGATGAGCTGGGTGCTGTACAGAACCACAGGCCCACGCTGGGAGGGATGGGGACAATGGTACCTGTCCCAGATCCATGAGGCTCTCAAACAGAGGTGATTCTCTCAGTGAGAAGCTCTGTGGTGCTTCAGCAGCAGTGATGCTGCTGGAGGACCCAGAGCTGGGGACAGGGCAGAGATCAGGGAGTGGCATTGCAGTGCTCCCCTTTGAAGGGGCTAGAAGAGCAGGAGGAGAAGAGGGAGGCAAAGGTACCCAGAAAGGAAACCTTCAGGCAGAGGAAGATAAGGATGCAGAGAAGAGGATGGATTCATCTTTCATCTGGAGGCACAGGACAGGCATCATTGAGCAGAGCTGGGGGTGGACTGGGCTGGATTGGGCCAGCACTGCTCTGAGAAAGAGTGGGTGGCAGAGAGCAGCAGCCAGGGAAAGAGAGCGCAGCACTGACCTGAGGCTCACAGGAGCCTTCATCTCTGGGGATAGAAACCTGCCACGGGTCCAGCACCATCAGGAACCTGCTAGGGGTCCAGGACCAAAAGGGACCTGCCAGGGGCCCAGGACCAACAGGGACCATGGGGGCTGCCTTCAGAAGCAGGTGGAGGGGCTGAGCTTGGAGGAGGGATGGGCAAGGTGGTGCTCTGCAGGGCCTTAGGGATCAGCCCTCAGCTGGGGGTAGCACAGGGGTGGGTGCAGGCACCCCTGGCAGGGCAGAGAGGGGGTGCAAGGGTGTGGGGAAGGGGTGGGCAGCCTGGGCGAGAGTGGAGGGGGAGGAAGGCGGTCCTGGGGGGAGCCTGGAAGGGGGTGGAGTTGCTGGGTTTTTTTCTTCGAACACGGTGAAGACTTTAGCTTGGAACTTGCCTTTGTGGAGCTTTCAGCCGGCAGGAACCAGCTCTCCCTCCTGCAGGAGAGCCCTCGGGAAAGGACTGCATCCCTCGGCAGTGGCCAGGGCAGGAGGCATGGGGTGATCCTGGGCTCGCTTCCTCTCCCCTCTGCCCCTTTTTCCTTCTCTCTCTCTCTGTTCTTTTGCTTGTCTGGGGGCTTGTGCTAACGCCGTCGGTGCCAGGAGGGATCCGGGAGTGAGCCATCCCCCAGCAGCACAAATTGGCTTCCCACCTGCTCTCAGCCTTGAGGAAGTTTCCTCTCTCAATCTCTCTCTCTCTCTCTCTCAATCTTGCTCTCTCCACCCAAGGTGTTGGGAGAAGAAAGGCAGAAGGTGGCTGGAAGCCCATCACCTGAGCCTTGGCATGTGAGAGGTGGGCAGTGGAGGGGACAGCAAGCTTTCCTCTTGCCTTCCCTGGAGATCTGGGATCGTGCAGAGACCATGAATGAATCCTTTTTCAACCAGACTCTCCTAGAGCAGGGAGCTTACCCCAACAGGACCCAAGGCTTGGGGATGCTCCTGGCCTGCTGCAATGGGACCAGCTCGGTGCTGGCGACCGACGGCAGTTCCTCAGTCCTGGCACCCGATGAGAGAAGCCTTTACATCACCCGGGTGGTGCAGATCGCTGTCCTCTGCGTCCTCTCCTTGACTGTCATCTTTGGCATCTTCTTTTTGGGCTGCAACTTGCTGATCAAGTCAGAGAGCATGATTAACTTCCTGGTGAAGGACAGAAGACCTTCCAAGGATGTGGGAGCTGCCATCATGGGACTGTACTGAAGCCATCAGGCTTTCCTAGGCAAGTGAACTCTCTGGACCTGGTGCTGAGATGCACCTTCCCGTGGGTTTGGGGCAGCTAACGGGGAGTGGACAGGGAGGGAGGGGTCTTCTCATATGTCTATGTCCATGGGGAAGTAAATCTGTGCTTCCCAGTCAACAAACTGTCCTGGTGCCTGGGGAAAGCTCCCTAGAGCTGTCTGAAGCACAATAAATGACCAGCATTGTGTCGCATGGGGAAATGGTTTAAGTTTTGCATGGAACTTGCCAAAACAGTGATAATGTGCAGATCTGGACTCTGTTCTGCTGTTACCTTGGATACTGCTACCTGGAGTGAGGGCTACAGGAAAAAAAGGAAAAGAAAAAAAAAACCCCAAAAACCATAAAAGAACTCACTAGGAAAAGAAAATGAAAAGAAAGCAATCTGAAGGGAAAGCCAAATGCATGACAGAGAGCAAACCTTTGGCCATGGGGCAGGGGAAGGGCAGTGCCCTGTGTGTCGTACAACCAAGCCTCTGTGCTACAAAATGTGTCAGTCTGTTTGTATTTTGGACCTCAAGCATGCAGCTTCTGGTAGTTTTGTAACAGGGAAAGCATGTTCTTCCTTATTTTTCTGAGCTATCCTGTTAAATAACCTGGCACTTTCTTCTTTCACACCATGATGAAAGGAAGACAAGAGCCCAGGTAAATCCAAACCCCTCAGTCTAACCCCCAAACAAAAGCATGCTTGTTTTTGTAGGTGACAACCTTTTTTTCAGGTGTGATATTGTTACAGTCCTTGAGGTTTTTGTAGTTTTTTGAGAACTGGTGAACATTCAGGAAAAAAAAATACCACAAAAAAAAAAAAAAAGAACCTGTTTCAAAAGAATTTTGTGTTGTCTTCATTTCCTTTCCCTGTGTGTGTGGAGTTCAGGCATCTCAGTCCTAGTTGCAGATGTAATCAGCTCATGGTCTCATTGAAGGGTAATTAGGGATATTACTTTAAAGCAGGAATTACTATTCAGTTTTCACAGGCAAGTATCAGTTACCAAGCCAGGAAGTTCAGGATCTCTGTATTTCAGGCTTGTGTTAAATACCTGCACAGTTCTGAAACAGAGATTCATAAAGATGCACTGAATGCCTCTTGCAAGGCAAGATTTCAGCCTCAGAGTTAACAATCTCCAGCTCTTCTGCTCCTGATGAGCTGTCAAAACTAAACTATGTGAGAGGAGGAGGAGGACTCCTGACCTTTGTTCTGTGGTGGAATTACAGCTCTGCCTGTGGGTGTGAGATGGCAATAATTTGAGTTTTGTTGAGCCAACACTATTCCTGCTGGGTGCACTTCTGGAGTGGGAAAGCAATCCTGGATACTGGAGGAGCTGATGATCTGACCTACTTGGATGGAAAGGCAGAAGAAGAGCTCTTTGCCTTTCCCAGAAGGAGGAACATGATGAGAGTATGTTTTGGAATCAATCAGTATCTGCTGAGCACCTTCTGCAAGGTTCCCACAGGGTGCTGGTGGAGCAGACCTCATGCAGAGCAGGAGTAGCAGTGCTGCCACTGCTTGCTCCCACTAACCTGTTGTCTGTAATGCCTTAGAAGCACGAAGACACCGTGGCAGCAGGACCAGAATTTGGGATTCAGAGCTCTCCAGTGGTCCTGTTGGTGCCAGGAAATGGCTGAAGAGGCAGGGCTCTGATTTGCCTGAGCAGCTTGTAGGTCTGCATACCTGAGCAGCCTTCTCAGCACGGAGCCTTTGCTGTCCTGCCAGCAGATGTAGATGTAGATTTCCCAGAGATTTTGGTCTTTGCTGCTGAAGGGAGGTTTATGGCCATTGATCTCTTTGCCTTTGATTGCAAACTGCTCCCAGTGTGGTGACAAGATCAGGCTGAGGTGCAAATAACCCCAGTGCATGTGATGACCTAGCTCTGCAAATCACTTAAGAACCTGAACGTGTAACAGCATCTTCAGGTCATTCTGCTGTCAGAGGACAGCCCAGACCTACTCATTCCACTCACTAAACTCCTATCCAGCTTCTGCTTTCAGCTGGCAGTTGGTCCCTCCTGCCAATCCCTCCAACAACCATGGTCCCAGCACAAGGGAGAATTCAGAGGTGATGGAAGAAACCTTCCAGTGTTAGCAATGCAGGCAAGGCTCAGGAAAAGCTGCTAATCCCAAGAAAGTACCAAAATCACCTTAACTCTGACCTGCAGCAATGCCCTGAGTGAAAAAGCTGGATAAGTCATCTCAGCTGTCCCTGCTTGCCTTGCTCTGTCAGGGCTGTGAGAGCTGGGATATGTGCTGAGGGGTCCTGCTGCCCAGGGGGGAACCATGGCTCTGCAATCCCACACAGCCACCAACTCACCAAGTGTCCTTAGAGGCCACATCCAGGATTGGGGACATGGGGGTCTTCATCTCTTTTGTGCTGTGGCATCTTCCAGAGGAAGAGAGCTAGGTCAATCATATTAGGGTCATGTATCCAGGAGGTGGAGGAGCAATGTAATGCCCCAGAAAGCAGAGGTGGGCACCTGCTGAGACAGAAGGAGCTTGCTGGGGAGTCAGTTAGGAGAGGACACACTTTCCACATGACTCCCTGGGACAACAGCCCAACTTTACATGGACTCATTCACCCTCTAGTGATGCTGGGTCTCCTTTCTGAAGGAAGAAGGTCCAACAGAAGAGGGTCTGTAGAGTGAAGCAGTTGGTAGGCACCATCTGCATCTACCATACTACATGACATGTCCCCTGGAGCTTTTGTCTTGCCTGCAGTGGGTTTAAGGCACTTGCACACAAGTCCCCATCCTGTTAGATTCCCAGTAAAAGGCTGATTAACCCCAGTGAGAGGAGGAGTTATCTGGGGACAAGAAGGTCCTCTTGGGTTAGAGTCTTGGGGTCTTAAGACCCTCTTGAGGTGCAGTCATATTTGCTGTTTTAATTACCCTGACTCCTTCCCTATCCTGTTTGCACAGAGCAGATACCAGTGCAGGTCATGCCTGGTGGAAGGGAGGGTGCTGAGGGCGCCAGGATGCTCCCCAGATCTCAGGGGAAGAGTTGCCCTGTCCCAGAGACACAAGTCCTGCAGCCAGAGGCTGAGGTGGTTACTCCAGGGCTTGCAGAAGGAAGTCAGACCATAATGGCTCTGTCTGCTGCCTTTCCCCACAAGCAGCTGTGATCTTTTCATCTTGTGCCTACTTATTTAGCTGAAACTCACTGTGGGTGCTGGCTCCCAAGAAAATGTGAGCAGTTTTGTTTTGAACAAGGCTGCTTGAAGGTTATTGTATTTATTTTTGCATTTTTGCTTCTAGTATGTTAGCTTTTAGAACATCACTGGGGTGCCAGGAGCTAGACAAGTGGGTGTGAGGGACACTGCTGGCTATAAAGGACAGCAAAGGGACAGGAAGAGAAGGGACACCACTAGGAGGATCATCCCATCAGTGCCAGGGAGAAGTCCAGCCATTGAACCTCATTTAAAACCATCTCCTAGCAGTGGAATACAAGATACCAGGGCAATCCTGTGGGACTGGCCAAATTAATCTGAGCCACTGGTCCACCTGGTGTCCACCCCTTCTCTGAAAACAGTGGTGATTTTAGGCATAGAGATGATCTCAGATGATGATTCTATGCTTCCATGGTCAGTCAAGTTATCCTACTAATGGGGAAGTGCTTCTTGACCCTCACCAAGAGCAACCTGCACTTGACCTTCACAATCCTCCTTCAGGACCTGCTCCCTGTCTCTGGGCTGGTTCCCATTTGCCATGGTTCTGTTTCAGCTGGAATTTCTTCTTTTTAGACAGGCAGCAGAGAAAGAGCAGAGAAGGACAAGTGTGAGAGCATTTCCCCTGCCAACAAGTCTGCCTGAAAAGAGAAATCCTCTCCTTCTGTCATCACTGGTTTTACACTGGGGGAAATGAAGAGGTTCCTTGCCCCACCTGAAGAAACCCAACACCCCTGGTCACAAAGTGGGGAACAACCCAAACCAAGCTCCAAACCATTGCCACCTGGCCTTCTTGGCTGAGGACAACCAAAGGGTTAAAGAAGATGAGACACACAAACAGATTAGGGTGGAGGAAGGATCCCAACCTGAGCCTGGCACCAGATGTACTGGAGCTGAATGCACCAAACATACAGAGTATTTAATAATTCCTGAGAATTGCCATGGTAATGAAGCACAGAGTCAGGTTGTTATGGCAACAGCCTTTTTTTTGTAGGCAGGGAGGTGTTACCCAGGTTGTAACCTCAATCCAGACTGAACACAGTTTTGAAAGCCCACCCCCCCCCTCCTCAATGCAAAAAAATAACCCAACCCAGTAAAATAAAATCAAATTAGATAAGGAGCAGTTTCCTGCCTCTTGTCTGGGTTTGTTCTGCAGGTAGGTGGAGGCAGCTAGGTTGTTCCAGACAGATGTTGTCCTGGAAAGCCTGGAGAATGGCTGGAGTGGATCTCTGCAGGTCCAAAACTGAGTGTTGATTGGGGTGAGGGGCTGGACCCCTCTCATGGGTGGGTCTGGGATGCTCCTCCACCACCTGGTTTCCCTGCCAGACCCCTGGCATGGCTGCAGGTGTGTCCCCAGCTGGCTAAGGGGAAGGACATGTGCTCCCTCCAAGCATATCCACACAAGAGATCAGTCAGGGACAGTCTTTCATCCTAGCTGATCCCACAGAAGGCTGCTGGCATCCTAGTTCCCAACCTGCCTACCATTACATCTTAAAGGTTACAGAAGTGTAGGGCTATCAGTTGGACTTGAAAGTCCTTTCCAATCCTGATAGCTCTATGATTCCCTGCATCCCAAGCAATGAAGGTCCCAAAGCTGCTCTCCAAATATTTGGGGGCTGGAAAGGAGATAACAAACCACTTTTTCTGAAGCCACATGAATGATCTAAGAAGAAAACACAGGTTTCCTGAGCTCTGACAAGGTCTCCAGGCTGCTGTACTCCCCCAAGGGGCACCCATCAAGCAAGAATGGAAATCTTCTGTGTCTCCCTCCTTCCCTCCCATCAGTGAGCAAAAAGCCACTTCCATCTCCCCTCCCAGGCCATCTCCTGCAGCAGGTGAGTCAGCTATGTCCAGCTGGTCCTTTTATTGATTTTTAATTTAGTGCTGGTTAATCAGCAGCTCTGTGAGCCTATTTTCTCTTAAGGAAGTTGAGGCAGTGCATGTAGGGGTTCACTTAGCAGAGAGATGGCTTGAAGCAGGCAGTGCAATTACTCAGGAACAGTGCTCCATAAATCCCCACCACAGCTCAGCATGGGGTTCTTGTATCAGCTCTGTGAGAGCCATTAGCCTCCAGATGAAGCCTCTGTAGTCCATTAGCTCTGCTAGGAAGGGACAAATTGATGCCATGAGAGTCAGGTACTCAAGGGAGAACTGAGGCCAACCAATGACAGGATTCAAGAGCCAGCACTTCCTCCCAGCTTTGGAGACCTTGCCTACCAGTTTCTCTGCTGGAAAGGGAAAGGTTTCCCAGTTTCTTTGTCTTCCCAACTGCTTTGCTGCTGTGGCTGCTGGTGACATTTTGGCCCAGAGTTCCTCCCATCCTCTATCCTGCTCTGGCTCCATGCCTGAGCCTGCTTGGAGTTGTTAGCCTGGCACAGGGCTTGCTCCCTACTGAGGTGTGCAGAGCAGCACAGAACCTGGGGCACACAAAGCTCCTCACTTCCAACTAACCATGGGTTGTCCCTCTTGCTCTTTACTAAACTAGAGCTGTTAGAGGATTGTGTGAGCATTTAGAGCCCCTGGTCCTTAGAGCTCCATTCCTAGTAGGGCTACAAACAGGGCTAGGAAGGTTTCTGGGTGCTGGAACTTGACTGATGATGCTGTTAAGTTGTGAGAATGGCTTTTGGTATTGTTCAGACCTGTGCCAACAACCTGACCCTAACAGTCCCTGGGCAGTGGCAAGAAGTCAGGGTTAAAAGACCACAGTTGCATTCCAGGACATGGCTTTGGAGTGTGCTCTCTCTGCTGGGTGAGCATCTCAGACCTGCTGGATCTGCATGCAAGTGTAGATGTGTTTAAAGGAGTTGTTTGTCTTTCTGGCTCCAACTGGGTTTTCTCAAGTATACAGGAGGGATTGGAAACCCCTGGGTTTAGTCTGGAGGATATGGCTTTGGACAAACAGTGAACACAGGGAAGCACAAAACACCCTCAGCAGCCTTGACAACTGCCTCTTCCATGGTGTTGGAGACATCTGTGGGGTTACACTAGTTCTCCCAATTAAGATGACTTAGCCAAGTGATTCCCCAGCAGTCTGGTCAGAGTTGTGCTCCTCTCATTTCAGAGACAGGCAATTTCTTGGACTTGCTTGTTCCATGAGCACATGATTAAGAGAAAATCAGAATGTTGCCAACTACCAGTAGGGTATGGCACATCCCTGGAGATATCACTCTCAGTGCTCTGGAAAGTGGTGGGGACATTGGCAGTGCTCAAAGAGATGAACACCTCCCTAAAGTGACTGTCTCTGAGCTGAAAAATGCTTCTCATCTACCTGTACTTCAGGTCATAAGTACAACAGAAGTCTAGCTTCAGAGGTGCCTTTGCAACTCCCATCCTGCCCAGAAGCTCATTAGTGTGGATGCCATTTTCCCATCACTAATTTAAGGCAGGTGAAGCAACAACAAAGTAAAAAATGTCTTTTTAATGGCAAAGCTTCTAGCAGAGCAGTGCAAGAAGCTGAGAGCTGAGTCTGCATGGCAATCTTGGCAGCAGGTCACAGATGGCTTCAAGGTGAAGGTGGCAGTTTTGGCACTCTGTCAGCCTGTGGCATTCAGCTGGTCAGGATCATGAGTCCTCTGTTGGGAGAGCACTTAAACCAAACAGGGTTCCTCTTTCTGAGTGAGTGAGACCTGTCTGAACATTGCTTCTCAGATGGATGGTGACCAGTGAAGATACCATCTCTGCATGTGGGTCTGCTCTCCTAGCAAGGAGCTGTGAGTTCAGAGGACACAGCACCAAAGTCCCTTGTCAGATCTCCCCTTTCCTTCCACTTGGGCTCACTGGCTGTTTATGATTTATGCAGCACCAGCTATGTCTTGCTGAAATGTCCCTTTGGTGAACACTACCACTTCTGGTTTTGTTCTGTGTTTCCCTGAGGGGAAAGGAGACAAGTTCTATCCTTCCTGTGATGCTCCAGTTCTTCTAAAAGAGTCTAGTATGGCAAGGACAGGAGTTATCACTTCATTCTACCTGTGGATGTGACACTGGAAGTGGAGATGATCAAGGCAATAACCAACAAGGTGCAGGACAAGCAGCTACCCTGTGGCAGCAGGCAACTGGAGTCACCTCTCTGGAAAAGGGGCTAGAAATGCAGAGCTCCACAACTCTGCTTCTTCATTAAAGAGCTGATTTGGTCACCTTGCTGTGTCTGTTGGCATTGTGTGAGGCTGGTACCCAAGTGTGGCAGTGAGGATGGGTGCAGGTGCTTGTGCAGAAAACAAAGTGTGCATGGAAGCAAGCTCAGGACTCTGTTCTTTTTTCATGACAGCTGCCTGGCTGGTGCTGGATGCTGGCTCCCTGCCCTGCCCTGGCTCAAGCTTTCATGCATGTGAGGTTAAATCCAGAGTCATCCTCTGTGGCAGACCCCACAAGTGTTCAGATCTTACAGGTTTCTGTGCAGCTCTGAGTACATCCCCCCCACCATGAAGCCCCAAAATGCAGGTTTAATAGGACAAGACAGCTGAAGAAGCAGGCAAAATGTAATTAGGCTTTAATCAGCTAAATTCTTTCTCTCCCATAATTGAAAATGGGACTAATTGGTTGCAGTGAATTCCCAGTACAGCCAAGTCATCCAGCTCAGTCTGTGCTCTGCCAGCTGCCACACCACTGCACAAGGACCAGCCTGGAAGCTGAGCATTGCTGTCCAGTGACATACAACAGTCTGCAGGGTCCAGTTCTTCATCTCCAACCCCCCAGGCTGTGGTAAAGGTGGTTTAGTGACCCATGCCCATGGTTCTTCATCCCACACCTCACAAACCAGGGAGCCAGCAGTTGACTAAACCTCCCACAGCCATGCAGTAGCATGCCAGCAATCCCAGTGTGATGGCACCTACCCTGGCTTGTGTGCAGCATGCCAGAGGGTTACAGCTGGAGAGGACAATAGGCTTAATCTCCACTTGTCTCCAGCACAATTACAGCCTGCAAGCAGTTGGCTGGACTCAAAGGCTGGCTATGTATGGTCAGAGCTGATTCAACTGTGCTGCTTGCCCCTTCTCCTCTCTCTGCTGCTCAGTCTGTCACAGCTGGTGGGTTTCCAGAAGCTCTGTTTCATGCTCAGGGCTGTTCTGAGCTGATGGAAACATCTAGGTTACAAGCTGGAGTTGGCATTACCTAGAACTAGCCTCAGCAATGCTTTCTGCTAGAAAAACACAGATGTAGCAGCCTCTGGCTGTGCTGGAGCTCCCTTCTACCTGGACACAACTGAATATCTCCACCATGAATGTGAGGAGGCAAAGAGAAGCAAACATTGTGGCAGAGGTTGCTTTGCTCAGGTGCATGTACATTTTCTCCCAAGTCCCTTGGGAGACTCCACATCCCTGTTTCATGGAGCAAAGCCCTGCTGGTTGCTGCAGATGGCAGTTTCCCAGTGGTCAGGGAGGGTTCAGGGAGGTTGCACAGCTAGGTACAAACATGATGTTGTTCTTCTCAAGGAAGGATCATGGCCAGAAAACACACTGGACTTATTCTGCATCCCTGGCTCTCCACTTTTCCCCTCTCTCTCCCTGCTAGGCAGTGTGCTGAATGCCAGGTGGCTGCATTTCATTATGGAGTTGATAAAGGGCCTGGGGAAAGGAGGCAGAGGGAGGATGAAGAGTGACACAGACAGTTCACTCAGCACTGACTGTTGATCATCTCATTGTACAGAAATGTAATAACCTCTGGGGTGGGTGGGTGAGTGCAGAAGGGAGACACTAATCACATTTGCACCATTCCTGTGGTTCATGGCTTTTTTTCCCTCCCCACCTTTATGTGCCTGGGCTGTGTCACTAGGGATATTTCTTTTGCTTTGAGGTTAGAACAGTTTCCAGCTTTATGTGCTGCCCAAAGGAGTGGGAATGTGAAAGAAAGAAGGGAGATCTGTGGTGGCAGGGAGCTCTGGATGCTGCTACAGTCTCCAGTCCAGACCTGACATCTTAGTTTTGCCTTGGGCTGCAAAGCAATTCCAAAATACTCCTCTGCCCTGACCACATCTCAGTGCCATTTGCTCACTCCCACCCTCTCATGGTTGAGATGCTGATTCCAAAGCACTTTGCACTAGAGGTGAAGTGTCCAGCACTGCTGGATGAGCCACAACCAACCCAGCTCCTTCTCCTTGGCTCCAGGTGGGAGAGAGAAGTTCCTAAGAACTTTGGCTGCTCAGGAATTTGCCACATGCATGGTTACTTTAAATGGCTCAGGCCTGCTGCCTGCAGGGGTCTGCTTCCAGGGCTTTAGGATGACTAACAGCTCCATTCCTCTCTGCAAGGAATATACCAGGTTACCTTTGAACAGGCATGAGGGAACAACACCTGGCAACAAAACACAAAGAAACACAGCTGGACATTTGGATGCACTTGGCCAAAGTCCCTTTTTATAGCTCCCTCCTCAAGGGCAGGGGCTGTGGGATGGAGAAAGGCAAGAGCAGCAGTGCCAGAGCTCAGCATCCACACACCCCTCTTTGTCAGGGTGGAAATGCCCAGCTGAGCCTCACAAGTAATGGTCATTTCTGGAGGAGGGGGTAGTTCAGGACTGTGCTTTCACCTGCTGAAGCTTGTGGTAGCTACAGCTTAGAGCATCCCCAACTCCTTGCATCCTTGCTGTCTCTTCATCCCTCCTCACTTCATGCACAGGGGAGTCATGCTGTAAATGAGAGCAGGGAACCAGACCATCCTAAAGTAACAGTAACCAGAGGTTTCCATGGTGGTCAGCTCATTCTCTGCAGCCCCCAGGCAACACTGCAGACACAATTAACAGGAGCCATGTCCTGCTACAGGAAAGAGGAGGAAAAGGCTGTCACAGTCCCTTAAAAACAGCTTTAGAAGAGTTCTCCCTCAACTTTGGGTCCACTAAAGCCCCAGGACCATTCCTGTGGAGTTGTTGCCTAGCTCATTGTCCCCTACCCCAGGTTGTGTAGCTGGTGATCAGTGCAGGTTTGCAGAGCTCTGCATTTGTTCCTGGTGAACCCATCCCAGGAGGGACCTCAGCACCATCTCCTCTTTACCACCTTATCTTGCCTCTCACTGTGGGATGTCTACAAACTCACTGCACTCTCTGGTTTCCTTTGTTCAAGCCACCAGGTCTGCCATCTGCAATGGTGAGGAAAGTTCCCTCACCCATCATCAAGCCTTCAGCATCCCTCAAGTTGACTGCTGGGGAGCTGGGAAGTTATACTCCTGCTTTCAATTTGGATCCCAAGGCAGAGATGGTGGGAGGATGTGGCATTGGTTTCCTGCTGCTGGGTAATTTTGGAGCAGTAAGAGACAAAACATTGACATCTCCTGATAAAACTTGGTTTGCTTTGCCTTAGCTCAGCTGCCACTTGTCATTTCCATTTCTCAGGGGTTTTCTCCCTTCTTTTAGTCTCCATTTATTGGAATGTGACAAGAAAATAACTTTTTATTACAAAATTGGCTGCTGTCACTGTGTCCATGCCAAAATGTTTAACCTCCTTCTCTTGTCCCTCCTCTATTTTTTGTCCCTCATTTTCCTCCAAATTTGCTCCTTTTGCCCAGCTAAGACAATCTCTTTGTGAATCCAGCCTACTCCAATGAAATGCTTCAAAATATCCCTAAGGCAGCCAATTCTAATCCATTCTTGTCATGGTTTGCTTTTGTGTGGGTCTCCTGCAAGTGGTTTCCTCCTGAAATCCCAAGCTCACTGCAGAAGAATTACCTGTCTCCTTAAGCAAGGAATAATTTCAGTTGGGTATTGAATTTCCTGAGAAATGAATATGGAAAGAGCCAAAAGCCTCCAACAGAACAGCCTCCAGTGTTCTGCTCCTCATGAAATCTGTCAAAACTCTGCCAGCCTTCTCTCTGTGCCTGCTCTGGGGTCTCTGCCTTGTGCTGGGAAAATGAGAAGACAGTGGAGGGAAGTGTGCCCAGAGCAGGGCTTGAGGGAAACATCTCCTGAAGGTCAGAAGGCTCTGGCATGGCTGCTGTATTCCAGCTGAACACAGGGAGCCCATTGTGCTGTGTTGGGCTTGAAACTAGCCCTGAGCACCTCACTGCTTTGTCTGCAAGCTGCTAGAAACCCACTGAGCTGCTGAGAAGAGGCTCAGACCCCTGTGCAAAGCCTTGCTTAGCTAAACCAGGTCCTGCACTGGCTGCAGGCTTTCACCAGCTGAGGTCATGCTTTGTGATGGAGCACCAGCACAGGCAGCCACCAGGGAAAGAGGTTTCCTCCTCTCCTCCCTTCTCCTGTGCCCATCAATGAAGCACACCAGGGAGCTGATCTGGCTGAATATTGGCTTATTTTTGCCCTCAGCTCTCTGGAGCAGCTCCCTGACCTGACTCACACTGAGGATCCATTCACCACAGGGGACAGAGGTGGGATCCTCCCTCTGGCAGTGGCCTGCATCTCCCTGAGCACAGCCTCAAGACTGAATCTTCAGAGAAATCAACTCTCCATCATGAAGGTCAGTTGAGGCAGAGGAAGGAGCCCTGCAGCTGGAGACACTTAACAACAAAGATCATGGTATCAGAGAACAGTTTGGGTTGGAAGGGACCTTAGATATCATCCAGTGCCATAGGCAGGGTTGCCACCCACTAGGTGCTGGTGGACTCTCCTGCAGTGACTGAACCCCTCCAGTAGCTCAGGGTGCAGAGGGTGCTGCATCCCACCCCAGGGATGAAGCCAGCAGTCTGCTTGCTATGTGGAATCTCTCCCCCTGCTGCTGCTGGATGCTGGATGCTGACAAACCAAAATAACTCTGTTTTTCCCAGCCAGAGCCGAGCTGGGATGTTTTTGGGAAGGCAACTGCCACACAGTGACAGATGGCCAAGAAAGCAAATGATGGGGGTTTTTTTGGGGGTGTTTTTTATGTCACCTCCATGTTTCCTTCTCTGCTGTCTCCTGCACTGGAGGAGGTGGCTGGGGGTGGGATGTGCTGCCAGTAGGAGCCTGCCACCAGAGCTGAGGAGACAGCAGAAGGCTGGAGTAAGGTGCTGGCCACCTCATTCATGTTTGTCCCCGAGCTCTCTCATGCTTTGTGACCTACATCAAGGCTTTCTACAGGGATTTGTGCCAAAGATGGGGCTTGGAAGTGGGTTGGGGCTTGAGGGTGGAGTGTTTGCTTTTGCAGAGCCACTCAACAGCCTCTCACAACCTGAAGAGCTCCCCATAACCTGGACAGCCCCTCACAGCCTGAACAAGACCCCCACAATCTAAACAGCTTCTCACAACCCAAACAAGACCCCCACAATCTAACCAGCCCTTCACAACCTAAACAAGACCCTTGCAACCTAACAAGACCCCCACAACCTGAATAGCACCCCCCCACACCAGCCTCCCTGCAATGGCAATGACTGCTCCTGGCCAGGAGAACTGAGCCAGGGTGTCTTTCTGCCAGCTAAAGTCCAATACTGGCTCTTGTGGTCCTTAGGGACATGGTTAAGTGGCATGGTGGTGATAGGTTGATGGTTGAACTTGATGATCTTAGAGGTCTCTTCCAACCTCAATGATTCTTCTTCCAGACCCAATGTTACCTGCACACAGAGGACCCTGGGAAGCCAAAGCTTTGGTGAAAGCCAAGTGCTGAGCCCCCTTGATGTGCTGCTCTGCTGCTTCTCCTCTGTCTTTGCACATGTGCCTCAGGATCCCTTTGGGCAAGGGATCACTCACCTCCTCTCCTGGGGCACAAACACCATGGCAGTGCTCAGGAAGGACTGGGCTAGGGCCAGCTGGAGTCCTAGAGCCCTGATGGGCTGTGGAAGTTCAGCAGGGGGAGAAGTTGACTTCAGGAAGAGAAGGGAAGCACAGGGAAGCCAGTGGCTGGGAACTGCTGTCACTTGGGTTATGAGGAAAGGGTGAGGAGAGTTGGGGTTATTCAGCCTGGAGAGGAGAAGGCAGCAGAGAGACCTTATTGAGGCCTTTGAAAATATAAGGGAGGTTGGTCAGAAAGATGGAGAAAGACTTTAGCAGAGGCTGTAGTGGCAGGACAAGGGGCATTGGTTTTGAGCAGTTGAGAGAGGGTAAATCTAGAAAGGACATAAGGAAATGTTGCTTTTACAAGAAGGGTGGTGAAACACTTCAACAGCTTTCCCAGAGAAGCTGTCATGGTTGGAAATGTTCAAGGCCAGGCTGGACAGAGCAACCTGGTCTGGTTGAAGTTGTCCCTGTCCATGGCAGGGTGGTTGGGCTCAATGATCTTTGAAGGTCCTTTCCAACCCAAACCATTCTGTGACTCAGTGGCAACCTGGAGGAAGCAGGAACACCTTTTGGTGGGGACACAAGCATGAACTACATCAGCCCTTGCAGGTGTCTTCTGCTGCTCCATGCTGTGAGCTCTGTTTCCATGGCAGGGGAGAGTTTCTCCTGCTGCACTGCTCAGCTGCCAGGACACCAGCTCCTTCCCCAGCCTGCCTGCTGTGGGAGCAGTGGCTGACATCTCTGCCTGGCACAGCATCTCTCTGCCTCTTGCCTCTGCCTTGTTGCACTTGGCAGCTCTCCCTCTTCTCCCTCTGGTTTTCCACCAGGAGATCTCACACTCTTCTGCCTTGACAGGAGGCAGACAGACAAGAAAGGGGTGGACAGATATATGGGCTTGGAACAGCTCAGCAGGGGCCTCTCCTGCTCGTGGTGGAGGAAGAGTCTCCCTGAACTCAAAGAGCTGGCACTGAGCAGTGGGAATCACTGGTGTCCAAGGATGGGGTCACTGGTGTCCAAGAACTGGGATCACTGGTGTTCCAGAATAGGGAACACTGGTGTCCAAGGATGGGGATCACTGGTGTTCCAGGATAGGGATCACTGGTGTCCAAGGATGGGGTCACTGGTGTCCAAGGATAGGGATCACTGGTGTCCAAGGGTGGGGTCACTGGTGTCCAAGGATGGGGAACACTGGTGTCTAAGGATTGGGATCACTGGTGTTCCAGGATAGGGGTCACTGGTATCCAAGGATTAGGATCACTGGTGTTCCAGAATAGGGAACACTGGTGTCCAAGGATTAGGATCACTGGTGTTCAAGGGTGGGGACCATTGGGGTCCAAGAAGCGGGATC
>VWZX01006846.1:0-158385 GCA_013399015.1 Galbula dea | reverse complement strand
GTGTCCAAGGATTAGGATCACTGGTGTTCCAGAATAGGGATCACTGGTGTCCAAGGGTGGGGTCACTGGTGTCCAAGGGTGGGGTCACTGGTGTCCAAGGCAGCCAGAGCCTCTTTCCCTAAGATAGGGAAACTGAATTCAGAGAGAGACTGGTGAAAAATCAATGTCACACAAGGTGACAGAGCTACAAACTGGACTCATTTTCACTGGGAGCTGGGAGCCCTCAGGGACCTGGGAAGCCCCAAAGGGCTCTGTGCACAGCAGCTTCCAGCTTCCCAGCCTTGAGGACAAGGAGACCATAGGTGAAGGGTGGGCAGCTGGCTGCAGCTGCTTTGGGCTGGTGTTCTGCTGGGCTCTCTGGCTCAGTGCCACCTCAAAGCCCTGGAAGAAGTAACTCAGGCTCCCTCTAAAGATGTCTCAGGAGAATAAAGCAAAAGAGACAGAGGAGAGAAGGTATGCAGGTGAGGGAGCAGGGCAGATATGATGACAGGAACATTCTGTGGAGAAGAAGCACAAGGTAAGGAGAAACAGAAGCTGGTCTGCACCCACACACTCAACCCCAGCCCTTCCTTGCAGCAGGAACATTGAAATGGAAATGATTTGCTATTTACAGCACCAGCATCCTTCCTGCTGCTCCCACAGAGCCAGACTGGGGCCCTCCCTGCCTATCTTGGCACTCTGTGCCACAGATGTGTGCATGTGTGTGGGGGAAGAGGGATGCTGTGAGGCTCAGGAGTGCCATGGGGAGCAGGCTCAGCTCCCTCATCCTCTCTGGGAAGCACAAAACCCATAAAGGTGAAGTGGAGCAGTGTGCTCATCAGTAAACACATCCTGGCCTTGCCTCTCCCTGTGCCACTCCAAAGGCATCCAGTGGCTTAGGCACTAGGCAAGGTGGGAGACAGAGGGGCTGGGCAGAGCCATGGTTTCCTCCAAGTGGCAGAAGAGGCCAGGAGGTATTTTAGACCTCCCTGGTGATTATCCCACAGCATTACTCTGCTGTGCAGGGAGCAGATGCATGGAAGCAGGTAAAGGCAATGCCAACTCATGACCTGGCTTCATTTACCCACAGCGTTGGCAGCAGAAGAGAAACTTGATCCCATGGAGCTCCCTTGCTGTGGCAGCACTAGCCTAGCCCCAGGGGAATTACTCAGAGTTGCAAGAGCCAGGCACCAGTCCAGTTCCCTGGGACCAGCATCTCCTAACAGGTGCCAGCAAGCCCTGGCTGAGGCTGAGCTCTGCCTGGAGCCAGCATCCTCTCTCTTTGTTGCTGAGCAGCAGCAGCTCTTGGTTGTGGAGACCTGCCACCTCTGAGCCCCTGCAGCTCAGCCTCCTGGCCCCAAGCTTTCCCAGAGCATGGAACAAAGTCAAGGAGCCCCCAAGGGATGTGCTCCCAGTGCTGAGCAGAGAGCAGGTGATGGGTCCTTTGAGAGCAGGGCTGTGAGGACACAGAGCTTCAGGAAAGTATCCAGGTCTTCATCTCTCTCTGCACTGCTTCACAGCAAAGACAACTGCATCAGACCTAGGAAAGTGTAAAGACACAGAGAAAGTCTGTGAGGACTGGCCTGTGACTCTGGTGGCCTGTGGGGTGATGGGGTCAAGCCCACCTTGCAGAGCTCTGAACTGCAGAGGTGCTTGATAGTTCCCATTCTTTACCTTCATCAGGTCTGCTCCTGAGTAGTACTTGCACAGCATGGGGCTTTGATCTGGCTCTCTGCAGAAAGAGTCACCTGTCCCCTGGGATGGGGCTGAGGCTGCCAACAAAGCAACTCTGAAGTCAATTAAGCCAAAAAACCTCCTCCAGGTCCTTCCCTCCCTGCTCTTTCCCACTAGAACTAAGGCTGGAAGATGAAGGCAGAAGAAGGAAGGAAGCTAACAACTCTGATCCTGGCACTGCTTCCCTGGGCAAAGCATGAGAACAGCCTCTTATCAAGTCCTCTTAGAAGAAAACCATGGAAGTGAGGAAGCTAAAGACCTGTTTTGGTCAGCCAGGGCTGTAGTTCCCTACAAGGCACAGTCCAACCACACCCCTGCTCTTATTCTTCCTAAGGGCTCCCAGGCATTCACACCAAGTCCCCAGCCTGGAGACCTTCAGGCAGTGCCTGGGCAGCAAATGCCACTTGCCCTTCACTCTCCAAGACCTGGCAAGGCAGAAGCTTGAAGAAATGACAAAGCAGCAGGTGCCAAAGAAACACACAACAGTGCCTTTTGCACCCTGTAGGACTCCTGTTGGTCTGCAGGAGCCAAAGCCACCAACAGTGAGATGCACTCACTGACTGATAGCTCCTCCCCAGGACGTGCAGCTGGAAACTAACCCCTCCGGGTCTCTCCCTGAAGCACCACAGAACAACCAGAGTCTTGCATCTCTCTCTGCCCTACTATTCACGTGCCTCTTGGCAGCTGCCAAGCCATGTGGCCTTTGCTCTGAGCCAGCATGCCTCTTCTCACCCCCTGTGTGCTGCTCAGCCTCCTGGCTGGGGAGAAGAGAGACTGGCTGACGCAGGGCAAGGCTCCGTCTTATTTCGGGACAAGACTTCCATGAATAACTCCCCTCATCTGCCAAACCCAAACTGAAATCTGCTGCCAACAGGCAGCCTCCCCCCTCCACTCCTCCCTCTTGTCTTTTTGGGTTTTTTTTTCCTATTACAATTGCCTGCATTAAGATACAGCAATGATAGATCCTGGCTGTGCCTGAAACACTGGCCCATGTGGGCTAGGAAACAAGGGGCATGAAGGAACTCCTGCACCTGGAGAAATGTCTTCAGTTTTGGGCTCCTCTCTCCAGCAAGGACACTGAGGTGCTGGAGTGTGTCCAAAGAAGAGCAATGAAGGAGGTGAAGGGTCTAGAGCACAAGTGTTGTGAGGAGCAGCTGAGGGAACTGGGGTTGATGCTGTAGGATTCCTGCTCACTGATTTTTGGCCAGAGACTCCCAGCCTACTTTCCAGGGTAAAAGGTGCTGCCTTTCTCTACCTATACCTGGTAATTCCTTTAGAGTGCTGGGGTACCCAGGCAGAAAATTCCTTGTCAAAAAGGGCTGGTGGTTTATCTGACTGAGATTTCTCTCCTTTCCCATTCCATAGAATCACAGAATGGTTTGGGTTGGAAGGCACCTTAAAGATCATCTAGCTCCAACCCCTGCCATGGGCAGGATGCCACCCACTAGAGCAGGTTGCTCAGGGCCACATCCAGCCTGGCCTTGAACACTGCCAGGGATGGGGCAGCCACAGCCTCTCTGGGCAACCTGTGATTCCCTGGAAATCCACAGGAGTCCTGTGTGCTCTGACACCAAACCTCTTTCTTCTGCTGCTGAAGGTGTTCTGAAGCCTTGGAAAAGGGAAAGGAATGTCTCCATGGGTGGCTGCCACTGGAGAAATGAGTGGGCTGTCATCCAGCAGCTGTCCCCTCACACTCATAAAGGCAAACAGTTCCCTCCTTTCCCCATGGAAGCAGTCACAGAGCAGATCAGTGTGGGAAGTAACTTCACAGCAGCCAGGTTCAACGTAGCTCAGGCAACACTTTCACTCCCTGAAGCTCTGGTAGTAGCTCTAGTGTGAATGCAAGTGTCTGCAAACCAAAGGAGTGATGGAGAGGGCACCTGAGAAGCATGCAAATGGGGAAGAAACCTGTTGGAAGAGACCAGACCCAGACACTTGTGGGAATCATGCACAGCCCAACCACTGGAAGCTCAGCCCTGGGGCTTGCATCTCCATGGCATTCATTTCCCTTCACCTCTCCTTGGTCTATTCTAGGAAACCCTAGAATTCATCCACCCAAAGTGTCACACTTCACAGCTGCCTGCCCACACAGAGCTCCCCCAGCAGCTTGCTTCCTTGCTCTGAATAAACACTGCTCCCCTGCCTGCCTCCCCACAGCCAGGCTGCTCTGCTGGTGGAGCCAAAGGCAGCCAGAGGTTCCTGTCTCTCCTTAAACCCATGGGAGGATGTGGCAGGCTTAATCTACACCACACTGGCCTTGGGCTGCTGTGTTCTGCTTCCACCCAGGGCAGGAAGAAGAGGTAGGCACAAAAACTACACCAGAGCTTTCACTTCTTGGTTTTCTGTTTCCTGCTGGGGCAAGCAGAGGCAGATGTTTCCAGGTGCTAACACCAAAAGGTTCAATGTTTAGGGCCAGCCTGGTGATCTGGTCCTGAGCAGATCCCAACCCACCTTTCAGAAGCATTCTGGTGTTAAGCCATGGGCAAATGCCTTATGTGAGGCCAGCAGAAGGGTTGTGGCTCCCTGGAGAAGAGTGTCAGCTCCTCCCTGGCTCCTTGCTGCAAAGAGTTGGCAGTTCCCAACTGTCCTTGCTTGCTGTGGATTGTGACCCAGGTCCCTCCTTCAGCAGAAACAACCAATTTAACTGAAGGGTCCCTGCCAGCAACACAACCCAGCACAGGGGGTGAGAGGCTCAGTGAGACACTGCTCTCCTGAGACATCTCAGAGGCAATCACAGCCATCAGCCAGGGCCAGGTTCAGAGTCTCACCTGGTTTTGGGACCCAGGCCTGTGGTCAGCAACAGAGGAAATGTGCTGATCCAGAAGACAGGCCACAAACTTGCCCTGGAAGGACACATGCAAGCAAGCAGGTTTGGGAACAGTATTTCAACTGTGAAATATGCAGAACAAGATCTTCAGGAGGAGCAGGGATTGCTTCTGGGGGGCCTGATAACATAGAACCATAGGCTTCTTCTGGTTGGGAAAGACCTCTGAGGTCCTCAAGTCCAACCACCCAGCAAACATTAATATTCTCACCACTAAACCATGCCCCCCAGGCACCACATCTCCAGGTTTCTTGGAGAGAGGGCTCCTTGCAGGATCCACACATGGCTGCCCCAGCAAGCCCAGCCACAGGAGATGACAGGCTGTGATATTGCCACCTTTAGAGCAGACTTAGATGCTGAGATCATGAACACTTCTAGCCCTTCTCACTCTCTGCAGGAGTAGCTGGCAATACATGGAGACTCCAACCAGCCTTGTGTCCAAGCCTCACAAATGGAAAGAGCCAACATTCTGCCTCCTCCCAGGACTTCACTGATGAAAGATTCATGCAGAACCAAGTCCAGCATTTTACCCTCTTGTAGCAACCAGCTCAATGTCAGACTGGTGTCAGGGCAGACAATGGCTTCCATCCCTCTAAATCCATTGGGTTTATGTAATTTGATTCCTGCTTTTTTAACCCTCTCTGGCCTCAGTGTTGTCTTTGACAGTAGCCACAGGCAGGCACCTGTATAAGCAAGAGTGACACTTCTCTTGTCTCCCTTCTCCCAATTATTTGCAGACTTCCAGACCTGGCTGTGCTTTCACTGAGTGATTCTCTGGGGATTTTCCTTCCATGAATTTATCTCATTTCTCTTTGACTTCACAGAAACTCCTACC
This sequence comes from Galbula dea, assembly GCA_013399015.1. Classification (NCBI taxonomy): domain Eukaryota; kingdom Metazoa; phylum Chordata; class Aves; order Piciformes; family Galbulidae; genus Galbula; species Galbula dea. Next base: position 153,013 of record VWZX01006846.1, on the reverse strand, counting down.
ACCCTAACAAGACAAAGACTTCCCCAGGCCAACTCCCTTCAGATGGAAAACATCCCCCAAAATGTGAGTCCTCCTCTTGCCCTCAGCTTTGGCTGCAAAGGGCACTCTGCCACTGTTGCAGTTTTACAACCAACCCACACCATACTCTGGTAGATGTTCTGGCCCAGAGTTTTTGGCAGGTGCTCCTTGAGGCAGCTGTTATCACTCATTTAAATCTCATTTATTTTTATTGTAGATAGCTCCCTAACAGCACAAAAGATTTCTCTCCTGCCTCTCCCTGGAACTGTGTGCCTATTGCCATGGCAACTATACCCGAGATTTTTGTGGTCCCAGACCCATTTTATTGGTTATTAGGTATCTGTGCAATAAATAAATATATATCTGTAGCTTTGTTCTCCCATCTGTCTGTTCCATCTGCTCAATTTCCAAGTGAAATACAACCATTTGGCTCAGCCACAGCTTTCTCCCCTTCCCCAAAGGACTGGCTGAAGGAAACAGAGATCTGCTGGTGGTCATGGAAGTGGGAAAGGGAAGGAGGAGGAGTGAAAGAGGTCACTGTGGACATGAACCTGCCCATGACACAGATGGAAAAGCCTAACAACACCTGCAGGGTTAAACCAATCCTTCCTTCACAGCCCAAGTCCCTGGCCAGGGTAAGTGGCTTGCCCTTTACCCCCTGCCTCCAAGGTGAGCAGGGAAAGAGGAGCTCAAGAGGACTCTGGCCAAGGCAAACCTCATTTGCTGCTGGTGGAACTGCTGTGGCCCAGCTGCAGCTCAGCCCCAGCCAGGTGGTTTCCTCTCCCTGGGGAAGTGGAGTCACACAACCATGCCATGGGTCAGCCAACAGGAAACTCATCCCAGCTCAGCTGCACCCATGAAGAGTCCTTTCTACCTTCCCAGAAGAGAAGGAGAAAAGCATCAGCTCATCTGAGCACACAGTGTTCCAGGGAAGGGGAAAACACCAGGAAGAAAGAGCTCAGTGCCAAACTGCTGCTGTTCCTCCCGAGAGTCATCTGCCTCAGCTCAGCACCCACGCTGCAAGCTAGTCGACATGCCCCCATCTGAGGGACTCAGTGCCTTCTGGCAATGTTTGCTTTGCCTGCCCACCCCCACAGCCTCCTCTGGGACTGAGAGAGGACGATTTTCCAGCCTCCCAGCTCCCTGGCATTAGTTAAGCTGTCGCTGGTTAATTATAGCGCTGCATTTCGACTTGATGCTTCCCAGGAGCCCAAACCACACTCCCAGCCTAACAGCAGGTCCCAGCTGAATACTTTGGGAACCTCTTCTAGACCTGAGCTTATGACTCCATCAGCCAGGGTGACACATTCCCTACTGCCCTGACTGCTCCTGGGAGATTAGGACTGCACCTTCTGCTCCAAGACCTATAGCTGCACTTCCTTACCCTACAGAAGGGAGGTTGCTGCTCCCCAGTGGGAGCCAGGGGTTTCTTACAGGGAATGTCAGATTGGCCTTCAGCTTTCTCAAGGGAAATCCAGCCTCACCTGCCTCCCTGTCAGTTCTGAATCTCTCAGTGAAGATGGAAGGGGCAGGCAGGACCCACAGCCTGGCCTATAGTTGGGGATGCTTCCAAGCCAAGAGTAACTCTCACTGCAGCCTCTCTCACTTGCCCAGAGAGGCAGCAGGTGCCCCATTCCTGGAAACACTCAAGGCTGGAGCTCTGAGCAACCTGATCTAGTTGAAGATGTCCCTGCTCACTGCAGAGGGGTTGGACTAGGTGACCTTTAAAGGTCCCTTCCCAGCCAAAGCATTCCATGATCCTGTGCTCCACCCTGCTTCCACCTGAGCTGCAGAGCAAGGACAGGGTGACTTGGTTCCACCAGTGGAGCTTCCCATTTCTCAAAGGCTAGGCAAACTCTGCTGCACTTCTGTTGGAGGAAGGTCTGCATCCCACCAGCATTCCCCTCCAAACCTGGGGAACCTGCACACCCCTCTCAGAGGGTAAAGAATTGCTAAGCAGTTGCTAAGCAAGTGGTGAGGTCAAGTGAGAGGAAGGAACTGAGAAACTGATGTGATGTTGATGCTTTCAAGCTTGTAGCCATGTCTTCCAGGCAGACTGTCCCTTTGCCTCCTGTGACCATGGTTTCTGCTCCAAATGCAGGAATGTGCAGCAATCAAACCATCAACCTGCTCAGGGCAAGAGCACAGAAGAAAAAGGAAGGTAGATAGTACCATAGGGAAAGGCTTGAGCATCACAGCCTGCCAGCTCCTGACACAAGAGCATCCACTTCCCTCCACTGTGTTTAGGGAGATGTTGTTTTGTGGGGATTTGTCTCCAGAAGGATCAGATCTAATGGCTCAAATGTGCCAGCAACAACTCAAAAGCTGGTTGAAGAGTGTTTTGGAAAGGACCTGCTGCTGGCACCACCTTCCAGCTGGAGTCACTTGAGTCCATGTCCTGCTAGCTGGGCATCATGAAGAGCAACATAAGCCAGAGACTAAAGCCAAGGGAGGTCCAGCTCTGAGCCTTCAGCCACACTTGACTGGTTGGAAGTGTTTTCTCAACACCTACTGAGCAATCACTGTAAGAGAGTTCACAGCATGCTGGCAGGACACAACTCTTCCAAGAAAAAGCAGAAAAGAGACAATCAGTGAAAGAGAAGGAAAACTGAAGGGTGAAAATTGTCTTGCATTGAACCCTAACCATAGTTGAAAGCAGCCTTTAGACCAGGAGGCTGGGGGCTGTTGTTCAGCTCTGATCTGCTTTGCCCTATTTGCATAAGCAGCCCACAGTAATTAGAATTTCATCTTGAATAGGTATAATTTTAATTGTCACTGCTTTCCCTGCTCAGCACTAATTGGAGACATCACAAAAGGACAGTGAAGCAGAGAGGCTAGTGATGGCTTTGGCCTTTCCTTTCTCCAGCCAGCTCACATACCCCATCAGAACCCCTTTCTACTTGACCCCCCCTGAAGCTTTCCTGAAGCTTTGGGCAAAGCAAAACAAACTGAAATCATTACAGCTCCTACATGGCCAAGCAAAAAAACCCCAAATACCTTCCTGCCTGAGATGACTACAGCTCTCAGCAAAGCTGCCACAGACCTGCTTTGGTCTGCAACTGCAGCTCCAGGTGTTCCCCTTAAACTCATAGAAAGGTTGAGTTTGGAAAAGACCTTTGAGGTCAGGTCCAACCATTAGCCAGCACTGCCAGGTCACCACTAAGGTCCCTCAGCAACACAGCTCTGTGGCTTCTCAGTCCCTCCAGGGATGCTGACTCCACCACTGCCCTTGAGCAGCCTGGGCCAATGCCTAACAACTCTTTTGAGGAAGAAATGTCCAACCTAAACCTCCCCTGGTGCACCTTGAGGCTGTTTCCTCCTGTCCTATGGCTTGTTCCTTGGGAGGAGGGACCAACCCCACCTTACTTTGAGGCAGCTGCAGAGAGTGAGAAGGTCTCCCTTGAATCTCCTTTTCTCCAGGCTAAACAACCTCAGTTCTCTCAGCTGTTCCTCAGAAGAATCATGCCCTAGATCCTTCAGCAGCTTCACTGCTTCCTGGACAAAGCACTGTGATGTTCAGAGAGCTTAAACCCACAGCAACCCCTCAGAGAAAGCTCTTCTCCCACTCCACACCCTCCCTCAGCACTGACAGCACCTGATAACTACAAGAGAAGCCCTAAGCCCCCTTGGTGGACCTGCTGGAGGACATATCACTGTTGCACCAAAGTGCTTCCCTAGCTGGGCTGGATCCCTTCTCCCATAGCTGGTGCAGTGCAAGAGGACCTGAGGGTAATACAGAGCTGTTTGGTTTCTGGTGAAGGCAACTGTACCTCTTTCCAGAACTTAATTCTCATTGCTTGACAGTCTAATATCCAGCCTAAAGCCCTTAAGCTCTGAGTTAAGCTGATTTGCTTGCTGGCCTTTGTGTGGATGTGGACAAGACATTTCTCAACACCATTTCAGGGACTGGTCACCTGCTCCTGCCCCCTTAGCTCTCTCTGACCTGAACTGAATACACCTGAACTCTCAGTTCTCTTCAGGCCTTCCAGGTGTCATCTGCCTTCTCTACTTTGTCATCTTTTAAGGCATGATGCTCAAAAGTGAAGAGTCTCCAGCTAAGAACTCATCATGAAAGGGTTGGTAGGCATTGGCCCAGGCTGCCCAGGTGGAGTCATCACCCCTGGAGGGCTTCAAAAACCATATGGAGGTGGTACTGAGGGCCATGGTTTAGTGGCACAGTGGTGACATGTTGATGGCTGGACTTGCTGGTCTTGGAGGTCTCTTCCAGCCTTAATGATTCTGTGATCAGCAGTGAGCAAAGCTGACTGATGATCTCCTGCCCCATGCAGATGGTGGGGAGCATTGTACCTTTGGAGGAGAAAGAGCAGAGCAAGTTGAGAGTGGTCTTTTGGGACTTAGAAGATATGCAAACTAACACAGGAAGACTTCTAATTAACTGCTGGCTGCTGTCAGCAGCTGCCAGGGCACCCTTTGCCCACCAGGATTCAGAGGTAGTTAACTCTCCTCCACCCGAGGTGGTGAGCAGCTCTGGTAGCTATTCCTTGTTTTGCATAAGATCAAAGTGACTCCCTTCTGTGATTTATTGTCTGCAGAGATAAATCTCTCCATCTCAGCTCTTCAAAGAGTGTAGTCTTCAGCCCAGGGATCAAAGCAGAGCCAGAGAGACATCCTCCTTTGGGGAGGATTCACAAATGGCTTCTCCCTTTTGGCAGGAACTGTCTTTGACAGAGAGCTGCTTCCTTGCTTGTCTCACCAAGGACCTTCAGCCCAAAGCCAGCTGGCTCACAGTGGCAGCTGCTACTGCAACAGTTTGCCCTTGGCATTGCCAACTGGGCAGCCCTTTTTCTGGCTGGAAATCACACCAGGTTTGTGGTCAGGCAGGAGGAATCTTCAGCTGCAGCTGGTGGAGTCATCATCCCTGGAGGGGTTCAAAAAGCAGACAGATGTGGTCCTCAGGGCCATGGTTTAGTGGCATGGGGGTGATAGGTTGATGATCTTCGAGGTCTCTTCCAGCCTTAATGACTCTGTGTCTGGGAGCTGTGAGGGAAACAGAGCAGGAGAGCACAGGCTGCTGAAGACAGACCTGACAGCACTGATCTTGGAGCTATTGCTGCCTTTGGAGTTCACCCCTGAGACAACCCCAGCTCCCTGGGGACTCTCCCTTCTCCCTCTGCACCTATGCCAAACAACCTGCATCTCCCTGTGGGTGCCAGGTGAGACACAATGGTCTGAACATACTGTATTTTCATGGTTGGAGGTGGAACACATTGAGTGAAGCATTGGGAACACATGCTCTTAGGTCCCTGGTGACTTGAGATGAAGTCCATCTCACATCACACAAGCAGTAGAAGCAAATACCATGACTGCTGCTGTGTGGTGGAAAGTGAAGATCCAAGATCCTCCTGGAGCTGCAGTGAATCAACACAAGGCTGTCACCAAGGCATTTCTACCTCCATCAGATGAGGCACTTTTAGTAAGGAAGAAGCAGTCCCAAACACTCAAGCTCCAAGCAAGTCTTGCTTAAGGCTGAGGTGACACAAACAGGCACTGGAGCTACTAGATATGGATTGAACTTGCAGTTACCTGGAGGTAGGAGGTATGTTAGAACCTGTCACCACCAGCAGCAGTCATAGTATTTGCTTGCAATAATTTTGGGGTTTGTTTTTCATTCCAAAGCTCCCACAGTGTATCCAGTAGTTGCTTGAGAAGTGGTTTTCTCCAGCAGTCCCAGAATCCAGAGGGAGAAGGCTCAGTCTGTCACCTCCAGCACTTGTCAGACCAGCAGGAGTCACCTGCCTCCTTACCTTGGGAAACCCAGAGTTGCAGGAAGCACCAGGAATGCCTGAGGAAGAGAAGGAGAGGAATGAGCACTGAAGAGGCAGAGCTCTTCCTTGCAGAGGAAATTCCTCCTCCTAATTCCATCTCCACCACATCCACCTGGGCTTGCAAAGGAAGATGGATCCCAGCAGCACAGAGAACCTTCAGGAGGAGACAGCCTCGTGGGACAAGCCTTCTGGTCCAGGAGCTTGGAGGAAAGGCTCCCTGGAGGTGTTTGGAAGAGGATAGATGGAATGCAACCCACTGGAAACCTGGCAGCTTGCTCAGCTGCAGGTGGCCTCAGGAAGTGCAAATTTGGAGGCTGCTCTCCTGCCTTGGGGAGCAGAGGGACAACTGGGGGGTGGGGTGGCAAGAGGAGGATGTCTGGATGGAGTTCACCATTTCAGAAGTGTTGGTGCCCCTTGGCCTGCTTGTGCCAGGCTCAGGATAGCTCTACCAGCTGCTGCCAGCAGCTCTGTTGTGTGGAAAGGGACTGAGAACAGCAACTCCTGCACCTCTCCTCCACCCCCAGCAGCAAGAAGAGCCAGCTCCTCACACTGATGATCACACAAATCTGGCCACAGTCTTTCTTCACAGAAAGGCAAAAATTGGTGTTGCTTATAGCACTGAGAGTCATAGAATGTCCTGAGTTGGAAGGGACCCAGGAGGATCACTGAGTCCAAATCCTGTCTCTGCACAGGACAAAACCCCCACATCCCCCTCCACTAAACAAATAAATCACACCATGTGCCCAAGAGCATTGTTTAGATGCTTCTTGAGAAGCTCTCACCTGGCTCCATGTCTTTCCCTGGCCTAACTTCACTGTTTGATGCCAAGCCCTTGCTCCAGCCTGCCAGAAAGGCTGAGGAAAGCTCAGTTTGCAATCCTGCAAAATTCCTCTCCTCTCCTGGGGTCTCTGAGCAACTAGAGAGCTTGTCATCAACAGCTACAGACACACTGCCCTTCACTCCTACACCCACCCACCACGCTTTTCCTTCTCCAGGCAGCACCACATATGCTCATCAAAAGCCAGACCTTCATTTTCTGCCTTCAAAGGCAGCCCATCCTGGGTTGGGGAAGGCTGTGAGACACACAGGAGGTCTTTCATGTTTCTCAGCAGGCTTGGCCCTGCTGGCCCCAGCAGTACCTCAAAGGGGTTTGGGTTGCAATTTGCCTCATTATTGGAGCTGATGTGCAGGCTCTCAGGAGGCACCCTGTGCCCAGGAGAGTTACCTAATGAGACATCACACCAGCTGAGTGGTGCTGCTGGTGTTGACTGGGGAAGGGAACTGAGCTTCAAAGGACCCTGGCTTGCTTCCTTTGTGCAGAGGACATTTCTCCATGTCATGAAAAGCCAGTGGGCCTGGAGACCTTGGTGTTGGGAAACAACACTGCAGGGCAGGGCAGACCTCCTCAGAGGGAGGCACTGGGGGCATTCATGGTGTTTGACACCAGGGTGGCTCCTGCTGCTCTGCCCAAGTCTTGCTGTGCTTGTAAGGGCAGCTATGAGCTGGTAAAATTATAGTGCCTGGAGGACATGGCTGCTTGCTGAGGGGAAGCTCAGCTGGAGTCTCTCACATCCATGCTCTGCCCTTGGGGGTCAGGGGCACTGGGTGTGCTGTGGAGCCCAAGGCAAAGCCAGGAAATAATCATAGGATTGGTTTAGTTGGAAGAGACCTTTAAGATCATGGGATCAAGCTGCTAACCAGCACTGCCAGGTCACCACTGAACCATGTCCCTCAGCACCACATCTTCAGGGCTTTTCAAGCCCTCCAGGGATGGTGAGTCCACCACTGCCCTGGGAAGCCTGGGCCAGGGCATGGCAACCCTTCTGGGGAAGACATTGTTCCTAAAGTCCAGCCTAAACCTCCCCTGGTGCAACTTGAGGCCATTTCCTCCTGTCCTGTTCCTTGGGAGAAGAGACCTAACCCCACCTGGCTCCAACCTCCTTTCAAGGAGCATTAAAGAACAAGGTCTCCCTTGAGCCTCCTTTTCTCCAGACCAAACAACCCCAGTTCCTCACCAACAACCCTCACAAACCCCAGTTCTCCTCCTAAACAACCCTCAGCTGCTCCTCACAACACTTGTGCTCTAGACCTTTCACCACCTTCTCTGGACACAATCCAGCACCTCAATGTACTTCTTGCAGTGAGGAGCCCAAAACTGAGCCCAGGATTTGAGCTGTGGCCTCCCCAGTGCCCAGTCCAGGAGGACAATCACCAGTGGTGACCCAGGACTATTACTGCTACAAGCCAGGGCTGGAATGACAGCCTCTGGAGGTCTGTCCATCAACACTGGTGCCAGAGTGCTGAGGGTAGCAACACTTCAACTTGGCACTGCTTGGGAAGTTTCCTGTCCCTGTGAGTGTCACACCTCTGTGCCACCTCCCACATCTCTTCACCATGGACACTGTGCAGCTCCTTGGCTTCTTTAGACTCCCAGCAAGGGGATGCAGTCCCAACAAGGGGTGCTCTGGTGCAGGAGCAGTTCTTGGGAGGTGGTAGAAAGGAGAGGTTGTCAGGGATACCAATATGCAATTGAGGGTCCAGTTCTGCACAGTTCTGCTCCTCCTCTCCTCCCTTGCCCTGTCAGGCACCATCTGTGGAGGTCTCATGTCATACCAAGAAACTAAATGCAACTGAAAAAGTAAAATCTGTTACAGACATGTCTTTGGTTCCCAACTCTTCACTCACCCAGCTGTGCATCCAAGCTCCTATTTCCCTGGGATGAGTTTGGATTCAAAGAGGTCTCCATGAGAGCAAAACTTCACCAAGATTTGCAGTGCAGAGCCCACAACCTCCTAAACCACCATGGATAGTCCAAAAAGCACACAGCCAGTGTCTCCTTCAGGGTGATGACAAGGAAGATAAGTGAAGAGGTACTGCAGGGAAAGGTGCTTGGTAGCCTGGGGAGAAGTCTCCAATCCTGGATTTTTTGGGAAGATTAACCCTTTTCTGAACTGGATTCAGGCCCATGCAGAGAACTGGCAGCAGCTTTACCTAGAATTTGCCCCCTGGGCTGTGTAGGACTGACTTGGTGACCACCAGAATCCAGGCAAGTTTCACCACCTTTTCACTTTCAGAGGAAAACATCTCCCCAGATGTAAACCAGAGAGGTCAGCTACTTTCCCTGCTGAAATATTGTAGATATCCCATTTGAAATCAGTGCTTCTCTTTATCCAGTAATTCTGGTTTGGTTTGCATTCTGACTAACCAGAATTTCCCTTGGCTTTTCCCCCCCACTGAGCTCATCAGAGTTCTAGTTGGATCTTAAGCATAAAATGAATTCTGGAGCAGAACTTCTTTCATCTATTTATTTTTATAAAAGGATGATTCCTGAGGGACCTCAGGAAGAGGAAACTTTGGTTCCTGGGTCACTTCTGCATGAGCTTCTCTTACACACACACACACACACACAGAGGCCCAGAATTACCCAGGTTTAACAGGAGAACTTTTTTGGATCCAGGAAGACTGAAATCTGACATAAAAAAGAATATTTTCCAGCTGATTGCTTGCAAACATAAGCATCAATTAGTTATCTCAGTCTGGTTCAGCATCAGTGTGGGCAGATGATTACAAATGATTGTGGTGCTGCCACTTCACTGCCTTATCACCACATGCCAAGATTCCCCAAGGACCTGGCTTTTTCCTCTCAGATCCCAGTCCAGAGAAGCATCTAGACACATCTCCACAAGCCTCCCTAGATGCTGCTGCAAATAAAGGGGGGGCTTAGAGGCTTCTGAATCACAGCCAAAAAAGCAGCAGCCTTTTTTCCATGTCCCCATGGCCCAGCAGGAAGGCAGAAGGGCATTGAACTCTGACACCTTGTAGGAAGCCACAAAACACCAGGAACTGAGAGAGACTTTTGAGCAACCTTGTGACAGAGCATTCAGAGAGAGGTGCACTCTAGAACCACTCTTGTTTGCAGCCTTGCTACCAGCTGGGCATCAGCTGCCTACCTTCTGTGTTCCATTTGAGCAGGAGGAGAACCTTGTCTGCTGTGAGGGTGTTGGAGCCCTGGCCCAGGCTGCCCAGAGAGGTTGTGGAGTCTCCTTGTGTGGAGAGATTCCCAAGGCAGCTGGAGGTGATCCTAGGCAAGCTGCTGTGGGTGACCCTGCTGGAGCAGGGGGGTTGGACTGGATGATCCCCAGAGGTCCCTTCCACCCTCCACCATGCTGGGAGGTGATGATCTCCAGGCTACCAACCATGCTTTGCCCACACCTCTTCCAGGGCCCAGTTCTTTGAACCCTCCTTGAGGAGACTGACTTAGGAATAAGGAATTTCACTGCCAAGTTTTGGGTTTGTTCCGCCTTTGACTGCAGGGACAAACCAGGCTGTGTGGAGATCTAGCTCTTCCTCACCAACCCACAGCACAGCCCACTCAGCCAGGGACAGGAGACAACCAGGACACCCACCCACAGCCCCCACCACAGACCTCCTAATTGCAGCTTACTCAGAAGGAATCTGTTCCCTCCATGCTGGGCTGTGCAGCTAAGTTGGGTAACAGCTGCTGCCACCTCCTCCTCCAAGCCCATGCCAAGTGAGCAGTCTCAGGAGATGTTGCTGGGGCTCTCTGGCATGTACACCACCTCCTGAAGGCAGTGGGTGGCACTAGCTTTGCCTCATTAGGGTGATTAAGGCTTGCAGGCACATGCAGAAGGGAGTTTTGCAGCTACCTTTAGGGTTTTGCAGAGAGGAGAAGCTGAGAGGGACTGAGGAGGTTGGGCAGATCCAGAGTCCCCAGCAGACAGGGAGAGCTCCAGTGCTCCTCACTCTTCATGCTCAGCCCCCACATCTCAGGAAGCTGCACTCAGTCTTCCCCAGGGACTTGACCTCCAGCCTGGCCAAGTAGCTTCAAGGTGATGGACCCAGAACTGACCTGCCTGTTTCTACCATCTCCTTTCCTCCAGCTTCACTCCAAGCCTCCATTCTCCACACTTCAGAGACCCTGGAAAGCAGCACTCCCATCACCAGCTCTTTTCCTACCTTCAGCTTGCTGATTGATGCCCAAGCTGGTTACTCACCTGCTGTAGTCCCACAGAAGAGTCCTGTGAGCTGGAGAAGAGCTATGAGGAACAGAACAACCATGGAGCTTTATAGCTAAGTTATCTCCTGCCTGCACCTCCCACCTGAAGAGTCACAGCCTCCTCCCCTCAGACATCACCTGCACCTGGCCCTCCTCTACCTCCTCTCCCTTTTGCCCTTCTCCCTCCTCTCTTCACCAAGGCATTTCCTAGCATTCCTGCCCTGGGGACTGGTTGTTGTTGGGTTGTCTGGTTTGCAGCTGAGGGATGAATCATGGGATCACACAGAATCATGAAGGCTGGAAGAGACCTGCAGGATTAAGTCCTATCACCACCATGCCATGAAACCATCTCCCTCAGCACCACAGCTAGATGTTTCTTAAACCCCTCCAGGGATGGTGACTCCAGCACTGCCCTGGGCAGCCTGGGCCAATGCCTACCAACTCTTGCAGGGAAGAAAATGTTCCTAATATCCAATCTAACCCTCCCCTGGTGCTACTTGAGGTCATTTCCTCCTGTCCTCTCCCTGATCCAAGAAGAAGAGACCAACCCCCACCTGGTTCCAACCTCCTCTGAGGTAGTTTTGAAGAGAGTTAAGGTCTCTCCTGGGCCTCCTCTTCCTCAGCCTAACCAACCCCAGTTCCCTCAGCTGCTCCTTGTCAGACTTATTCTCCAGAGCCTTCACCAGCCTCATTGCCCTTCTCTAGTCATGCTCCAATGCCACTTTTTCCCTGTTGGGCTCTAGCAAGCAGTTATCAGCTCCTACTTTCTGCTATGTTCCTTCCTTGGTAGCCCTGAAACTACCACACTGAACACAAGACCTGAAGCTGGACTAATGACTTTGCTTACACCAAGAAGCACACCAAGACGCTTCCTCCTCTTGTGGTTATTTTTTGTGGTTTTTTGGATCCAGAACCCTTTTTCTCCTGCTGAATCCCTGCCCAGGCTCTGGTGTGCTGGAGAGGAGCCTCTCACAGGGCATTGCTGCCCTCTCCTGGACTCTCCACCAGCAGCTGGGCTCAGGGAAGTTTCAGGTGCAGATGCTCATCTCTTCTTTCAGGCCCTGAAGGTGGGAATCCTCTGTGTCCCTCATGCTGCAAGGCCTGGCTCATGAAAAAATAGACAGGTTTGAGGCTGAGCTTTCTCCTGCCTTGTTCTAGACATCCTTGACCCCAGCAAATGCTCTTGGCTAAAGCTCTTCCCAGGGGCTGCTTTTTCAGGGGTGGATAAAAAGTGATATATGAAGGGAATGGAGTCATTCCTTAGTGCAAGATTGGGAATGATGCCTGCCACAGCTAAAGACAAACCCTTGGTGTTGTCAACTTGCATGGAAAGTCCTCTCCTTGTAAGCCCCAAGTCCTGCTGTGTCTGGAGGGTTGCAGATGGATGGGAAGAGAAGCCAGTCTTTGTTAGCAAAAGGAGTGGTTGTAATCACAGCTATTTGAGAAGAAGAATTCAGAGAGGAGAATATTTCAGGTGGTTGGGGATGTGAACAAACTGGACAGTGGTGGCTGGTGGGATGCTGTCCCTCAAGGTGCTTGAGCACCTGGGAGGAACCTCAAGCCCCATTTTTAATGTCCTGCAGTGTCAGCATGGGAATGGTCTCATTGGTCAGAGTAAAGAGGTTTGGGTTCACAGCAAGGGAGGCTGCTCCATGCTTGTGCTTCTCATCAGCTGGCTGAGATGCACTGGTGTCCAGAGGACTGGGGTCACTGGTGGGTTCAGCATCAGGGTCAGCCTCAGGATCTTGAAGAAGCTGCTCACTGTCTTCATCCTTGCAGTTCTTCCTGTCACTCACCCAGCACTCCCGCAAGAACCAGCAACAAGAGCTGCTGCAGAGAGGCAGAAGCCTACAGTGAATGGTGGGAACCCAGAGCCAGGAACCAGCACCAGCACCCAGTAGCCACCCAGCACCAAGCCCTCAGGGCCAGGATTCCCCAGGCCCACCCCCAAGCACTCCCCATATGGCTGTATAAGCTATTGTCAAGTGTTATCCCAGCTGTTGGTGCCCTGCAGCCTGCATGTCACCTCCTGCTGGTGTCACAGTGGTGGGCTCAGCTTCTCCATCTCCTTTACCAAGGAGAAATGTAGAGCTGGGGGACTCAGCACCCAATCATCTGCCCCCCAGAATGTCCCATGTTGGGAGAAGAAGCTCAGACTTACAGGATGAAGAGTAAGTTGATGGTTAGTAATGATGACAAGATGAAAAGGACCAGGCCTGGGATTGTGTGTGTGGGGGTGACACCTGAGGAGAGACAAGTGGGTGGGAGTGACTCCAAGACAGAAGTTCTACTGCTAAAGCCCCCACAGATAATCCTGATGTTAATCCTCCCCAGCCATGGAGTCAGGCAGAGATGTTGTGACCTACATGACCCTTAGCAGTGAGGTTGTTGAAGTTGAGGACACCAAGGTGGAGGAGAGAGCGATCAGATTGTCCAGCATTGACCTGGTGTGAGGAGCACCATGGGAGCTACTATGGTCTCTTCAGGGATGGTGACAGAAGAGATAAGAGCTACCTGTCTCCAAAGGGATTCCTAAGGGCTGTGGAAGTTGCCATGGCCAAGATATTTGGGGCAGCTCCCACTGTAGTGCCTGCCCTCAAAGTCCTCCCGTCCCCTCCCTGTCCTCCTACCATAGGAGATGATCTGTGTACCATGCTTGGTCCTTTCCTTCTTGATGCAGTCTGTCATGGAGCTTGCACCCAGGCTCCTGGTGACTGTGCCATTCTTGCAGGCAGTGCAAAATGCTGCCCCATAGATGAGGCTGTAGGTCCCCAAAGGGCAAGGGAAGCACTGGCTGTACTTTGGAGGGCTGAACGTCCCTGGTGGGCATACAACTGAGGAGAGGACATGGAGAAAGGGTCAGAGAAGCTGAGCCCTGATGTTGAAGGGCTCAGAACAACCCTGCCCACTGTTTTCTCTAGGCTGGGTGTGCATGAGGAGAGCAGCAAAAACCCCAAAACACACAGCTGTGCAAGGAGAGGTTAAGGGACAAGGGAGGGGAAAGAAAAGAGGAGACTCAAAGGGCTGTGGGCATCTTGGCTTACTGCAACAGTCAAGACAACTTTGCATCTGCTTGGTCTGTCCATAGCCCCCAGTGCACTGCCTGCTCTGCAAGATGCCAACAAAGTCATTGGTGAAGTTGACACTGGGGATGTTGGCCCCAGTGATGGGGAAGATCTTGTGCTCCCTGAAGAACCTGTTCAGAGCCAGCTGGACCTGGGGAGGGGCAGAGAAGGCAGAGCTCAGCAGGGCAATGGTGAGGTCCAGGAAGGAAGCTGAGACCTGGTTGCACAGAAACTGTCCTCCCAGCACCATAGTGCAGGAGCTGTGGCACATGAGCCAAGAGAGACAGGCACAGCCCACCAGCCCTGCCTGGGCCCCAGGGAGACTGAGCAAACCTCTTTAGGGGTGTTCCTCTTCCTTCCAGCACTGCTGAAGATGCCTGGGGCTGGTGAGAGTGTCCTGGTCCCATAGCCACCCTGTGCCACACTCCCTCCTCTGCTGGCCCCAGGCTTTACCTGCCAGAGGTTCTCCCGGACCGCACTGCGGTAGCAGTCTGTGAGTGTTTCCATGTCCTCAGGTTTGCAATGTTGATCCCAGTTGGGCCCAAAGAGGGACACTAGAGTACAGAGAGTCACCAGTGGCAGCTCAGGCAGCTCCAGCAGGAGATGGACAAAGCTCTGAAGAAATCTAACCACTGGACACCACTGTCTTCCAAGGGACCCTAATTCCACTACATCTCCTGCAGCTCTGTGCTGCCTCCCCCTCCCTCCTGCAAGCACAAACTGTGATGCTTGAACTCCTCTCACTCCACCCCACTGCCTCCATTGGCCTCTAGGAACCATGCTGGGGTGTTTCTGCCTGGAGCTTTACCTTCTAGCTGGACTTGAACAATGAAGTCACCCGAACTGTTGCTGAGTGAGGGGAAGCAGAAGGTGTCGTTGACTTGGATTTTGCAGTGCTGCTCTGTTTCCAGCTGCCTCAGCTGCTTCTGTAGAGACCACAGGAAGCTTTTGGTCCACTCATCCTTGCAGAGCTTGCTGTGGAAGAGCAGCACAATGTCCAGGCCTCCTAGCACATGGTAGCCTGTAGGAGAAAACCCAGAAAGGTGCCTGGTTCTTCTCCCTTGTCAAAACAGAGCTTCCTCTTCCAGAAAGCTGAGTAAGGTCCTAGCCCTCCTCTCACCCCATGGCCTCTCTACCCTTCCTGCCCTTGCTGGGTTACGCCCTTTGCTGGTTTTGGTGTCTGGTGGGAAGAGATGTCTGAGCCTGGCTTTGCCCATGACCAGAATTGGTGACAAGCCTTCCCTGTCCTTTCCTCTAAGCCTGCTGGTGTGAGCACCTGTGTGGTTTGCCCACTGGGCAAGGTAAACCATGACAGCATGGCCCTGGACTCACCCA
Organism: Galbula dea; assembly: GCA_013399015.1. Taxonomy (NCBI): domain Eukaryota; kingdom Metazoa; phylum Chordata; class Aves; order Piciformes; family Galbulidae; genus Galbula; species Galbula dea. Next base: position 137,792 of record VWZX01006846.1, on the reverse strand, counting down.
AGATGCTGTAGTGGAAGGTCTGGGATGCAGGGACTCCATTCTTCCTGTAGGAGATGGTGCAGGAGTACTTCCCACTGTTGTCTGCTTGGAAGTGTTGGAGGAGAAGACGTCCCTCTTTGGTGACTGACAACGACCTGGAGACTAGTGCAAGAGACAGAGGGCTTGATGGTGACCATCAGGAGCTGGCTGTGCTGAACTGGCCTAGCTGGTCTCCTTAAACCACTGCTGAGACTCTACAAGGACTCCCAGAGCTGCCCTTCCCCTTCTTTCTCTGCTAAGCTGCTGAGAGAGAGAGAAGAAGAAATTAAGAACCTCAGTGTCCTCTCCTCTGCTGGAAAAGTTGCTATCTGCAAAAAAACCATCTGAATGCCTGAAAACTTTCTGAACAAAACCTCTCAGACCTTACTAGGAGAGAAGGAAGGGCAGGCATTACCCCTTCACCCCCTGTCCTTTTGCAGCTCAGCACCCCCAGCACATGGAGTCTCATGACATCCCAGGGTTAGTGTGCCCCTCACAGGCTCCATGGATCTGTTCCTTCCTTGGGTGGCTCTTTCCCTCCCTATCCCACTCTTGCTTTATGGAAGCAGAGCTCACCTCTTGCTGCTTGCTCCTGACTCAGCAGCTGAGAGGAGCTAGGACCTTACCTGCCCCATCCTGCACCCATTCATAGGTGGCTTCAGCCACCTTCATCTCCCTAGGGTTGCAGGGCAGTGAGTACAGGCTGCTCCCCATGTGGATGAAGACAAGTCCTAGGCCAGAGAAAGAGAGACAAAAGCTGCAGACACATTTGAGGAATTCCAAGGAATTGCAGAAAAAAACCCCAGGCCTGGAGCCAAGGAGAGAGGAGGGTTGGGAGGTCACTGGAACAGGCTGGGAACCTCTGTGCCATGGGGATGGAGATCCCAGGTTCTTTATGTGCTTAGAGGAGAGAAAATGCCAGGAGCTGTAGGAATCAGTGACAAGAAGTGAGGCTGTGGTGAGCAGAGCTAGTGGAGACCACTGGGTCAGACTGGGCCATGCAGCTCTGCTCACGTTGGCTGTGGCTGGGAAGCAGAGTGGGCAGAGAAGAGAGGGTCCTCCAACCAACAGCTGGACACCAGCTGGATGGGGAGACTCCTTCATCCAGGAAAGAGGAGCACAGGGATCAGGGAGGTCCAGTTGGAGAGCTTTGCAGATCTTACCCTCTTGGTGTTCCTGGCTGGAGATGTCTGGTGACTTCTGAGGTTGGGACACTGGCTGTCCTAGGAGGAAAGCAGAGAGGTGGTGCTCAGGCTCAGCTTGGAAGGTGCTCACTTCACTCTGGTCTCCTCTCCAAGGCTCTTGTTGGCCCTCCAAGGAGTCAGAGCAGAATATATCCTCCTCTGCACTCATCTTTTACCTAAGCAGCTACAAAGCACCAAAGTGAGGATCACTATGATCCCCAACATCCTGAGCCCCCTAGGGTCTGGCCAGATGCCTGGAGCACCAACTGCCTGGTTGCACAGTGTGGAACATCTTGTTACCATGGCAATGAGGACTCTGCTGCCTCTTCCTCTCACCTTAGTGATGGTTCCCAGGCTGGACCTAGTCATATCTCCTGCCCACCTTGGTCACACTCACTAGGTCTGGGCTTTGTGGGAAACAAAGTCATAAAGTCTTCCCTGAGCCTCCTCTTCCTCAGTCTAACCAACCCAGTTCCCTCAGCCACTCCACAGAAGATTTATTCTCCAGACCCTTCACCAGCTTTCTTGCCCTTCTCTGGACACCCTCCAGCACCTCAGTGTCCTTCTTGGAGTGAAAGGCCCAAAAGTGAACCCAGGATTCAAAGTGTGGCCTCCCCAGTGCCCAGTACATCAGAATGATAACAGCTCTGGTCCTACTGGCCACACCATTTCTGATCCAAGCCAGGATGCTCTTGGCCTCCTTGGCCATCTGGGCACACTGCTGGCTCCTCTTCAGTTGATTGTTGACCAACACTCCCAGGTTCATGTCCTTTGGGAAGGTTCCAGCCACCATGCCCCAAGCCTGGAGCGTTCATGAGGGTGTTGTGACCTAAGTGACCCAGCACTTGGCCTCCTTGAACTTCAAACAGGAGGGCAGGCAGCCAGGCCAGACTCTGAATGACTCCATGGATCTCATTTCCTGAGGGAACTAGGCTGAAAACACCTAAGAGGAGAGGCAGGTGGGACATCTCTGGAATGGCTTGCTTTTGCATTCATCTGAACTCACCAGCTCAAGAAGGGATTTGTTTGTGAGCTCTCAGAAAATGTTTAGCAGTCAGTGACTTGTGTGCTGTGGTGTCAGGAGGAGGAAGAGCCTCCCCAGATAGCAAAGAGCTCAGAGCCTTGCTTGACATGCAAGACCCAGGCTCATGTGTGAAGCTGAACTCAGGTCATGCAGAGTAAAATGCCAAGAATACAGATTCATTTTCTTCCCAGCTTAGGAGGATTTGTTATTCATTTGCTCCTCTTGGAGGGAGCACATCCACTGCTTCAGTGGGGATACAGAAAGATCATTCCCTGGACTGGTCTGACTGGGAATTAACCTTCCTCCTGCCCTACAAAAGGCTGATGTGAGTTACACTCACATGCAAAACCCACTTAGAAACAGGAATGGATACAGTAGTGTTTGCATCCCTGCAAGGGAGGGCTCTGGGATTTGTGGGCATTTTCCATCAAGGAGGTTTCATTTTCCCTTGGCTTGCATGAACTGCAGTAGTGCCCAGAGATGGAGAAGCATCCTAATGTGCTGCTTGGATCTCAGGCTGTATGTCCTCATATATAGACACAGAGCTACTTTCTACCTCTGGCACTGGCCCTCTCTGCTCCCTGCTGGAAGATCTCACAGCATCTCAGTCTTTATGTCCTCCTGGTGGTGTCTAACATTGGCTGGGGAGACCAGGATGACCAGAAATGAAGTTAAACCTGGAGAAGGCTGGGGTGCATCTAAGTCCAGATCCACAGGAAGACAGAGGTGCCCAAGTTTGATCTCTGGAGCAGGTTAAACTTGTCAACCAAACCAGTGACCAGCTTCAGCACTGAGCAAGAAGGTGCCTCAGTCCCCTGGGGACTCCCCAAGGGCATCCAGGGAACTACTGCAGGGCTGCAAGAGGAACAAGGGCTTTATGACCATGGCTGACTCCTAGCCATGAGATCCCAACCACTCTATGCTGTTTAGCACAAAAGGAAACTTCTGCAGCCCTCAAAGGCCCCTGGAAGCCAGAGCTGTATCTCTTGAGATCATAATGCCTCCAACAGAGACCTTTTGAGCTCCCACAGCCCCAGAGCAACACCTAGAGTAGATCCAAGGAGCACCACCTGGAAGTGTCACCTTGGCTGCTAGGTCTCTTGGTTTCAGGCCAGGATTGGTGATTTGGTGACTATATTCTGCTCTAGGAGGGCTCTCTGCTGAGAACAGCAACACTGGTTATTGCAAGCCATCAACTAGTTGTGTTAGCAGTGCAGGGTCCCATTTATCTCCCTGTGAACCCCCAGCCCTTGGGACAGGCAATGAAGTGTGGCTTCTGGGGGGGAGAAGGGCACAGCTCAGCAGAGAAAGGGATCCCACACTTCATATCCCCTCAGGAGTCTGCTGAACATGGCTCATTAGGAAGGAATTATGCCCTCATCTCTCTCCCTGTGATAAAGAACCTTGGTGGTGATAAATATTCAACATGGGCACCAAAGCATCAAGGCTGGCATTTATCTCCGGGCTTGTTTTCCTCTCTGAAGGGTCAAGGGTTGTAAATAAAGGCAGAAGCTGCAGCAATACCACCTCAGAATTAACCCTGATGGTGCCAGGACGTTGGCTGGGACTTGCAGAAGGACTTTCAGAGCTTGGCAGGTCAGAGACCAGCTCTCCTTTTGTGTTGGTGAGCCATAGAGAGGGAGGAGCAGCAGAGGGGTAGGATTAGGGGCAAAGGAACTGTCTGGGAAGCAGAGGACAGTGTGAGAAGGGAGGCTGGGGGCTGGAGGGAAGCATGGTTACTCTGGGTGTGGAAGGTGGTAATATTTGGGAGGTGGCTTTGAGTGGTCTGGGGGAGCAGAGGGTTGAGGGGGACAGCAGGCTCAGCCCAAAGGCTCAGTGTCTTCTGATGTGAAGGATGAGGATGTCTGGCTGGTGACATAGGGACAGAGTGGAGAGAGGAAAACAACATTGGCCACTGCTAGAGGGAGGTGGCATAGCAGGAGGAGGACAGCAGAGGGTAGCAAATGCCTGAATTCCTCTCCTGGCCTCGCAGGGCTGAGGGATGCAGCCTGGTCTGGATTCGCAGCGCACATCTGGGCAGAGGTTGCTTAAAAATCAGAGGGAACAAGGCGTTTTGATAAGATGGAGATGTTGTGATGGCAAAAGGCTTGTTCTGAAAGGCATTTCCTTCAGAAACTTCCTGCTGAGAGAGCCCCAGTGACCCCTTCCCCCCCAGGGAGAAGACAGGGCAGAATGTGAGGCTTTGATTCTCACCAGAGTGGAAGCTTTTGACCCCATGAAAAGAAACTGCTCTTGGCTGGGGATTTCATTTCCCATCAGGGTTGTCTCTTGGTTGCTATTTGGGCAGATTCTTCTTGACTTTTCAGGTCTGAGCTTTGCCCAGCTCTTGCTCTGCTCTGCTGCCTGTGGGTTGCAAGGATGCAGACTCCCCATTCCCTTCCCTGGGTATCCTCCCAAGGCTCAGGGGGGAAGCAGACTTCCTTTATGCTTATGGACACAGCCAGCCAGGGACAAACCAAAAGCACAGCAGCAGTTTGCACTCATATTGGAAGATCAAAAGCCATCCCCAGGGCCTCAGTCCCACTCACAACCCTGCCACTGCAAACCAGCCTTGGTGCAGATGTCTGTGGCATTGATACAATCAGTTCCCTTAACAGAAAGTGTTGGGGTCCTCCCACACCACCAGCACCCCAAACACCAGGGCCAGCTACAGCAGGGAGGTGATGCAGCCATCCCAGCTGCAGGAGAGCAGCTGGAAGGTGCAGAGAATGTGGTTGCAACCCAGGGACATTAAGTTAGAGATGGGCAGGAGTCACAGCAAAGTGGCAGCAGGCTTTTGGAGCACAGAGAAGGTGACTAGTGAGGCTTTTCCTCTACCAAGGTGTTTCACATCTGGCAGTGTCCAACCTTTGCCAACCTTCATGGTGCCTGCCCCAGGACAGATGTTCTGAATTCTTCAGCTGTTCAGGGAAAGCTCCTGAATTGATTTTCTGGCTCCTGACAGGCATCTTGGCAAGTTCCCACTCCCCCTTTCCTTTCCTGCTCTTTTTTATCCATTCCCCTGATAACATGGTGCAGAGGCCAGAGGTGCCAGGGCAGAGGTGGTGCCAAACTGCTCCACTTGACCTCAAAGAGTTGGTGTTGGAGCTGGTTGCAGCCAGTGATGCCTGTGCCCCAGGGAAATGGCATGGGGCATCCAATGCATCCAATTCCCCTCCTTGCAGAGGTCAAACAGCCCTGGGGAAACAAATCCTACCAGTCTGGCAGGGCCATCTCACAGCCTGCTGGCAGGAGGGGGTAGGAACTTGTAGCTCTGATGGAGAGGAGGCATCATGGAACCACTGGGGACACAGATCTAATAATTCTGTTACTGACACCTGCAGTTATATGAGAAAAATGGAGTGCAGGGCAGGGGTGGGGAGGCAGGAGAGATCTGTCACATCTGGTGGAGGATTGCTCCCTGGAGGGAACTCACTCACATCTTGGCAGGTGTAATTTTGAGCATCCCAAGTGATGGAGTTTTTAACTCTTCCACATTCAGGAGACTAATTGCACAGGTTAATCCTTTTCCTTCCTGCTCAGCTTGCATCATCCCACCTTTGTTTTCACACAAGCAGCTCAGCCATGAGCTGAGTTCAGCTTTGGAACTCTCTTCCACCATAAATATTTCCTTCCTTTCCCTGGCAGCAGCATCCCTTGATACCTGGAGATGCCAATTCTCTCTCCTAAGCTGAGTCACCCCAAAGCCAGCAGGATCTGCCTTGCTGCTGCTCAACCTGGCTCAGTTTTAAGCTTTAAGATCCTTCCTCTATGTCAGTAACTGAGTCTGAAACACTCCTGGTCCTGCAGCAGCAGTGCTGGTGTTCATCCAGTCCCCTCTGGGATGAGTAAATCACCTAATACTCATTCCTGCTTTGTGTAACAGTTAAGTAAGAGACTGAAGCTGTAGTAGCAACCAGAGTGCACTACAGCAATGGACTAATTCCAAGGTTGGATAGAAAACAGTTGACATGTTTGGATGTTCCAAATTGGGATGAGAAGGCAGAACTGTTCTTGACCTGGGGAGAAAAAAACCTCATCAAATGAGGCCAAACTGTCTGGTAGCTCATGACTTGAAAGTAGATTGTAGGGAGATGGGGGTTGGTCTCTTCTCCTGGGTTCCCAGGGAGAGGACAAGAGGAAATGGCCTCAATTTGCACCAGGGGAGGTTTAGATTGGATAGCAGGAACAATTTCTTCCCTGCAAGAGTTGTTAGACATTGGCCCAGGCTGCCCAGGGCAGTAGTGGAGTCACCATCCCTGGAGGGGTTCAAACAACAACTAGATGTGGTGCTGAGGGCCATGGGTTAGTGGCATGGGGGTGACAGGTTGCTGGTTGGACTTGATGACCCTGGAGATCTCTTCCAACCTTAATGCTTCTGTGCTTTTGCCTTGGACAATCTGCATCTGAATATTTATGTGACTTTATCATCAGCAGCTGTCAGTGCCAAAACATCTCTTGAACCAGAAAAGTAACTTTTCACCTCGAAGCAACTGACACCAAGCACTTGGATGGATTTTGAAGCCTTGCCAAATGTCTCCTTGAGGTGAGAAATACATGGAGGAGCTTCAATTTAGAGGGAGAAACATCATTCACTGGAAGAACAGGAAATAATAGGTTTCCTGTGGAGCCACTGGCCTGAAATGAATCATGTCCACCCTGGCAGGGAGGCCTGAGGACACAAGCTGCTGCTCCTGGGCTACTTGAGGAGGATTTTGCTCCAGCTCTGATATTACAACAAGGACATCCTTCAGCATGAGGGGAAGAATAGCTACAGGCAAAGAGATAAAGCTGGTGGAGAGGTGGGGATCAGCCCCAGCAGGTGTCTGAACCCCATGTGAGTGCCATTCCTCTGGGATTTACTGGCTCTGAGCTCCTGGCAGGATTGCTGCTCATTTTCCTTGCTATTTCCTTATCAACTGAAGGGATGCTTGCTACTGGTGCCCAGGACAGCAGAAGGTGCTAGGTGAGTAACACTGCTCTTCAGAACAGCCAGGTGGGATTGTTCTGTGAGTCAAAGCCAAGCAGAGAGCCCAGATACCCTGCTATACCCTGCCCAGAGTGTTTTGTTTTCCAGTCCCTCCTTACTCATCTCAGCAACTGTGATGTCTGTCTCAAGGGGTGGGCTGGGAACTGGACAAGCAGGTGCCAGTGGCAGTCTGGCCATTGGGGCTTTTCTGCCATGCTTCTCTGTGAAGTTTGAAGCAGGTAAGCTCATGGCAGATGCCAAACTGGTTGCTTCTGTTCCAGTTTCTCACTGGCAGAGGTGATCATATCATATTTGGCAAGAGGTTTCAGAGGATCAGCTCCAAAGCTGTTAAACCCCTGGAGTTACTTCTACATCTTCCAGCTACCAAGGGATCAGTTCTTCTCACTGACTTTGTGATGAGCACAGAGCAGGGGATGTCAGCCCATGAGACCATCACTGCCAGGACTACTGCTGGTTTCCATCTGACCACAGCCAAAGGGGGTGAGTCCAGCACTGCTCCAGTTAATGAGTCCCTGGAGGGCTGTGGGGCTCTGGTTGGGCTCCTGCAAATCCTGGCCAAGCCCTTGGGGCTCTCTGGAGGGCAGTGGGTTTCTTTAGCACCTTGCTGCCAGCCCTGGCAAAGCTCCTGATGGTAACTTCTGCAAACTCATGGCTGGTTTCTGATGTCAGAGTGTCTGCCTACCTTCCATCCATTTGACATCTTGCTCCCTGCTGGATGCAAAAAGCTTTTCAGAATCTGGTATTTTCACCTTTGAAGATGCTCACCCACTGTATGCAAGTCACCTCTTTATCTTCTGTGACAACTCTATTGTCTAAACCACAATGCCTGGAATCAGAGCCACTTCTCTTCACACTAACATTACAGACCTATTGCTCTCCTGTGCCTGATGAGCTCTCACAGGGACAATCTCATGACAACAGATCCATGATGTGCTGACTCTCATCTGTAGGTTATTCCACAGCTCTTTTTTGATGCTTTTCCTTGGCTGCCTCCTTGCTGGGGCCTGGGAGGTTTGCCAGCCCAGGCAGAGGTGGGAAGTGTTGGGGCAGGTGGACCCTGGGCAGTTTGCAGATGTTCTGGAAGACACCTGTCTGCTAATAGAGTAGAAGCCAGGCAAAATACAGGATATTGTGAGTGCTGAGCATCCCTTGCTGTCAGGAGTTGATACTGTTTGAAGAGAGTGACAACAGGAGTGGCTGTGACATGGAAACTGCTGCCAGGCCATGCTGTTTCAGTGACCACTACTGCTTCTGCTGGCTGCTGCAGGCAGCTCCTCCATCCAGCACCATGGATTTCAAAGACTCCTTTATTTTTCCTGCCCCTGGAAAAGGAGAAGCCCTAATAAGTGACTGCTGGTACTCTAGGTGGGATGGGATTCATCTGACCCATGACAGGCAGAGACAGTTGGAGTTGTTCAACCTGGAGAAGGCTCCAGGGAGACCTTAGTGCAGCCTTGGAGTGCTTCAAGGGCCTAGCAGAGACATGGGGAGAGACTTTTGAGCAGGAGCTGTTGGGACAGGACAAGGTTGATGGGCTGGAACTAACAGAGGGAGATTGAGAATAGGGGGAAGGAAGAAATGTTTTCCACTGAGGGTGGTGAGAGCCTGTGCCAGGCTGCCCAGAGAGGTGGGAGATGTCCCATCCCTGGAACCATCCCAGGTCAGGTTGTCTGGGGCTGTGAGCATCTTGATCTAGTTGGAGATGTCCCTGCTGCCTGCAGGGGGTTGGACTAGATGACCTCTAAAGGTCCCTTCCAACTCTAACCATTCTATGATTTCTATCTCCCTGAATCACCCTCATTTTGCCACCAGAAGCATTAGATACCAAAAGCTCTGCTCCCCATGACCACCAATGGGTCTCCTGTGCACAGAGCAGGGGGTTGAGCAGCACAAACAAATCCCAGTCCTGCAGAGAGAAGCCCAGCACCAGCTACCTACCAGCACCCCCAACCCTGTGGGACATTTTTTTCCTTGGCAAGAACTTCCCAGGTGCTTTGAAAGCCCTTCCCTGCCCACCACACAGGAGATCACACAGACATCTCAGATCTCACTCTTTTGTCTTCCTGGAGCTCTCAAATATTTTGCTGCAGCTGATGAGTGCCTGTCAATACCATTGCCAGGGGCTGACACCTGCCAGCTTGGTTGTACACAAGGTATTTTTAGCTTGTAGACACCCAGAAAGTGGTAAAGTTGGCAGCTGAGACAGCTTCCAGTGGGATGGGGAGGCAAATTCCTCCAGGGATGTTTTGTCCCTGGAGAACAGAGGCAGAGAATTAAAACTCCCTTCCTTGGAACATTTGTTTGCAAAAAAAAAGGAGTTTAAATAACCTGCAGGTGTAAAGTCTGCACTGAAAATCACATCCCCAAGCTGCAGTCACTGGTGAGGCAGCAGCAGGACTCCTGGCTTCTCTGCTGGGCTCCTCCTGGTCCAGTGTCTAGCTTGTCACCAATGCCAAGAGACAGTAGAGAAATTAAACCCCTCTGAGACCCTCCTCTTGTCTGGTGTGGCTGAGATGAGCTACAGAGCAACACCACACCCTCCATCAGGGCTGGTCCAAGTCACTGTCCTGGGTTAAAGAAGTTAGGCTTGCCAAGGGTGGTCAGGGCAGTGTAACACCTCCTGCATCACTGGGAGCTTGTGGCTGAGCAGCCACTGGAAGGGCTAAGAGTTGCCATGTGGGAACATGTGGCATCACCATGCAGCTTTGCCAAGAGTCATACTCACACCTACCAGCCCCATTTGCTTTTCAAGCTGTGGCTCACATCTCTTGTCTCCACAGAATCACCTAACCCCAGCATTGAGGGGGTTGGAAGGGACCTCTGGGGATCACCCAGTCCAACCACCCCTGCTCCAGCAGGGTCACCCACAGCAGCTTGCCCAGGATCACCTCCAGATGCCTTGGCAATCTCTCCACACAAGGAGACTCCACAGCCTCTCTGGGCAGCCTGGGCCAGGGCTCCAACACCCTCACACCAAACAAGCTTCTCCTCCTGCTCAGCTGGAACCTCCTGGCTTCCAGTCTGTGCCCAGTGCCCCTTGGGCTGTCCCTGGGCACCACTGAGCAGAGTCTGGCCCCAGCCTCTTGCCCCCAGCCTTCAGCTCTTGCTCAGCATTGAGCAGCTCCCCTCTGGGGCTGATCTTCTCCAGGCTCAGCAGCCCCAGGGCTCTCAGCCTTTCCTCCTGCCAGAGATGCTTCAGTGCCCTCAGCATCTTCCTAGCCCCTGCTGGACTCTCTCCTTGTCTCTCCTGAACTGTGGAGACCAGAGCTGGACCCAGGACTCCAGATGTGGCCTGACTAGGGCAGATTCTCCCTTGTCCTGCTGGCCACACTCTTCCTAATGCATCCTAGAGCTGAAGTTATCAGAAGCTTGAGATAAAAAGACCCCAAACAAACCCACAACTGAACACTTTGTGTACATTTGTACATTTTGTGTTTATTTTCTGTTTGCTGCAGGATCAATAAAGGCAGAGGAAGACAGCACAGCCCCTGCTATTGAAGAAAGCCTCACCTAATCTCAAGTCATTCTCAGTACATTTTTGTAACCTCTTCTTGTAAAGAATTGACTCATCCTCAGCTCAGGAGGCAGGGAAAGGCTATCCTCAGGCAACCTGGTTGTCCTGTTGAAAACCTGACTGCATTCTGGGTGCCCTTAGTGGTGGTGGGGAGGAAAGCTGTGCACTCCCACTGCTGTTGTACAAAGCACTGGATCCACAAGAACCCCAATTCTGTAACAGTACAACAGGAGCAGGATCTGATGCAAAAGCTCTTTTGGAGGGGGGTGAAAGATGAGGAAGTGGGGAATTACAAGGACGGATGGCTGGGACCAGTATCTGCTCACTGCAAACCTCTGAGCCACCTTGACCAGGGATGTGGGGTCTTTGAGCTGCTTACTGGGGACAATTTCTGTCTTCAAGTCCAAGCTGTGGCATGAGGAGTGGAGAGGGAGTCCAGATTCAACCCCAGCTGGGCCAAGGAGGACACAAAGACATTGCCACCTCGAAATGCCTTCTAACCTGCACCAAATGAGTTTCTTGGAGCTCAGTCCCCTTTTAAATAAGCTCCTAGACAGTAGACAAAGAGCCACTGCAGCATGTAGCTCTGCCCATCACAGGGTGATGGCCAGTGGGGACCATCTGGGGGTACCAGGGTGTGCCCCAGGTGTCAGGTGCTGTGTGCCTAGAGCTGCTCCCCAGCAGCTGGAAATGGTTCCAGAAACCATCAGTGAGAGAAAAATATACCCACAAACACTGAAGGAGAGCAACTGAGGGCTGGAGGACACAGAGAACCAACAAACCATCATCACACTTAGGAGGGATCCATCCCTGTGCCCACACATACATGGAGAGTCCCCATTTGTGGTGGGTTTGGTGTTTCTGATCCCTCCTTGGGGAGCAGAGCTGGTGGCTGGGAGGAATTCTCCATCCCTCTCTCCTTTTGTCCCTCTCCATGGCTGCATGAGGTCATGTTAATCTCTTCCTTCTGGCTGCAGCCTTTCTGAGCTGCCCTGGTTTGCAGAGGCTGTGGGGTAACATCAGATGCATCAAGCCACAAAGGCTGGTTCTTTGTCCTCTTTGGGGGGGGGGGAGTGTTTGTCCACTCATCCTTCTTGTTGTCTGCTGCTGCAGGAGCAGTGAAACCTAACTGAAGGTTTAGGATCACAACATTACTTAGGAGGAGATGATTGCACCAGCAAAGCTGTCACTGAAGAGGTACTTTCAGCTCTCTGGGTGGTTTTCTTAATGGAAAGTGATGATGTGAAATGTTCCTCTTAGATCTACACTTGCTTCTGCACATGCCTGCCTCAGGCAGCCAGGAGGTGCCCATTCCTGAGGGGATGGCATGGAGCTCTGCCAGGGGAGGTTTAAGTTGGGTATTAGGGAAAGGTTCTTCACCCAGAGGGTGGTCAAGCACTGGAACAGGCTCCTCTGGGAAATAAATAGTCAAGGCACTACACCTGACTGAATTCCAGAAGCATTGGCTGAGGCCCTCAGGCACATGGTGTAATTTTTGGGGTTCTCTTGTGCATAGACAGGAGTTGGACTCCAAGATCCTCAGTCCTTCCAACTGAGGACATTCTATGACTCGATGATCATTGCCCATTAGCATGGTGTCTGCCTACAGGCATCTCACCCTGCTTGGCACTACTTGGGTTGAGGCTGGCAGAGCAGTGCTAGGCAGGATGCATGGACTCCCTGGGTCACCACCAGCCCAGCCCCATGTGGGGCTTCAGGGCTGGTTGGAGAGCAGGTTTCAGCCTGTTGCTTTCAGTTGCTGTTGACCTCTCCCTTCTCACATCCAGCTGGTGATCCATGAGCATCTCCCTGCTCTCCTCCTCCCCACTGCCTTGTTATTGCCACCAAATCATTTTCATGCATATCTGACTGATGTCAAATGCAGGCTCAGGATCTTTCTGTTCCTGCTCCTCACCATTTCCAGCAAAAGAAGAAAGATTGATCCTGTCTGTCTGAGTTATGCCCCTGATGCCTGAAGGTCCATTAACAGCAGGAGGGGGATGCTGCTGTCGTCAGTGAGTCTCTGTGTTGCTGTCAGAGATGTTCCTCCAGCAAACACAGGCTGTGGCATCTTCTGCAGCCACAGGGGCAGCTCAAGCTTGGCCCTGGGTTCGAGTGGACAGCTGAGATGGGAGCTCAGGTCCCATTTCTTACACCAACCCAGAAGTGACTGTGCAGGAGGAACTGGGATGGTGAGGGAGGTGCCAGGGCATCCTCAGCTCTTGCCCTACCATAAGCATGAGTGCAGTGAAAGATGTGACCTGTAGACAGAGGTGATGAATACACAGGCAACTCCCAAACTACCTCTGTTCCATCACTTGTTGAATGCAAATCTCAACTGAAAACCTACAAAACTAAGAAGAATTTGGAGGTTTTAAAATGCTCCCTGGAAAGACTTTCATGATTTTGGTAGCAGGCCAAAACATCTTAGGTTCTCAGCAGCTGAAAGCTGAAAGCTTTGCCAGTAAAATAACATTTGGAGTTTTGATCTTCCAGTAGGAAGGAAAAACAAGAAAGAAATAGGTACTTTATTAAAGAAGGAAACAGTAATCAGTCCCCAAATGCTTCTCAAGAGAAAAGAATATTTTTCCCTGAGAGCCTTTGATGAGCCCTAACTAATTTTTTCCCCCTTACTGTAGGAAAGAGAATATGGAGAAAGGAGAGAAACACCATCAACTTGGGCAGGACATCAAAGGGTTTTGTATTCATTTGTGTTGTACAGGAATATTATTGAGCTGCTGAAAAGAAATCCTGCTCCTTTGGGTAAAGTAAGTGGTGCAGATGCTTTTTGAAGTGCATCTCTTTGGAAACAGGAATGGCTCTTGAGTGGAGAGGGGAGAGCACATGGAGCAGCAGGCATTAGGGACAGAGCCAGAGAACATCAGCACAAGTCCAAAGTCCACATTCATAAGAGCTCATCTAGAAACACAAATGAGATATATTGATTTTCCTTTGCAAGAGGCTAATGAAAAGCAGCCCCTTCCTTGGAGAGAGGGCAGCAGCATGGCATGGCCCATGGTGGGAAAATAAACAATGTTCCACCGAGAGAAGAAGGCAGCTGGGCTGCCAAGGGCTGTACCCACTGGGAAGTGTCTGCCTGAGGCTGGAAATGGGAATTCAGACAGAAGTATTTTGTGTTATGAGCAGTGCTGGCACACACCAGGGTGTTTAGGGCTTCTGGTGGAATCTGTCAGACTCCCTGAAGATCCAGAATGACTTTTTTCTCCTTCAAGCTCGAAATATTTTGCTGTGATATTTCAAAACTACATTATGTGGATATGTGGATCCCTCCCAGGATACAGATTTGGGTGGAAATTTACTTCCAAAGCTTTTTGTTCTTCTTTCTTTTGTTTTTGTTTTTCTTTGGACAGTTGCTCTCATCCCTGAGGAATATATATCTAACCCCAAAAGGAAGTTAGTGCTGGGGAAGAGGAGGAAAAAAATGATTTACTCGAGCTTCCACCTCTCTTCTATATCCCAGCTGTGTCCTTGAGTTATGCAGCTCCAGAGCATGGCTTCGGTGGCCGTGTTCACCAGATGAATGTGGACCAGCACTGGACTATACTCCAGCAGCAAACCCCAGGAGCTCAGCATCTTTCCTGCTCCCTCTAAGAAGCTCAGCACACTGTCCAAGCACTAATCTTCGTGCTGAAGAGAAGATGCTGATTCCCTGCACCGTCCATGCCCTCCCCCTGCGAGCGCTGCCTGCGCCCCTTCCTGCAGAGCCCCGAACGCCTCCAGTGCCAGCGCAGTGCAGCCGGGGCGGGGGGGGGACTGCTGCCATGACAAAGGCTGCTGCAGCCACCTGCCATCCCATTAGGATTCCTCTCATGCTGTGCAAATCTCCCCCTCTCCGAACGTGGGGAGAGCCCGGCCAGGCTTTTCTCCGCAATCCCTTTGCAGCACGGGAGCTCCTGCGGCCAGCGGCACCGGCAGTGCTTGCTTGCAGCAGCACAGAGCTGGCTGCCCAGCCCCAGGGCTGGGAAGGTTGCCACTAATGATGTAAGTTTGATGGAGAAATCACCTCCCCCACTTCACAGAAACACAGAATCATTAAGGTTGGAGGAGGTCTCTAAGATCGTCAAGTCCAACCAGCGACCTGTCACCCCCATGCCACTAAACCATCTCCCTAAGGACCAGGTCTAGGTGTTTTTTGAACCTCTCCAGGGATGGTGACTCCACCACTGCCCTGGGCAGCCTGGGCCAATGCCTAACAACTTTTCAAGTGGAGAAATTTTCCCTGCTATCCAATCTAAACCTCCCCTGGTGCAACTTGAGGCCATTTCCTCTCGTCCTGTCCCTGGTAACCCAGAAGAGACCAACCCTCATCTGGCTCCAACCTCCTTTGAGGTTTTGGAGAGAGATAAGGTCTTATCTGAGCTTCCTCTTCCTCAGCCTAACCAGCCCCACTTCCCTCATCAGACTTATTCTCCAGACCCTTCACCAGCCTCGTTGCCCTTCTCTGGACACCCTCCAGCATCTTAATGTCTTCCTTGTAGTGATGGGCCCAAAACTGACCCCAGGATTTAAGGTGTCACTGATTGCACTCTTTCTGCCTGTGGTTTGCTAAGCCACTTCCCAACTGCAATTATGCTGCATGCCCTGGGAAAAGCCTTCCTGTCTCTTCCTTCATGCATCTTTGCCTTGGCCCAGCATCTTCAGTGGATTAACCCACATGCTAAACAGGCTCTCTCCAGTCAGCTGAAAATGCTACCCCTAAATCCAAGTGTTTCCTTCCTCCCCAAGCCTGTTTTACTTTCTCAAACACTTTAGTTCCTGCACAGCATCACAGGGGCAGAGTTAAGGGTGTCTGGAGGATGTCATTGCTTTGGCAGGCTGATAACAGTGTCTAAAGAGCCCCTGAGTGACCTGCCCCTTCCTTAGCTTACTGCTAGAGGTGGCTAAATGTGTTTAAACCCTTTCAAAACCCCAGGAGGATGAACCATTCACCTGGGACTGGATTTCAGGCACCCTAACACCTCTCTCTCCTCTCTGCTCCCCCTTGCTGTGCCCCTACAGAAAGCCGCTGCTGCTCCTGGTTTATCACATCATCAAGGCAAGAGGCACTAATTACCCTCCAGTGAAGGGAAGAAGGGCACAGAGCCCACAGGGAAGGAGCCTCCCTGACTGTCCTGCTGCCTGACTGCTTAGCACAGGGCTGTGATCTCCTGGGGAAGAGGAGCTGGGGTTGGGGTGTGCAAGGTTTCTGGCTCAGGTTTCATACACCGGAGGCATGGAGCTGGAGAAGCCTGAGGGATGGGTATTAGCAGGTCATTGTGAAGCACAGAGAGCATGGAGCCAGGCATCAGGGGTAAGAACAGGATGCAAAACCCAACCTCACAGAACCTGAGCAGCCCCTGAGTGAGGTCAGTGCCTTCCCTAGCTCCTGCTTGCTCCTTCTAGGCAGGAATAGCCCATTTCCTATCCTCTTGCCAGGCATACTGGGTAGATTACTGCCTCTGTTAACACTCAAGATGCTGGACTAGACCAAGACCCTGGTGGCCACCAGCAGCACCTTCATCATGGATGCTCTGGATACGTGATCTTCCACCTATAGATGCTCTCAGGAGTGTGAGAACCTCTAACTACATCTCCTAGCCAATGCAACAGGCTTAATTTGCCCCAGGAAGAACCAGATGAGGCATGAGGGAGCTATTCCCAATGGAGGCTAGAGCAGATGAGTCCCAAGACCCAGCTGGGATTCACCACTGTTAGCCCAGGGCTGTGGCTCAGATGCCTGGGAAGCCTCAGGGGCTGCTGTTGGTTTGCTCCTGGAGGTGACCACGTTTCTCCAAGGTGGACAGGTCTGTGCTAAGCACGGTGTCGTCGTCGGGTAATTAGATCCCATTTACATCCCTTAGGCGTGTGCTTAAATCTCCTATTAAGGCAATTAGCGCTGTGGCAGGAGCCGGAGGATGTCATTGGCACAGAAGGCAGTTGCAGCTCAGCTGCTGAGCACCAAGTGGGGCAAAAAAGTGGGGTTTATCTGAGCATGGGGAGCAGGGATGGCTGGTGGTCACCTCTCCAACCCCAGGACAGGCTGTTTGTCTGTGTGAATCCCTGGCTGTGCACCTACATGTGCTCCCTGCTTGCTTCAGCTGCAACGCAATGTCCCATCCTCTGCCCTTGCTTCAAAGCCCCAGAGCTGTTTAGAAGAGATGATGAGAGGTTTCCCAGCTGCTTCCCAGAGCTGTAGGGCTGAGGAGCTGGAATCTAGCCTTTTAGGAGGTCAGAGGACCAGATCTGACCTTGGCTGGATGCAGGTCCTCTTTCAAAGCCTTTTATTCCTCGGAGCTGTATGGATGTTGGAGGTCACTGTGCCGGGGGGGTGAGGGTGGGCAAGGGGAGGAACCACATGTCTGCCCACTCCCTGGCACCCAGCTCATCTTGGCAGGTTATCAGCCCATGTCAAGACTTGGCTTTTGGCAAGAAGGTCTGACAAAACACCCTGTTCTTCTACTGCAATGAGATGCAAGCACTGTTGGCCTTTCAGGATGTCAGAGACACGGAAGGACAAGGGTTGTGAGGAATGTGGGATGGGCTGCAGAGGGCCTATTTCCATCCCATCTCACCAGAGGCATCACCTTCCTGACCACCACTGTGAAATCCCCAGTCCTCTTCTGAATAAATCAGTAACCCTTCCTCCTTCTTCACCCAGGGCTTCTGTGGTTAATGGCTGAGCAGCTGAAGCTGTGGCAAAGCAAAGGTCCATGCTGAGCCTTCCTCCAGTGTGGATGAGCGCCTTTGGGAAAGCTTCTGACAACCTTGATTAACAGCCTTTTCTTCTCTTCACACTGGTGGTAAGCCATGGGAGCTCTGGGCCATTTCAGTTCTATCATCAAGAGGTTTTGAAAGAAGCAATTTTCTCCTCTTGCAGCTCAGTTAATTCTCATTTAATTGCTACTCTTTTTGCACAGGTTTTCCTTGATTGCCATGGCATTGGTTCCACACTTCCTCCTCTCCAGCAGTGCTTGACTTGTGTTTTGTTTTGCCAGGCTAGGATTTGTGGTGCTTGTGTCAGGGCCTTCCAATCTCTCCAGACAATTTAGGTGTAATGTGCCTGAGATGCAGCTTTTACAGGAGAAAATCTCTGGGCACTGGAGCTGGGCTTTGTTCCTTGCTGCCACACTGGCTATTGGGACACTGCTTTTGGAAGCATGGGAATTGCACCCAGAGGGGAAGTTCTAGGGGCAGGAAACACACCTCCTCTAAAACAAACCAGCAAGCCATCAGAATTTAGCATTTAGAATTTAGCATTTCCCTCAGGGATGAAAAGAGATAGGATGCAGCATTTGTAGGCTGAGACATGCACAGATGTGGTGCTGAGGGACATGGTTTAGTGGCATGGGGTGATAGGTTGCTGCTTGGACTTAATGATCTTAGAAGTCTCTTCCAATCTTAATAATTCTGTGATTTTGTGTTGAAAATATATGGGGTTGCTCCACTTTCAGGGTGGGATTGTGTGCAAGGACTAATAGCAAGGAGGGAAAGAGTTAAAGCCTCCCTGCCACTGAAACACAGCAACTAATGAGAGTGTCCCTGAGGACAAGCACACAGGTGGACTCAGTCCTGTTGGGAGCACCTGATGCTGCATGGAAGCACTGGGGATGCTCCAGAAGGTGATGAGAGGCACTTAGATCCAGTTTATAAAGCATGTGTTGGGTCTCAGCTGGTCTGGAGAGAGGAACCAGAAGCACAGAAATGCTGGAGTCTGCCTGCTGATCCCAGCCATCCCTGGGGATACTGAGGGTGAATGGGGAAGCAACTCCATGGTGGTATCTCCCAGCTATCCCAGTGAGGCACCAGCAGTCTCAGCAGCATCCTTGCAGCAGGGAGGGCAGGCAGCAGCTCCTTCAAGGTTCTACCTGCACAGGACTCATCAACGTGGGTCAGTGGCTGCCCCAAAATCGTGGTTGTGGTCTGCTCTGAGCCAAGCTGGGTGGTCTCCAGGGCATGCAGGTGACAAGCTGTGGTGGCTCAGCTCATCTCCCTGTCACTCTTTGTGAGCTTGCTTGCTTTTAGCTTGCAATTTTTCTTTCTTTTTTTATTGCCAGTAATTGGATGAATTTCCCTTAGCACCACCTGGCACAAAGGCAGCAGCCAGAATGATCCCTGTGTGGAGAGCTCCATTGAGCAAAAAAATAAGCTATTTTATCTGCCTAGTCAAGCTGTGGTCTCTATGCACATCTTAACCATATTAATGCAATAAAATAGAGCTCCCATTAGCCACCCAGATCATTTTCATCAGAATCAGAAGCATTTCTATTACCATGGTGTTGGGTTAGTGATGCAGCACTGGTCCTCAACAAGGACATCATCATTCTAGCCTATAACCCAAAGCTTTTCCTCAGTATCTCCTCTTATTTTCCTTTCATACCAGCAGGCACAGCCACACTGCTTTTTCCTGGCTTGGACTGAGATCTTCCTTCTGTATCTGCAGTGTATTTCACTCCCATGTGCTTCACAGGCTGCAGTTTGCCTTCTTTGTGTTCCTCCAGGTCTCTGGCTCCTGCTGTGCCAGCAACTCCTCTGCAACCTGGGATGCTGTGAGCACTTCAACCTGGACTCCCCTTTTTATCTCCTATTTCACATACCCACAAGCTTCTTCAGAGCCACCAGCTCCTTGGGACTCAAGCCATGCTCCTGACAGAGGACCTCACCTGGGACCCTTGGAGCTGCAAGCACAGGACAAGAGACTCTCCTAACTGCAGCATGGCTGCATCATCTGCTCCCCCAAAGGCTGGTGTCATCCCAAGCAGAGCTGAAGCCCTTCTGGAAGCAGAGAGATGCTCATAGTCTGTGGCAGCTGAAGGCAATCCTTTGGGACCCAGCCACCAGTCCTGACACCTTGTGACTGGAGCTCAGCCACACTCTGCAGACAAACCCTGAAGGCTTTGTGCTGGCTGAGCCATGATGTCCATGTCACTGGCACCAAGGACTGGAAAGGGCAGGTGAGGACCAGAGGTTTGGGATTTGCCTTAGTGCAAAAATGAGGAGGCAGCAAATGAAGCACCCACAGACCATGAGAAGAGATGGACCTCTGGAACCCCACCAGGCATTGGTCCCTGTCAGCAGAGCAGTGAGCAAAGGAAGCTGGGACCCTTCTCCTACTGCACCCAAAATTAGGGTCTCCTGCTGTGAGAGCCAGGAAGGGGCAGCTTGAGACACCACCAGCCTGGTTGGAACTGGATGCTGCTGTCAGAGAAGAGAGCAATGGTGTCTGAGGGATTGTTGGTTGGGTCAGGATGGGCTAACTCCCACTGGGGCTGTTTCCTCCAGGGCTGCAGGAGGCTGTGGGCTGCTGAAGAGGGTCTTGAGCTCCTCATCACTCTGACCTCTCCTGAAGAAGGTCTTAGACCTGGATGACTGGTGCTGGGAGATGCTCTGCAGCAGCAGAGGTGTCTGACAGGATAGTGCTCAGCAGGCAGAGCCCAGCATCTCCCTATGCAACGTGGTACGAATCCATGCCTCAGTTTCCCTACTAGCAGGAGGCTCAGCAGCAGATCTGAGCAGCCTCAAAGCACTAGTTTCCCATGGAAACTTTTACTTGAGAGGGAGGAGGACAGGGCAGGAGAGCTTGGTCCTAGTGTTTGCAGGGGCTCTGCTGATGCTGTGATGGGAGCAGCCTGCAAGAGGCCAAAACATTTCAAATGAACCTGGCAAACCTGGCTAACCCTTGATGCACATCCCCATGGGAGCACCTCTGAAGGCTCCAGCCAGGAGAATGGACCCAAGTGTGGGTGATGACCACAGACCAGGAGCATGAGTGACTCTCATCTCTTGCAGATGTCCATCTCCAGCACATTGTGGTGACGCTCACACCTCTGCCACCTTCAGCAGGGCCCTGGAGCTCCTTTTCTCCATGGCTGAGCAGACAGACTCTCTGACAGGATCCATGGGAGCTGCACTTCTTTCTCTGATCTTTAGATTTCCTCCAAGCTGGAAAAATACAGCTCTTTGAAAATTTCATGAGGGTGGCAGAGAGCTGCCTGTCTCTCGCTGCCACACGCTTCTGAGAGCCATTAAAGTGTGACTGCAGTGACAAATGTCAGCAGGAGGCTGCTGCTGGGGGGAGAGGCATGGGAATGAGAGGGTGAAGTGTTTATTGGGAGCTTTAGCAGCTCTGGAAGGACTACACAGCACAGAAAAGAGGCATCTTGGGCTGGATGGTGCTGAAAGCCACAAATGAGCCCACTGGGCTACAGGCTGGCATGAGATTTCTTCTGCCTCCACATCTCCCACCCCTTCCAGGGTCGGTGCCAGCCTGGGATGGTGCAGAGAAAGGGTTAAATATCCAGGAATGGTCCAAAGTTGTTGATAACCAGGCAGAAATATGGTGTCTGAGCCAGGATGGAGGGAAGGGAATGATAGTCCAGTCTGGCTTTAAATACAAGCTGTAAACTCTCTGACTGAGGGACCATCATGCCTGTAGTGGTGGAGCAGGAGCTAGGAGCTCCTGGCTCTGGCAGTAAGGATGTTTGCCCAGGGAAGCCTGCCTGGAAGGTGGGATGAAAGCTCAGATCCTCCACAGAGGATCAGGATGATGAGGTTTCCTCTCCCTCCATTCAGGCTCTGGCTGGCAGGTTTTCTCCTCTGCTGGCTCTTGGTTTGCTGGGGATGTAGCCCAGGGCAGTCAGGACCCCTAGGTGGTAGGGCTGAGGCTGGGGAGCAACTCCAGGGCTGGAGGCAACCTCTGTGGTGGGTTCCACATGTTAAGCAAATAAAGAAGCTAAATTCAATTCCATCTTTGTGTGCTGGAGAGGCTCCTGTGGGTCTGCCTCACTCCCAGCCTGGGAGTCCCATAGCACCATGAGTTTCCATCCTTTGCCTCTCCTAGCTCTGAGAGGTACCAAGATAACATCAAGAGTTAACACAGGATTATCTCAAGAGGCTACAGCCTTGTCCAGAGCACTGGATTGCCAGGTCATTAATCTCAGAGTTACTTGATAACTTTAAATACAATCCTGTAATCAGCAGGAACCTCTAATTATTATTTATGTGCATGCTGCTTACCCAATTGCATCCCTCTCCAAGGCTCTGTGTGAGGAACAAATTAATTCTGCAAGGGAAGAGCTTGACCAAGAAGATGTTTGTGTCTGAATTTCACTTGTAAACATTGATGGATGACATGAAATTGGAATTTAATTGGCCCTGCCTCCTGCTGGGGTGCACATTCCATTGCCATTCTGCCTTAGCTCAGCTGGCAAGAGGAAGCATGGTGGAAAGCTCAGAGGAGGTTCTCCAGCCCTAATGGTACTTGCATGGGAAACCCACACAGGGAGATCCTCAGCCCCTCCTTAGATGAGGTGGTGGTGATAACCTTCCTGGAGAGCCTGCATCCCACCTCCATGCTATGGCCACGGGGACTTGGGAGCAGAGAGAAGACAAAAAAGCCACCAGCTGCCCCAGGTGGCTCTGTGGCCTGTAGGCTGCTGGGGCCATGGCAGCAGGAGGATTCTCCCAGGGGAACTGGGGAGAGACCATGTTGGGTTTGGCTCCTCCAAAAGATAAACATGCTCCAAAAGTCCTTGTGAGAGGAACTGGAGTCATTTTAATCAAACAAGGCTGGGAATTCACACACTTCTCCAGCTATGGAAGGTAAATTCATGTCAGCTGGAGCAGACCACCAAGAGGAGAAGGAGAAAACAGTGATGGAAATGAACACAGATGCTTCTGTTTGGGTTTCTCTCTTTGGCTTCTCAATTTCCAGCTTCTTTTCCACCAAAAATGACCTCTCCTTAGAAAATCTAAATTGAAGACATGTAGCACATCACTTTTTGGTAATATTACTTGATTGTACCATGAAAAAAAACTCCCTGGGGCACTTTCCCCTTCTCTGTAGCCAACAGATCTTTATTAGCTCCTGCCAAAGCACCCAGGAGAGAAATCAAACTGCTCCATGGTAAAGATACACAAGTCTGCTCCTTGTAGGACATCAGCAGAAGGTGTCTGTAAAGCTGGGAGCTGCCACTTCTCCCATTGCATAACTCTGGGGGGCTTTTCCTCACCCATCTATTGGACAAGGAGCAATTATGGGACTGCTGGTGATGGATGAGCTTGTATAAGGATCAAAACCTGCCCCATGTGCAGGGTAGAGTCCTCACTGTGGTCACTGGGAGTTGTGACTGCTGCCAGTACATGGTTGGAGGCATTGGGGTATTCGTGGTGTTGGCTGCACAGTGATGTGCAGGGAGGAAATCTCAAGGGGAGGGAAGGGAAGGAATTTGCTTCTCACTAATGAGCTTCTCAAATGTTCAAAGAAAGAACCTGGAAGGTTTTGCCTCTGCTTCACTTTAAAGAAAAAGAAGTAAGATTTTATTCCTTTCTGGTGGTGTATCCTGAGGAAATCAGACTACTACAGTGTCAAAGGTACTTCAGTATCTCCAGGGCAGGAAATACTTATGCCTGTTCTTTATAGTGGGGAAACTGAGGCACAGAAGTGTGAGGGGACTCATACCAGACCCTGTGGGGTTGCAGTGGCAAAGTCTCTGGGATGCAGAGAGCATCCTTCTCCTGGCTGAGCATCCCCAGACCTCCTATGGGACAGGGAAAACGTGGTTCTGAGGAGGTGGGGACAAACTCCTCCACCTTGCATGGACCTCTCTGCTCACCTGCTTCTGGTGACCACATGAAACAGGGCATTAGGGGTGGAGCTGGGACTTGGCAGCTGCATGGGAGATGATCTGAGGTCCCCAGCATGGGGAGGGAGGCTGCTGCTCCACCAAGGCACTTAACCCCAGCATGGGAATGTTTTTGTCCCCATCCCCTGCATAGAAGCAAGGAGCAGCTTTGGCACCAAGCCCACCTGCAGGGGTGAGAGCTGGGCAAGGAGGGGGGCAAAGCCACTGCAGGGCCCCAGGGAAGCTGCCTTCAGGGAGCTCAGCCCCCACTTCACTGCAGTGCTCCCTTACCTTCCCACCCCCTGAGCAGGGGCATGGAGTCAGCCTTAGGTCCAGGCCTTTGCAAGGAGCTGTAGACCCACCTGGGCTGGAGTACAAGATTAACTAAACCTCAGACCTCCCTTCAGACCAAGCCCTCTTTGTCTGGCTGTTTACAACCCCTGGGACCCATCCCCATCCCCTGCATGGTTCCCTCCCCTTTCCCACCCCCTTCCTTTGCCTCACTTCCTCAGTGTTGAGATGAGAAATGACCAAGCAGCAGTTACAGGATGGCCTGGAGACCTAGCAAAGGGCAGGGACAGGGCTCAACTAGTACAAAACCACAGCCACATAAAGCAATGTCTGCAATCAGTCCAGGGCTCTCCATCAACCCAGAGGGCTTTGGTCCCCCTCGAGGACTCTGGCCCCTCCAGCAGCAACCCAGCATACTCTGGCTGGAAAGCTGACCCAGCTTCCCAAGGGGTTAGCCAGCTAAGCTGCCCCAGCAATGCCCTGGTGTCCTGTCACCTCAAAGCAGGCAGCCATGGGATGTGAGGCATGGTTCCCAGGACAAAAGCAGGCAAGGAGGCAGCTGAAACCTCTCTGGGCTCCTCCTGCTCCTTCTGCCACCCCAGCAGGTCACAGCACTGCCAGGGAGGTGACAAAGCAGCATCTCAGCTGTCCTGTCCTATGGTTCTGCCCCAGTAAGTGAGACAGGAGAGTTCCCACAGGGTTTCCCATATCTGCAGCGAGTTTGTGTGTCCTCTGCAAGACTGCTGGGTGCAGGCAGGACCCGGCTCCTGGATCAGGTCACATCAGGGGTCCCATGCAGAGAGGACACCAGCTCCCCCATCCTGTATGTAGAACAGCTGGCTCCTGGCTCAGACAGCCGTGGACTGCTTGATGCTGTGGAAGCTGAGCCGGGTCGGGGAGGTGGGGATGGACATGGCCCGAGCCACACGGGCACGGAGCGAGTGCTTGTCCTGCCAGCGGTGCCACCGCTTCCGCACGGCTGAGCGGACCTGGAGGAGGAGGGGACACACAGCAGGGGACGGTCAGTTGCCACACGGCTGGCTGAAGGTGTGCTGAGGCATCAGCCATCCTCATCCTCAGCCCTTCAACCCAAAATGCTCCCAAAAGCCTGCTCAGCTCAGGACCAGGGAGGGCACTCAGCCTTGTTTGATGTGGTGGTGGTGAAAAGCAGCCCTGGCAGCTGTGAAGAGAGATGAACTCAATCCATGGTGCCTCTGAGCACAGAATGGAAACAAGAGGGAGAACTAACCTCAGCAGGGGCTCTGCTATAGCCAGCAGGTACCTCCAGGATTAGGAGCTTTGGAGCAGCCCTGGGGAATGGCTGGTTTTGGGAGGGGACAGAAGTTGGGTGAGGCATCAGGCAGGACAAGCTCCTCCATATCCCTTGGGGAGGGGACTGGGAAGGAGGTTAGTGCTGAGGATCGTACCTGAAAGCCAGCAGCTTACAGACTGCACTGGATGCTGCAAGGGGCTGGGAGAGGTGTGAGTGACAGTCAAAGAGGTTTTATGGCTTCTCTGGTTCATCCTAGTGGCATTTCTTCACCATTAATTCCACCCTACAACAGCCCAAGTGCTTTGTGTGGCAGGTCAATAGTGAAGAAATGCCTTTTCATTGAGTGAAGCGTGGGAAGGCTCTGGGAGATGAGCACTGAGCACAGGAGGATGAGATGATGTGGTTATGTGAACACCAAAATCCTCAGCAGCCCAGCTGGGCTTGAGAAGAAGGACCATGAAGTGCATGGTGTGATATGTTCCTGGGTCACCCTGGCCCTGCTCCAGTCTCTTTGCCTCCTGCATCAGTGGTGTGTGCTTTGGCAACAAAACGAAGTTGTCTGGGGCAAACTCTCCTGAGCCAGCAAAGGTGCAAGAGGGTTTGGGAAGAGGCAGAGGAAAGAGCTGACCAAATGATCAGCCCCAGGACTGACCTCTGCTCTCACCTCCTCTGCTTTCCTTTGGATCAGAGCCCAGGTGGTGCCCTCATACATGTGCTGGGTCCCCACATGTGTGTGTGGATCATTCTGGGGAAGGATTTCCTAGGGATGGGAGGACTCTTGGCTCTTCTGCTGAACCAAATCACATGGATACACCCCTAAAACATCTGTTCTCAGGGCTAGATTGTCCACCTCCAAAGGAGAAGACTGACAGTGGCCATTCCACTGGGCACAGCCTGAAGCTGAGGATGTGCCTGGAGCAGGAGAGAAAGCACCAAACACCTTCAGGTTGGGGAACTGGGTGCCAGCACCCTCCAAGCCCTGTGCAGGGACAGAGGCTCAGGCTGAGCTTGTATCTGCTTACAAGGAAGGGCATAGAACCCCCCCCAGAGTACCCCCAGACCCTGGTGCTCACCTCACTGTTCAGGAAGCAGTAGAAGACAGAAACGAAGAAGCCCTGGAAGAAGACAAGCAGCAGAGTCACCCTGGAGCTATGGCCAGCAGGTACCTCCAGGGTTAGGAGCTTTGAAGCCACCCTGGGATTTGGGAATGGCTGGTTTTGGGAGGGGACTGAAGTTGGGTGAGGCATCAGGGAGGACAAGCTCCTCCACACCCCTTGGTGAGGGGACTGGGAAGGAGGCTGGTGCTGAGGATCATACCTGGAAGGACTCCAGAAAGGAATTGAAGTAGATGAAGACAATCCTGGAGATCTCATCCTCCCCAGGGTTGACAAAGAACAGCATGTAAGTGATTCCCAGCAAGGGCAACAGCACCAGGGTGGCCTTGACTGCTTTCCTGGGGAGAAAACATGGACCTGAGCTGCTGCAGTGCAGCCCTGGGCATAAGGACTCCATCCCATTCCCAGCACCAGCATGGCTGGGACTGGGCTGGCTGGATCTGGGCAAAGCAGTGCCTGGGAGCAGGGGCAGAGCAGAACTGAGCTGTTCCCAGCATGATTCCCAAGTGGCTGGGCTGCTTGGGCACCTTCTGTGGTTTCTTCATCCAGGAAAAAAGGCAGTGGATAGTGGAGAGCTGACCTTGAGCTGGCATGAAAGCAGTGTTTGGCTGGTCTGAGGCTCAATTAAAAGTGAATTAAGGAGGGTAAAATCATTCACACCTTTCACCATAAGTTTATGAAAACCTTATCTCAGCTAATTAACTTGATATCTTTACTTAAGGAGATTACAAATGGGGTTTGTGGCAAGTAACAGTGCTGATACAAGAGGAAGGAGCAGGGCTTGGCATCTCCTCCTTATGGATTAGAGGACAAGAACAATGCCAGGTCAACACTTCTTTTTCTTGCTTAAAAATCCTGTTCATGGAGAGATTCCAACAGTAGCTGGAAGCAGGAACAGTCATCCCTGGCAGGGCTGGGCTGGGCAGGACTGGAGCCTGGCACCTGTTCTACATCATTGACCTGGAGGAGAGCCACAGGCACTGACCCAAACTGGCAGATGGCATGGAGGAGCTGGAAATCACCCAGGACATGAGCATCTTCAGGCTGGCAAAGTATGGGACAGCACATGTACTGCTGTGGTTTCTCCAGGGGAGCAGCCATGGTAGCAAGGGGTCCATCACTATTTGACCAAAAGCCACCACCTGGGGTGAGTAGGAGACCTCTAGGGCTGGTACTTGCCTGGTTTAGGAAGGACTGCACAGTTCTCCAGGTTTTCCTGCCCCACAAGATGTTTCTGGGGAATAAAAATATCCTTCTGCCCCAAAAGTGAAAAACCTTCCCTGCTAAAATCAGGAATATTCTGGCCAATTCCAGAAGTCTCTCTGGCTGACTGAGGCCAAGCAGCCTGTTTCCATAAGCTTAGCTTTGCTCACCCCAAGGTGAACAGTTCATCTCAGCTCAAACTCCATGGGGAGGAAAGCTGCCATTTCCCAGCCAGAGCTTCTGAAGCTTTCCATTCTCAGCTGAAACAGTTACCCTCCACCCCAATCCTGCCTCTCCTGACCCAGGACACAGGGAGATTCCCTGATTCCTGCCCCAAAGTGAGCCAGACAGGAGCACTGATGAAGACCAAGATACCTTACAGAGTCACAGAATGTCCTGAGCTGGAAGGGAGCCACAAGGATCATGGGGTCCAACTCCTGTCCCTGCACAGGGCAACCCCAAAGTCACCCCATGTGGCTAAGGGCATTGGCCAGATGCTGCTTGATTGCCATGAGAGTTGGTGCCATGAGTGCACTCCAGGGGAGCCTGTTCCAGTGCTCCACCAAAACAAAGGCAAAAAACCAAACCCAAAATCCAATAAAATAAAATAACAAGGAAAAAAAAAACAAACAAGAGGAAAAAAACCACCAAGGGAAGGTGACCTCTTCTCCTGTTGCAGGTACTTCAGAGCTCTGCTCTGACCAAACACCTCCCAAGCAGTCTGCACAATATTCCACAGCAGGAAAGGTTCCATTTTCCTGCCTTGTGCTGCCTTCTCCTTGAGCTTCTCTAGAAGGTGTCTGAGGTGGCACCAATTCATTTCTCCTTCCTTGCCCTTTGCTTTGCTGCCAGTCTGTGCCAGGATTTCCAGCTCCATGGCCATGAGCTGACCAGGTCCCACCAGAAGAGGCTTTTGCAGAGAGGTGAGCTCCCAACAGCTCCTCCCAAGGCAGACCCAGCCATCCATGGTCTCCATCACCAAGCTCTCACTGACCAGGAGTTTCCAACACCACCAGTGTCTCCAAAAAGCATGTTGAGGTGTTCTTAGAGGTCTCTCCATGCTTCCATCCCCTTGACACTTGGCTGCTGGGGCTGTTTCTTTCCCTCCTAACCATGCTAGGGCAGTTCCTAGGGTTGCTCCCACTCTTACCTGTACTGGATTGTCTCTGATGTGGTTGAAGCTCGGAGTTTGGTCATCAGGATTCGGACAATGTTGAACAGAAAGATGAAGTTGATCTGGAAGGAAGAGGACACCTGGTTAGTGTCTGCTCCTCCCAGCATTCCCTCCAATCCCTCAGCAGAAGCAATGGGCTCTGCCAGGGGAAATGGGAATGTTTCCTCCTGAACCTCAGCTGTTGCCTTCCATGCACTGGAACAGGAACATTTCTCACTTTTCAAGCACTTTAGCTAGAAGATTTAGGAGTTGATTCAAGGGAGCAGGGCCCAGCAGGAGGCTGGTGAGGAAGGACAAGCAATAGAGAAAGGGCTGAAGGTGAAGAAGTTGGAGGGGAAGAAGGAATAGAAGGTAGCTGAAGGGATGTTGGGAGAGTGGCTGCCATCACAGCAAGGAGCCACTTGGCTGCAGTCCCAGCTGCTCAACAGCTAATGAGGGCACTGGAGAGTGGCACTGGGAGCTGAGGACAAATGACACAAATTAGAAGTGGCCTGGCTACCTGAGGGGCTGGGAAATGGGAAGCAGCTCAATTATTCTGTGAGGTTGGTTGCTGCTGGTGATTAGTCCTCCCTTGGGTTTTCTCAGCATTGGGCAAGGAGGGAGGAAAACCTGTGGGACCTGGGGCATGACTTTCCTCCTGCAAACACAGGCTGGAGTCCAGCCACTGTTGCTTGTGGCTTGCCACCACTGCTCTTCTTTGTCCCTTCTGAAAGGGCAAAACCTCCACAAATTATGCTCCATGTGACCCTTGGTCCAAGCATCTCTGCTCAGCCAAAGGCCAGGAGCAAAGCCATGTGGATCAGGGAATGGAGCTGAGGTCCCCAGGCTGTTGTGAACACCCAAATAATGCCAGGGCAGGGCACATGGAGGGACTTACTGACCCACAAGGGACCTGCTAGTGGGTGCATCCCTGTCAGAGTGAGGTCTCCATGCTCTCTTTCTAGCCCATCCCAAGCCCCCTGGATTCATGCATTACTGTGGGTTAGGTACCCAAATTTGCTCAAGGTGCAGTTTGGGTGCAGGGGGCTGGGCTTGCAGGGCAAGACCCTCTTCAGGAACATCCTTGTCACACATACAGATGGGAACAAGCCTGTATTTACCAAGCAAGGTCACTTTGCCCTTACCAGAAGCACCAGGATCATGGGACCTTGGTAAATGTAGTCAGTGTAAACTCCTGCTCGCTTCCCAAACCAGCACCTGCAAGACAAGGACAAGTGGTGTCAAGGACATTTGGTGGTGGGGACAAGCCTGCAGTGTGAGTGACCTGGATTAACTCCTGGCCTTGCAGAGTTTCTGGAAGTCACTGTCCATAGGGTGAAAGCTCTACAGCTTAAACTACTGTAGCCACTATGGAATAGCTCCCCTGGGAACCCAGCATATGGAGGTGCATGGGGGCTTGTGTGGGTGCTCTGGGGGTCTGTAGGGATGTGGGAACTGGTTACTGTAGGACCAGCAGGGATGACCTTACACACACAGGTCTGGGTTGGCTCTGTCCCTAAAAAAACCCTGTGGAAGCTCACAGTGTCCTAGGAGCACCTTGCTGGGTTCAGTTACATCAAGGCTGTGTAGCACAGGGTTTCTGAAGTCAGGAAGCAAAACGAGCACTGAAAACCAAGACAAGTTGCCATTCATCTAACCAGGTTCCTTTCTGACCTCCCAGCCCAGGTGAGGAACTCTCAGGTGCCTGTTAAGTCCTCCCTTAGCAAGTCACTGTGGAAATGGCTCTGGTGGGGGTAGATTAAATCCCAGTTCCATTTAGCAAACACATTGGAGGAGCTCTGCCTTAATCTTGCCTTTTCCTCCTTAAAATAAACAAACAAATAAAAATCACATTTGCCCTTTGAAGACTAAAATGCAGATGCAGGCAGGGCTGCTCTGCTGGAGAGTCTAAACACGAGACAAAAGAAACAACAGGAGAAGATCATCTTTTGGTCCTCCAACCCTTTCCATGTACCCCTGCCTGGTATCAGCCCTTCCAGGCAGGATCCATGCCTACCACAGCCCCTGGCCCCTCTTATCTCCATGGCATTGGGAGAGAAAGGAGACTGGGGAAGGAGAGCAATCAGGCTCACTTCTCGTTGTCGTAGTACAGCTTCCCGATGGCCCAGGCAATGATGATGGGGAAGGGGATACCTGCAGGAGGAACACAGAGGTGAGGCTCAGGGCTGCCCCAAAACCATGCTGCAAGCAGGACAAACCACCCAGTGAAATGACATGGCCATGCAAATCCCATCCACCTGCTCCTGCCAGCCTGTTGGGGAGCTATTTGGGTGCCAAAAGAGCTGGAGTAGAGGATGGAGGTGAACATCACCCAGCACTAAAACCCTGGGAGGTGGGGGGTGAAGGGGAAGTCCTGGGGCTTACACCAGCCGATGCAGATGAACATCCACTTGCGAAGCTTGTCCGTGGAGTAGGTGAGCACGATGGCTGTGTGCAGGTAGCAGCCCTCTCCAAACATCCAGAAGAAGTTGGTGACATGGAAGTAATTGTAGGCAGCAGTGACCAAGCGGCACCAGACCTGCCAAGGTAAGGTTGGGAGGAGACATGGAGGAGGAAGAGCAAAGCTCTATGTTACAGTGGTGAAACTGGTGCACAGAGCAACACAGACCTCAAGCAGAGCAGTTGAACCCAGGTTTCCAGAAGCTTGGGTCCTTCAAGCATCAGGAAGCTCTATTTGGCCCCTCAAGCTGCTTTTGGGGCATCATCTTTAGGACCCTCCACCTCCCCACACAGCTAAGCTGCTCAGGGCTGGGCTGCCCTGCAGAGCTGCACCTACCACGTTGCTCTCGTGCACCTCTGGGTTCATGGTGAGCTGCACCACGAACCACGTGGCATTGCGCAGGATGAAAGCTGTGATCAGGTTCCAGTGGATGATGTTCCTCAGGCACCGGATGCTCCTGGAGATGGGGAGGACAAGGGACTCTCAGACTGTGGTGGGTGCCTAGGGGCTGGCCACGTGTGGGCTATGGGACAGGGCTGGTGATGGAGCTGAATGTCTTTGTTGGGACTCCAAGGGTGAGATGCTAGGGCTTGTGCCTTGGGTGAGGTGAAGCAGAAGCAAGGCCAGGAGGTGGAAGGCACCAGGGGTGACCTCCTGCCTCCATAAACAAGTGCTTTTAAAAAGCAGCAGGAGGAAAACAACCCTCAAGATAGGTGTGAACCCTCCAGACTGGAGAGCACTAGCCATGGGAGAGGATATGGCAAAGTGCAGGGCCTGTGAGATGACCTCCCTGGGCTCATCTGGCCACAGGTTGGGCGACTCACCGCAGGCGCATGAAGAGGACGAAGGCCACGAGGAGAGCGCCCAGGGAAACGCAGTGCCCCAGGTAGTTGATGATGACAGCGATGTGGTAGTGCAGCTTGCTCTTCTTCTGGTGGGGTGGAGACAGGGAGTGGGTCAGCAGCAGCCTCAGCTACCACCACAAGCCCACCTCCTCTACCCATGACACCTGAAAGAGCTGCACTAGCAATTCTGGACCCTTTCTCAGAAAGCAACTGGATCTCAGCTGATGCAGGATGGTGGAGCTGGGGCCAGCAAGGGACATGGCTGGTTGGATGAGGCTAATGTGGACAGGAGAGGTACCAACCTAGTCCTGCAAAGGTCTCAGGTGTTTTATATCCTACCCAAGCCAGGGAAGCTCATGGTTACTTCCTCTTCATCACTCCAGCTCAGCGCTGGGACATCCCCAGGGCATCACCTGGGGGAATCCTGCTGTCATTCAGCAGAGCTTGCTGGCAAAGAGACAGCAGATGTCTCAGTTCATTCCCTGTTGCCCTGGGGGCAGCTGAGAGGCTGGGATGAGTTTGGGCAGAGGGAGCAGGGGATCATGGGAAGGTGTGAGTGATAATTAAATTAATTGCTCCTCCTGCTGTTAGGCACTCATCCAACCTGCGAATTAGCAATTAACTGAGTGAGAAAACCATTCCTGACAGGATATATCAACATCTTAAATACCAGAGGTGGTATCAGCTGGGAGTGAGCAGCCCTTTTCTCTTCTGCTCTGAGGGGTGGTTTGACCTACTCAGGGGCTTGTAATTCTTGATCCCCTTTTTTTTATCCCTTTCAGCTTCCTAAACATCTCCTTTATTTCACTGCCAGCAGGAAGGGATGGGGTTTGCACCGAGTGCTTGTGTCAGGAGGGAACTGGAGGAGGGTGATGTGGCTGGAGAGCATTCTGCTCTGCACTCAGCAGCTCTAGGGACAGGAGACATCACACTGCAAATCCTCCTGGATTTTTAACAGGGAAGGAAATAGGCTTGGATCTCTTCTTGGCAGGAAATGAAAACACAGATTAAGAAGGAAATCACACATGTTGCATGCAACCCTTAGATCTGGGACACTGCTGCATGCCCATCCTACAGATCCCTTGGGCTATTCCTGACCTGGATGCTGTTGTCCTTCAAAACACCATTGTCTGTCCCTCACTTTCCTGCCAAGAGGCTTGCCAAGGGGCTATCAAGGTCCTACCTCTTCACTGAGGATCTCCTGGCACTGGGAATAGTTGACCCTTGCTGCCCAGCTCCCGTTAGCAAGACACTCCCTGTAGCCATTGTCTGAAAGAGAGGGTGCACATCGAAGGGTTAACAGCACAGGGAGATGAGCACAAAGATATGACCTGAGAAGTCACTAATGCAGAGGCCACTGGCATCAAGCCAGTGGCATCATTTTCTTTGAAGCCAGCTTAGATGCTGCCTTGGTTGCAGTTGCAGGACCAAAATCCTTGGAACGTTTCCACTCAGCCTCCACACAGGCTCAGTTTTGGTATTGGCCCAGGCTGCCCAGGGCAGTGCTGGAGTCACCATCTCTGGAGATGTTCATAAAACATCTAGATGTGGTCCTTAGGGACATGGCTTAGTGGCATGGGGGTGGTAGGTTGACAGCTGGACTGGGTGATCTTAGAGACCTCTTCCAACTGTTTCTGTGACACCACCCTCCCTGAAATTCAGGCTATGACGACTTCTTGATTGGTTCATTTAATTAACGGATCTCACAGAGCCCTTCAACCAGCTCTGTACCCAGAGATGTATTGTCACTAGTGTCCCCACAGCCAGCACAGACAGCAGGTGGCTGTCTGAACTGCCCCCCCATGTCCCCCCAGGATCTTACTGGTGGTGTTGTACCGAACGCCGTAGAAGTACTCGGGGCAGGGGCGAGCGACCAGCTGCCCGACTGCGCTGCGGGGCCAGCAGGTGCCAATCAGGTCTACTGAGGCATTGCACTGGGGACCTGTGGGAGAAAGGGTAGAGGGTTACTGGAGGTCTGTGGGCCACCACCAGGCTGTTGAAGGGTCAAGCTTTACCCAGAGAGATGAGGCCAAGTCCTGGCTGAGCTGGTGGGAGGCTGCAAGCTCAGCCCTGAGAAGACGCTCGAGGCAGGCAGAACATAGGATCTGTGTCAAGAGTCCCCAAGGGCTGCTTGATCCATCCTGGCTATGACTATTGCCCTGGGCCTGTCTGAGCACCTAGGTTAAGCCCAGTTCTGGCACAAGGCTGTTTTTCTGGCTTCCCAAGTCAGCTTGCGGTTCCCTGGTTGTGGTCTTCCAGCCCTGCTCCTTTCTTCAACCACAACTTTGGCATCCAGCCCCACAAGAAGCAAGCAAGAAGCCAGCTCTCACCTTTCTCAGTGGTGACTCCAGCCTGGTGCTGGTGGGATGCTCCTCAGAACCCCTCCAACCCTCTCACACCCCCTGGCTGCTACATCTCCTTCCCAGCAGTTCCTGTTGATCTCTTCCAGCCTTTCCCAGGAAGAAAACTCCCCAGTCTGCTGCTCTATTTCAGATTTCAAGCAGGACTTGTGTGCTTTTTCCCAGCTACACAAGTGCTAACACAGGCATTAGGCAGGCCAGATTGCAAGCTTTGGGATGTGTAATTTGTGTATATTTAGCACAACATGTACTGGTGCTAAATATGTCCCAGCTACCTCTTGGAGGGAGGTAGGAAGCATGATGTCTGTAATATCCATGTAATACAATCCTTGGTGGGCAGCAGATGGGTGGGCAGCAGAGCCTGGAAGGGGTTCAGAGTTCAGTGCAAAGCACTCCTGGGTACCAGAGATGTTTTTGTTGCTGGTGCAGAGACAGATACTGCCATTTGCTAAGGGAAAACATGCCAGGCATAGCTCTCTGGGTGTAAGAACACAGTTTCCTCTCCACCTGCACTCAATGCTTGCTTTTTGAATGCCCTTCCCAAAACTTCTTATGGATAGAGCTGGCTAAAGGGTGGCTGGACCAAAAAATGCTCTATTATTGCTATGATGAAGGTTTCCATAGGGAAATGTTTGTTTTCATTGATTATCTGAAAAATTGGCTCCTGGGTTCCTTGGGATGTTCTCAGAGCACATTTCCAGTGCAAGGAAAAGGAGGATTCTCTTCCAGCATCTTTGCAAGGAAAAAAAACTTCCATGCATGTGAGCTGGGGAAGCAGGAGAGCATGGAGAGCATTGCCTTCTGCCTTCCCTAGCTGGTAGTGAGAAACTCATTTCAACAGTGACCTTTGCTTTTAGCTTTGCTTTTTTAGCTTTTTAGCTTTGATTTTAGCTTTTTGCTGCAGCAACCTTCCCTTTAAGTTAACTGGTTTTAAACCTGGACCTAGGGAACAAGGTGCATTGCATCACATGTGGTGCCTGGGCTTATCTGCAGCCATTAGCATTTGTTGAGCTCCTTAGTTGTTCTGACCCAAATTTGACAGAGAGCTAGAGCATTCACAGCAAATGAAGTCCCTCTTTAAAATTTAATGACAATATTCATTCACTTGGAGAAAAGACAAGTGGTGATTGCTTCAGTTAAGGGCAAAGTTCAGTTGCAAGTGCTCTCACTGTTACCCACCCAGGTGAGAAGCTGCTGGAATATCTG
Source organism: Galbula dea (assembly GCA_013399015.1). Taxonomy (NCBI): domain Eukaryota; kingdom Metazoa; phylum Chordata; class Aves; order Piciformes; family Galbulidae; genus Galbula; species Galbula dea. The sequence goes on along the minus strand of VWZX01006846.1, from coordinate 102,535 downwards.
GAATAGGAAAAGCTTCATTTGGCATCAACCAGCAGGCAAAAATGAGGCTTGCAAGGTGCTAATGCCTTGAGCAGCTCAAGTAGTCACCAAACCCCCTCCCTGTGACCAGTGAGGTTGAGCACTAACTCCAGTTTCTTCATGCCCTCATGCCTCAGTTTCCCTCCTGCATCCCAGGGGCTTTGCAGGGGCACAGAGGCAGACTACTCAGGGAGGACAAGCAAGAAGACTCAGTAATTAAAAGCCAGCAGAGCCAGAGAGCAGCAGTAACAACACTGCCCATCAGCAGGACAAACCCACAGCAATGTCATTAATTACCAAACCCGAGATTGATTTGTGGAAATGATGTGGTCAAAGGCAACTGCTCAAGCCTTGATTTAATATCCCTGCATTTCTCCAAGGCTTTTGATTTCATGCTGCTTGGCATTCCCCTTAAAGCACTATGGACACCCACCAGGTGACAAACCAGTCCCACCATGGCAGGGATGTGGTGTGGAGGTGCAGCAGCATCACTAGGAGCTCAGCCCCCTCCTTGTCTCATGTATCAAGCTGTAGTGGGGGGTGACATTTGGGCTTGGGGTCTGCAGTGGGGTGAGCAGTGGTCAGGCTCAGCCAGGTTGTTGGAAGCTCAAGGACTTCACCCTGTGCACTGCAGGCTTCACCAGCACCACTGCAGGCAGCATTTTGAGGTCTGTCCTAGCAGTTTTTAATCTAGCAGGTGGCTGTAACATTATTTCTGGGCTCACTCTGAGAAATCCACGATGAAGAGAAGCTGCAGCAAGCAGATGCTGCTCTTTTTGCTCTCACCAGCATGTAGGGAAGGAAAAAAAGTCTCCTGTTGGGGAAGGGTTAAGTAAAACAGCAAAGAGGACAAATGCCATGAGGGCTGCAATGTCCAGTTTGCCCAGCATGACTCTCTGCTCCAGCTGCTCCCCAGTGGCAAGTGGCTCCCAAGGTTTAGAGCACTGTTTAGCATGGAATGATGTGTACCAGTGCTAAATGCTTTTAGATTTGCTCTGGGTCCCCTCCATATTTGCTGGGGGATTATTCTCTCAGGTTCTGCAGACTCCAGCTTTTGCAGCACCCTTAGCTGCACAGATACTTTTGATCTTTGCAGCTTTACAGCCAGAAAGGTCAATGAATTTCCTACCTGCACCCAGTCCCCCTGTTTGAGCTCTTTCTTACATAGAATCGTGTCATTTAGGGTAGGAAGGAGCTGGTCTTGCTTTGAGATGGGGAATGTGTCATGGAGGAAGTCACTTCAAACCCTTCTCACCCTATTTCCCTTTGGGTTGTGCTGCTTTGAAGCAATATGTAGCAATTCCTTTCTTCTGAAGGAAAAGCTCCTGTCCAGGGGCTTAGACTGAGACAGTATCACAGTAACAGTCTCAGGATAACTATAGCATAACCCTCCCCTTTATCTCCAAACATCCTTCTCCAGCCTGCTTCCACCACTGGCAGAGGCTCCTGAGATGGCTCCAAGATAAAGCCATGCAGCCTTGTGAAACCTGGCAGCTCAAGCTCTCCAGTCCCAGCTCATCTGCCAAAGGATTTGGAGTGAATCTGAAGAGGATAGAGCATGTTTATCCTGGGCCAGTATCCCCAGACCTGTGGCCACAGGACTCTGGAGCTGCTGCCAGAAGGTCTGAAGTGACATTGTACCATCAAAGCCTTTGCTTGGATGGTATGAACAGGAGCAAAGCAGGGGTTGTGCTGATGGAATTGGGCCAGGAAACACCTTCTCATCTCACAGCAGGCAAAGCTTTGCACCAAGGTAGCACCCCAGCTTCCTGCTGTGCCCCCAGTGACACTACAGCTGCTGGATGGGCAAAGCCTTTCTCCCTTTCTGCCATGCAGAGGGGCCAAGAGAGAGGATGGAAATCTGCATCCACAGGCTCATTCCTGTGGTGGGAAGTGGGGACATTATTTATCTTAGGCCTCTCAGGAGGTTGAGCAACAGCTGAAAGGTATTAGCTCATACTTCTACCTGTCCTGAGCTCTTACTCAACCACAGTTATCTCTGTCCATCCCTGATGCCCTCAGAGACTGTGTTGTTCCTGCTGGCTCTCCAGCAGGCTAAAGCAGTCTCTGCTGTGTTTTGTAATCAGCATGCACAAAGTCATTTGTCCCTCTCAGGCAGCTCCACCACACTGGTGGAGCAGAAGGAGCCATCTCACACCCTCTTGCCCCAAAGCAAAAGCCTTTGGAGGGATGCTCTCAAGGCACTGATGGATCCCAGCTGCTAAACACCTGAGTAACACCTTGAGGCACTGAAGGAAATGGCACTGGGGGACAATGGATGTTAACAGAGGGTTGAAATTGGGGTGGTAGAACTGCTTGCCTTGTCTTTGAGTCAGGGCTGGGCACTCACTATGGCTGGGAGGAACTGTGCTTAGATCCTTGCTTACACCCTACCTCCAGCACTGCTTTTGGTGGCATTGGGTCTTTCTAGTTACCTTTGTGAGAGTCCAGTCCTTAAAAAAATCCTCAGCCATCCTCCCAAGCCTTCAAATTCCATCCTCAAGGTAAAATAATTACACAGGCTAATCAAGCATGATGCAAAATGTCTCTGTAATGAATTTTCAGCTTGTTGCTGTTCACCATCACTGACTGTCCCCTTGGGTCTTTGCTGCTGTTCTGAAGAAGAATAAATAGGAGGCATCAGACCTGGCTTCTGCCTTTGGTATTTGATGCATCTGCATAATGCCATCACTTCAGACTGATCCATGTACTCCTTCTGTGGAGCATAGTTATTTATTGAATATATAATGGAATGGGTTGGGCTTGGGCCATATCAAACCTGCCCCAGAATCACTGCTCTTCCTTAAGGCTAAGTCCCTGCCAGGACTCACTGCTGCCTCTTTAGCTCCTCCACAGCTCCTTTCCTAGCATTTCTGCCTGGGTGGGAGAGATGCCAACAAGGCTGAAGGGAAAAGAGGCACTGATGTTGTTAATTTGACCTTTATGGATTTACATTCCAGTCTCTCCCCTGGGGAGTCAAGGAGTGAATGAAACAGCAGTGACATGAGAAGGGGCTGCTGGAGCAGCATCAGTGATTTGGGGACTTGAACTGGGGCAGGTGGAAAGTCTCTTGGTCAAACTGTCATCCACTCTGAAATGTGTTCCCAAACCTGCCTGACAAAGTGCCTGGGAAGGAAATGCTCTCATTGCTCTCTGTTCTCCTCTGCTCCTCAGCCACAGGCTTTTGCTGGATCAACTCGATTTGCTTTATTTCCTTGAAAACACCTCCAGTTTAAAACAAAAACAAAGACATTTCTGTTTAAATCTGCCTAGCTTTGGTGTCATTTCCCCCTGTTTTGGGTGAACTTGCAGTGGCAGGAAACATCTCTTTTCTGGGACGGCATCAGCTGTGCTCCCCTCTCTCTCCTGAGCCCTCACATGGGATTGAGGATAACAATTTATTGTGACAACAGTTTAACAGCTTAAGGGAGTGAATCGTGCAACCAGGGCTAGCCAAGGCTGTTAGCAATTGGGTGTCAGCTCCTTGGGCTGATCTGAGCTTGAATGCTATGAGCAGGAAATCAACCCTGAGAGCTGTGTGAGCTCTCTCTGCTCGAGTGCTTTCTGCTGAGCTGCTTTGGAAAAGCCTCAGCTATTCATTAAGAAGAGGCTTTCCCATCTGCTTAGGTTCCCTCTTCCTTCCCCAGGGAAGTGCCACGGTGGGAAGCAGTCCTGCAGCTGCTTTGGGAATCCTTTGCCCCAAGGGGTATAATGATCTTGTCCCTGCATGATGGGTTTCACGGCGGGGGGAGGCAAGAAGCAGCTGAGCACAGACCCTGGGGAGCTGAAATCATCAGGAAGACAAATTCACAGTCTGAGGCAATCTGTAGGCTGGGAGCCCTTGGGACAGGCACCTATCTATCCAGGACAAATGATGCTGAGCATCACTGCATTCCTTTTGAAGCCTAATCTGGGAATTTCTTGGCTTCGAGATGTTTAGGGGCACAGCTGCCCTGACTATCTTAATGCATCATGGTGAACAAACTGGAACACAGACGGTTCCACCTCAACATGAGGAATAACTTCTTTGCTGCAGGGTGCCAGAGCCCTGGACCTTCTGCCCAGAGGTGTTGTGGAGTCTCCTTCTCTGGAGAGATTCCAAAACCATCTGGACACAATCCTGAGGTGACCCTGCTGGAGTAGAGAGGTTGGACTAGATGACCTCTGGTGGTCTCTCCCAACCTTAATCATTCTGTGATTCTGTGATCTCAAGTCCAGCTTGATATGATTTCTGCCTGGAGGAGAAAACTCTCACTGCTGCTGAGGAAAGCAGCCTTTCTGATGGAGTGGCCAAATGTGCATGGGTGTCCACGTGTCCTAGCACTGGCCAGAATCAGGAACACACCTAAAACATTAGGTTGGACCATCAAGCCTGTGCAGGGAGCCTGAGTGCCAAGAGACATCACCCTGCCTTGGGGACAGCGTGCTTAGAGGAAGACAGTTAAATCAAAGCTGATAAGAGAGCAGGACAAAGCAGCTCTGAGAGGCTCAGCCGCTCTGCTTCCTGGGGTGAGGCTTTGCTTGCAATGCCTTCCCCCCCCTGAGCTAGTGAGCATCACCCTGGCTCTGTCTCCACCACCCTGCTGTCAGCAGAGCCCTTTCCAGCTCAGTGCATGTGCTTTAGAGAGCGCCGGCACCCTGCTGGTATCCCTGTCCAGCCATGCATCCTCGTTCAAACCTTTGCGACTCAATAACGAAGGGACTGGTGACCTGAGGGAGGAGGAGAGCCCAGGCTGGGCAGTGTTTTGGAGGAGGGAATGACGCTGCAGGCAGGCGTGGAGCAGAACTCCTCCGCGGCTCCGGCTGCCGCCCTGCCGAGCCGAGCGCTGGCGGCCGGCGCCGGGCTCGTGTTCCCGGCATGTGCCGTTCCCCAGGGCTTCCCGAGACATGAACAAATTAATTCTCACGTCCTCGCTGCAATTCTCATTAGTGTCATGCTAATGTGTTAAACAGCCTCCAAAACAGTGTCTTCAGCTTTCTAAATATCCCTCCCCAGGAATCACTTGCCTGAATCAGACAGGGCTTAAATACACCCCAAGGGGGAGGGCTGGAGCTGAGCTCCACTTACCAGCAGACCTAAGACAATTAGTTTCGACTCTACCTCTTCCTCTAAGCTCTCTCCTCAAGCTGGAAGTGGCTCCCGTGTGCATCAGCCCCATCCCAAATCTGTGGGTTTCTCAGGGATGACAGGTGGGATGTGTGGAGGCACTGGAGGTTGTGCAGATCTGAAGGCTGACATGGTGTGGTTCCCCACCCCAGGGTGATGGGCACTGAGGTGCACTAAGTCCTGCTTGGATTCATGCTAACAAATCCCTGCTGAGCAAAGCCCAGTCCCTACAGAGAGCAGCCCCCACTGCTTGAGGTTGGCAGCCATGCCAGGGCATATCCAGCAGAAAAGCCATGGCAGAAATTCTGCCTCATCTCTGCTCTCTCCTCTGGGCTCAGGAGGTTCCAGCAGTGGGTGGAAAAGGCCAGGCACTAGACATGAGGAGTCTCTGGGACATGCCTGCTGTCCTCAGTCATGCCACCAGCTGGTCTGTGCACTGTGACAGGGTCTTGTGGTGGTTAGATGATGCTTCTGTGGGTCAGAGCCCATGGAGCTGGACACTGCACTGGGGGAGATGAGTAGGAAGAAAACAAATGCCATTTTTCACAGCCTAACATGGCCAAGGACAACCACCTTTCCTGAGCAGAGTGATGAAACCTTCAGGGAGCAAAGCACATGAGTGATGATGACCAGGTTTCCTGTCTGCACCATGGCCAGGCCAGGCACACACAGGCATTTCCATTTCCACTGGCAGCTTTGCTCTCCCTTGGCTCTCTGCCTCCATATCATGGGCTGAGGATGCTCTGGAGATGTTCCTTGCAGGGCAGTGGTGGCCTGGGCTCAGCCAAGCACTGAATCAGGCAGTGCCAAGCTGTATTTTTTTAAGAAGGAGTTTTTAATGCTGCTGTTAATGGGAGCTGGGTGGCAGGCAACCATCCATCAGCTCTGGGCCTTCATGGCCATCCATCACCTTGATGGAAAGAGCTGCTCTTAGCAGCAGGGCCAGGGCAGGCTAGGGCATTGCTTGGTGCCTGCTCTGGTTTTCATTCAGTTGTGGGAAAACAAACTCTGCAGCATTCCTGAGCTTGCAAGGACTTTTCTGCTTGTCCCTGTGAGCTCCTTTCATCTCCCTCAGCCACCTTTCCACCCCTAAAGCTGTCACTGACCCAGACCTGTCACTGCTGAGGTGACATGTCTCAAATACAGGCTAAAAAGCCAGTTTTGGCACTAACACATTTTGAGCCTGACCCAGTTGGATACAAACTCATGTACAGGTGTTGTGTAGGAGTGAGCTGCCCATGACCTTACTGGTCTTACCCAGCTCAGCTGAGCCAGTCCTGGCCATGGCCAAGCCCTGAGAATGTGCTGGCCACACTGCACTGGTGAGGTCCTCCCCACAGAAAGTCATAACCTCCAGTTGTTCCCCCTGGACAGGGGGTTGGCAGAGGGAGGTGAACACAGGAGACAAAGGTCCTGGTGTCCCTGGGCATGGCAGAGAATGGGTAGTGTGGGAGCAGGGGCCAGGCAGATGTCTCCTTGACCACCTCCCCCTCAAGCCCAGCCCAACACACATTTATTTTACTCTATTTTTAGCTCTCCTGAGCTCTGCATCTTCTACCTGCCTCAACTGTCACCCTGCTAAGAGGCTGCTGCAGCAGCCAGCACAGGGCTGCAATGCAGCCTCAACTGCTCCCAAAAAGGAGCTGGGCAGCTGCAGATCAGCCCAGAAACCCCTCCCTACACCTTCTTCCAACCACCCCTACCCCTAGGGAATCCTGTGGGTGTTGAGGTGGGGCTGGGGCTGCAGGACACTCACCTGAATGGTTGGTGATGGGTGGCAAGCTCTCACAGTACTGTTCTTGGATGGAGGCTGCAGCTGGGCTATCCCAGAGGAGAAACAGCTGCATGGGAAGAGAGTAGACCACAGGCAGGGTTAGATATGCAATATGCTGCTTCCCCAGCCCCAAACCCCTCCTTGGACACAGCTCTGGGTGGGTCAGATCTGAACTTGTCTATGTCATGGTGGATATCACCCCCCCAAAGCTGTATGATGCACATGTACCCATTTGCAGGATGGTTTCTCAGCCCAGAGGAGCAGGACTGCTCCAGCCTGGGGCTGTGGGACTGATGCTCTCCTGCTGTTTCCCTCTCACCACCCAGTCCTCTCCTGCCCTTAACACCCTCCTCAGCAAACCATCCTGCAGCCCTACAGAGCACCCTGGAGCATCTGGTATTTAGCAATTTAATCAACACTTTCAGTCTTAGCACCTTTGCATCCTGAGAGCAGGCAGGGGAAACATGATCAGCCTGGCACCACGCTCAGATTTTCAATCCCTGATTAAAATCACAGCCTTGTAAGCTGTCAGAGGGAAGATGTTAATACACATCCTTAAGGAGATCTGTTCCACACTCAACCAGGTCTGGCTAAAGCCTCTGTGCTTTTCTTTTTCTCAGGAGAAAGGCTTGTCTGCAAGAACTGACAATTGCACTGGGAAACACTGCCCAGGATCTATCCCATCCCTACTCCAGAGCAGCTCCTGGGTGGCTCTGCAGCTCTGCTGCAAGGGAAAGCCATTGACTCCTTCTGCATGAGGAGATGTTGGGGAAAACATTACAGAATTAATGTGACTTTGCAGGAGTTTGGGGAAACTAAACCCAAGGAAGGCAGTTGCAAGGGGAAGATGGCAGAGGGACTGTGCTGCTACACCCAGGGCTCACCAGGAGGCAGGTGGGGGAAAGAGGGGACTTGCTCTTGTGCAAAGCATGTGGATCTCTCCAGAGCACCTGCCCACTTTCTCCTCTGGCTCAGAGATGGGTGACATGGGCTGATCCTCTCTGCTCAGGGGATGTATGGCAGCTGGATGAGTCTAAACTCCACTTCTCTCACCCAAACCTGCCTATCAAGGACTGACCAAACCCTTTTGGTCGAAAGCTCCCTTCTGCCTCATTGAGCTGCAGAGCAGTGCCCTGAAACACAAGGACATACAGATCCCTTGGGAAGCTCAAACCCCAGCCTGGAGGCAGGAAAGGCTGCAGCCTCCTCCACCTCCAAGGAAGCTCCCAGCTCCCCAGGACAGTGAGGATGCTGTCCTGAGCTGATACAACCAACACCATCCTCTGCCTTCCCCACGGGCCAGGCTCCTCCCTAGTGTCTGATCTGCCTTCCCAAGAGCCATTTACCTTCAGAACTGCTCTGGGTGGGGAGAAGACAACCCTCTTCTTGCCTTTCAGCCATGTAAACGTTGTCTGCTCTTGCTGGCACACCCAGCAACCCCCTGAGGCTTCCCACAGCATTACCAGGATTTCTTCAGACAGGGAGACAAGCTCAGCACCCACTTGCTCTTTTCCAAACAACTATTTACTGCCTTGGGAAGCTGGTTTTGACAGCAAGAGAGATGTCAGGCAGACGTAGAAAGGGAGCTGAGAATAGCTTCCTTGTTATGACTGCTCCAGCTGGCTCAGGGGAGCTGGCAGTGGAACCCTGCCCCGAGCATGGGAGCTGCATGGGGTTCCCATTGTGCTGGTCCTGAAGGAGCCAGGCACCTTCTGGGTCTCTTTGCTGGCAGCTGAGACCACCCCAACTCCAGACATGCAGTGAGGTGTAGTGGGGTGATCTCCCCGCTGCCTTGATACCTGCAGCTAGTGCCTGCTGGGTCTGGTGGCTTTTTGCACAGGTAGCTGGGACAAAAAACTTCCTCCCCAAAGGGTCCAGGATGATTTAGCCTCCTGAACAGGCTCTCAAGTGTTAATTGGATGTGTTTCTCCTAATTGCAACCTGCTCCAGCCTGGCTGTGCCTGTTTTCCTTCCAGACACAGGGAGAGGTCTTGGCATCAAGGAGCAACATGGACCAAGCTACAGCTAAAGGGGATGGATGAGTGCATGGGTGCATGGGTGGGTGGGTGCATGGATGGGTGGTTGGATGGATGGATGGGTGAATGGATGGGTGGTTGGATGCATGGATGGATGGATGGGTGGTTGGATGCATGGATGGATGGATGGTTGGGTGGGTGCATGGATGGATGGGTGGATGGATGGATGGATGGATGGGTAGATGGGTGGATGGGTGGAGTGCAGTCTTTGTAGACTTTGTAAATGAACTGAAACAGCTACAGAAGGAAGAAAGAAAGAAAAATGAGGTTCCCCAAATCACAACAAACCCTAACAGCTTTTTTCCCAGGCTCTGAGTCTTGTCTCACTGCTATGTGGCCAATGCTCTTGACAGTGGCAGAGGTTTTTCCTCACTCAAGCCCCAGCTCGAGGGGGATAAGCTGGAGAAGGTGACAGCTAGTTGAAGAAGCCTAAAGCATCCTGCTCTGGTACCCTGATGGTTTGGCTCTCATGTGTCTTGTCCTTTGCAGGTTACTCCAACCCCTCCCCAGGCTTTGCAGAGAGGATAGGTCACAGCTCTGCCCTTGAAGAGCTTTGCCTGCCAGAGCATCTCTGTTGTAAGATGCCACATGGTGCCCAGCAGGTCCCAGCCTGGCCAGGCTGGAGCCAAACATGCCTCACTAGCCCTGAAACAGTGGTAGGTCATGCTTGGGCCAGAGAAGGGCTCTGTCCCTCTGTCCCCCCTGCCCTGCTATGACATAGGTTATGGCAAATCATTCTCTGTAGTGAAGAACACCTCCATGACCTCTCTCAGACTGCCAAAATCCTGGAGAGCTTCAGCTGAGCCTTCAGCTGCATGGGACAGAAAAGCAATCTGCTTTTCTAGAAGCAGCTATGTTGCATAGAGATCCTGCTCAGCCCAGGGAGTTGGTTCCATGGGGACAATGGTTCTACTGGGAGCTGCATGGACCCTATCAAGCCCCACAGTGACAGCAGCTTCCACCAATGGCTCTGCTGCCATTGCCTCAGCATCAACCCAGCTCCTTTTCAGGCTGTGCTCACATCTCTGTTTTACACATAAGGAGGTATGCCAGCAGACACTGATGGTGCTGGGTTAACCTTGGACCTCATGGAGCAGCAAGCTCCTTCCTTTCACCCCTGTGTCTCCTCCAGTGGGATCAGCTGGACCCAGGAGTCCTCACTGCACAGCTCAGACACCAAAAGCTGATTCTGCTCCAGTGTTTACTGAATCCCAACACATGGCAAACACCAGCTGCAGTCCATGTCCCATCACCCACCAAGTCAAGGCTGTCCTAGAAGGGAAACTGAGGCACTGAGTACCACTTGCCTGAGGTTGTTCAGGCAGTGCTGCACTGTGTGGGGCAGGTTGCTCCTATCTGGACCAACTAACCCTGTCCTGGTACAGTGCCACTGGGGTTTTTTTGAGCCATTCCCTGTGCCCATATGAGGGACACAGGCTGGCAGGTCCCTTTGGGCCAGGAAATGCAGCACAGGGGGAGGAGACAGTGTCAGCTCTTCCTCATGAGGAGGTTGGAGTCTCACTGCTGCTGGGGCTGAGAGCAGCCACACACACAATGTCAATCTCTGTGACCTGCCAGTGACCTAGCAGCAGAATTCAATTAATAACAATTAGGAATTAATGTCCCCCTGCAGTGCTTTCCCTCTGCAAAGCAATCCACAGATATTAATTAATACATTCACATCAAGTCTGGCACTGCCCTACCCAGAGACAGGCTTGTCCCCCCCTGATATCTCATTGCCTCAAACAAGATGGGATAAGTGTGGCAGGGATAAGGGCTGACAGCTCTGAGCAGGAGCTAGATGGCTCACAGCCTAATTAGCAATCTAAGATGGGGTTTGGGTTTCCCAGTGCCAACAGGGCTGTCACTGGAGAGCAGAGCCATGAGTGGGATGAAGCAGGGTGAGGTTTGCACAGTGCTGGAGTGGTCAGTGGGACTGATGGATGGTAGTGGCCACAGAGACCTCCTTGGGAGAGAGGTCAACACCAGCCAGCCTGGAGCCATCCTTGCTGTAGGGACCTTTCTCACCCATCAGTTCTTCTCCCCAGCTTGGCTGGGCTTGCTGTCCACTCTGATACTTAGTATGGAGGAAGAAAGACCTCCTGGGACACCTGGGCAGGGAAAGGGCTGAGCACAGTGTCTGCCCTAGCCCTTTGTTGAGGTTCCTCAGGGTGTTAGGCTGGGATTGAGTCTGCTCTTGGCTTCTGAGCCTACAGAAAAAGGTGCCAGACTTTGGGTGTTAAATACAGTGACTGTTAAAAAGAGCTGGATGCCAAAGTCAGATGGCAAAACAACATCAGTGGTGCAGGAAGGGAGGGCATGGAGCAGTGTGTCTTACCAACACCAAAGCCATGGGCTGGGGGTGGCCTAGAGAAGCTGATCCCTCAAAGGTACTTGGAGATAGCCAGGGTGCCTCCAGCCCCTGCTGTTCAGCTCTCCCTGTCCCCTGCTTTCACCCTGCTGGGAGGAATCCCTTGGCTTTTGTCTCCTCTAACTTCCACACACTATCTCCTCCAGCTGGGGAGCTTCTTACCACCTCCAGCTCGAGGGCTGTCACTTGAATATGTCCCATCCACAATCCCAGCCAGGAATGAAACCCTCAGGGAGCAGTTGGACCCATGAGGACCTCCTCTACAGCCCCCTGCCTTAACCCTGGCAGTAATCTGCTTTGCCACCCTCTGAGCTCAAGGTTTCTCCAGAACCTCACTTCACTAGCAAGAGTCCTGCTGCTCCTTCACTTGCTGTCATGCAAATCCACCCCAGAAGCCCTGCAAACATCAAGGCAAGGCTCAGGCAGCAGAACCATGCTGAAAGCAAGAATCACAGAGGGATCCTCTGTGGCTGATGTTACCCAGGCAGTGAGGATGCTTCCATCTGGCATTGAAATCTGTAAATGAATTAATTTAGCCATTTTAGAGGGCCAGCCCCCATTGTGTATAGACAGAGGCTTTGGTGTGAGTATTTCTCCTGTTTGGAGTCTCCCTCTGAGCATGCTGGATGCAGAACCTAACAAAAGAATATCAATCAGGGCTAAATGACTGCCCTGGAAATCCTGATTTATGAGCAATTAAAGGTTCTCCTGGATTAAGCTCTGGTCTCTCTCTTGTTTGCCATAAATAATGTTGACTTCATTTATCTATCAAAAAGAGCATGGATTTTTGGGGATAGGTGAGGAACAGAATAATGGTGTTTGGGTGTTGGAAGCTAAAGGCACAAACATGCTGGGGAAGGCAACAGTGTGTGAATCAAAGCAGCTCCTGTGGCAGGGCAGAGGCTGCTGAAGAGGAGTTGGAGACACAGACACAAGCACAGGGGAGGGCTTTTTATTTCTAAGGCCATTTGTATTAAACTCTCCTGCATGTGAGACCCAGGTGCATTCCCAGATATTGGCATTTTGGGGCTGGAGATTTGTTTTTTCCTAGCTGCCTTCCAAGCCTCACATCTCAGCTGCCCCAAGTCCCCTCCTTCAGCTATCATCACCTTTTTGGGGTCATACCCTGGGGGCTGAACATCCCCCATGAGAATCCACCTAGGATTTTCCTCTCCTTGCATGCACAGGTAGGGAAAGCTTGGCCACATCATAGCTGCATCTGCCCTTGGCCTTCCCAGAGCAATCAGGAGAGGATTTTAGGGTGGGAGAAGAGCTATGATCTGCAAGAGGCCAATACCCTTTGTCCTCTGCCATCTGAATGGAGGTGATTTGTGTCTGGGTGGGTGACTGGCTGATGAAGCAGGACACTCTCTGGAGGAGGAGGTTTTCTTCTATTAGCTCAAAATAAAGATAGAGAAAAAGAGGAAAAACAACAGATGGGCTTCTGGGTGTGTTACACCATCTTCAGAAAGTGAAGGGAGTGACAGCTCTCAAGTGCTGGATGATGGCTCCTGGGCTCTGTTTGCTGAGGGAACCCCATGCTAAGGACTTGTGCTTTCCTTTGGGTGCAAACACTCTTCTCCAAGAGCAAAGATCTCACAGACACAACCTCTCCTTCATTGCTGCAGACCTGGACCTCAGCTTGAGCTTCTCACTCCTAGCAAAGTTCTGGGCTAGCTCTGTGCAGGATTCCTGGTGGGAAGAGCTGGAGCTCAGGGCAGGGTTGAAGCAGCTATTCAGGCTCTGCTTATCCTATTTCTATGCATTCATCCTATGGTGCTAGAGCAGCTATTCTGGGAACAGGCTGTGCCATTGCCATTCACATCTTCACTGGAGATGCAGAGCCACAGGGATGATTTCATACAGACTGAATCAACTCCAGCTTTTAAGAGAAGAGAGGACTGGAAGAGATCCCCAGGGCCAGCATGTCCTGCTACTTCATCTCTGTGTCTTGAGAAATGAAGGGCTTAGAGGGTTGGTTTTGGGCTTATTGCTGCTGGAACAAATTGAGGGAGAGGGTGCCAGAGCCTTGGCCCAGACTGCCCAGGGAGGTGGTGGAGTCTTCATCTCTGGAGACATTCCAAACCCACCTGGATGCCATCCTGGGCAACCTGCTCTAGGTGCCTCTGCTTTAGCAGAGGGGTTGGACTAGATGATCTCCAGAGATCCCTTCCAGCCCCTAACATTCTGTGATTCTGTGAAGTTACCCCAGCCCCAGCCCCCAATGCTCTTTGTTCACAAAGTGCTTTTGCAAAGAGTTTTATCAGCCCCAGAAATGTCCTCAGTTCCCTCCAAAGCTGCAGGTGAACTCTTTCTTTCTTTTTCATCACATGTTTAGTTTGTTGAAGTAACTTGCAGGATGCCAGAGAGGATTTTTGCAGCAAGTTTGGCTGCTTGTGTCCTAGTCTGTCTGTCTGACCCTCCCAGGGATATCTACCCAGCAAGGTGGATGAATCAATGCTAAACTGGAGCTGCTGGCCAGGTGCATGGGGCCACTTCAGCTGTGCCAGCTCAGGGTTCTGCAGCCTGCAAAATTTGCCCCAGAAGAGAAAACTGACCCCTGCTAAGCTCTCTGTTGGAGCTGGACTGCTTCAGGTCTCTCTGCACTCAAAGGCTGGGGGCTGCTGTGGGTACACCTGGATACAAGGGTGTGCTCACCTAAGGTTGGAGTTTCATGGTCCTTTAGCCCATGCTGTCCCCAGGAGGGGGTTGGGATTGTGCTGGAAAAGGGTCTGAATTTTGAATGCATAAAGTTATAAGAAAAAGACCCAGTTTAACTGCAAAGGGATGTTTTCTAGATGGGGTGTTTCTTTCTGGAGCAGGCTGGGAGAAACTTCTTTTTGCTTGGGCTGGTTTTTATCCACCCTCTTGATCCCAGCCCCTGTGCAGGGATGGTTTTGCTGTCAAACCCTGGAAGCTTTCTGAGGATTTGGCACCTCAAGGAGACCATCCTTGGTGGGAATACATAGGCATAGCTAGGGAAACTCCCAAGCCTGAAGAGGCTTAGCAGAGGATGGGAGCTGTGTCTCAGCATATTTGGCTTTTTTTTCTGACCACTTTTTGCTCACACAGTAGCTACTGGGAGCTGTCATGTTCCCTTGGCTGTCCCCATGCCCTGAGTCTGCAGCTTTGCCAACAGCATCCCCATATATTGGCCAGAGAGGACTTGGGTTGGAGGGAAGAGATCCTGCCTTGTCTCACCTTCCTTTCTTACATCAGAACCAACCAAAACATGAGCTGTGAAATAAAACTGCAGAAGAGCTCCTACCAAACAGGATTAAGGGTGTGCAGTTCTAGAAGGAAGCAGCTGCTCAGAAGAGGAGCTTTTAAATGCTACATCGACTTGGCAAGGAGGTCTCTGGGTGCATATCAGCTCTTCTCACCACTTAGGTGGGAACTTTCCAGTTCCTAAGGTGCAGCTAAACACTGCTCCCTGCTCTTACTGCTGCTGATGCACAGTCAGGACCAACCCATAGGGTACAAACTGCAGCAGTACCAATGGGGAGGGCTGACCCTCTGCTTCCTATGCTGTTTGAACTCTGCAGTCACAACGGGGCCACACTCAGACAACGTTTTGCAGAGAGGTAGGGAATTGGTTTTAATTTATTTTTTTCCCTCTTTTAACCCTCTTTGACACAGGTTTAACAAAAAAACCCCCCAAACCCTGGTCATTTTGTTGAACTGCCTGCATAGGTTTGTTCAAATCACGTTGCAGAGGTCACTGGAGACCTTTTGGTTTCCTCTTTTCCCCAGGGTTTGGGATTGAAACATGCTTTGGGGCTGGGAACATTTCCGTTCTTGATGAGCCCTGGGGGAGGAGGGAGATTGCTTCTGACAAAGCATTTGCATTTTGTGCAGAGCTGCAAAATTAGCAGTGGCTACAGTTCCCCAGCCAGCGATGCAGGGAGGGAAGACTTGTGCTTTGCGGCTGGGGGGAGAAGGAGAGGTTGCCGTAGAAAATCAGTTAAAGGAGGTACAGTTAGGCTTTGCATTTGTGTTGTCCCCATCCATCACCCCCCCTCCCAGCAGCCTAACTGGTTTCACTGGGAGGTGCGGTGCAAGGAGCTGCTGGGAGAGCTCGGGAGGACCCGGCTGCAAGTCTCCTTCCCTTCAGTGATCCTTCCACTGACTCCAGCCTCCTCCCCGCTAGTTTTTGGGCATCCTGAGCTCTTGCCAAGCCCCCGTGCTGAGCTCGACTGGAGGAATTCTCCCCAGGGCCCTTTGTGTGGCTGTTTCTCCTTTTACTTTTCCCTTCCTTCAGAGAAATGAAGAAGTCCCTGTGGGGAAGGCTCAGGGTGAGGAGGAGTGATGGGGAGGAAGGCAGAAAGGTCCTTCTGGGAGAAGAGGACTGAAAAGCATCCTACCTGCAGGAGGAGGAGGAGAGCAGGACGTAGGCTGGGCACCATCCTTAACTCCCACTGTGTCCAGCTCTCCGGGGCATGGTTGGAATCGATCCCACTCCTGCTGGGCTCCTTCTGCTCTCGGGGGTAAAATCCTCTGGGCTTCGAGCACCGGAGCGAGCTCGGCTGCCGCTGGGGTGCAAGGAGGTGGGCAGGTTCCTTTCGCCTTCCCTGGTCTCAGCGACTTGCTCCTGCCTTTTATAGCCTCTCTCGGAGCTTGTCCTCTGGCTTCCCACCTTCCAGCTCGCCTGGCGATGGGTTACATCCCTCCTCACCAGCCTCCCACTCCCCCTTTCTTTCCCTCCTCCTCTTCCTCCTCCCCTTTTCCTTCCTCCACCTCCCTAGTGCCTTCCAACTCTACTTTTTTTCCCCTTTCTCCTTCCTTCTCTCAGCATCTTTAGCAGCAGAAACTTCCCACCTGCCCAGGGACCTCATCCTGCACCCCCCTCTCTCCCTCCAGGCTCTCCCCTCTCTGTCCCCACACTCCCATTTCGCAGCCGCTGTTCCCGAGGGCTGGGGGCTGCAGTTTGTCACAGGAGGGTTTATGTATTCCAGGATTTGGCTCCAGGAATCTGACAGAAGGACTGGGGGAAGGGGAAGCTTCCCCCTCCTCTTCGCAGCCCCTTGGCAAACCGGCTGGTGAAAGCAGAGGCAGGTGAGAGTCCCTTTCCCCATCCCACAGGGAGGATGTGGAAGGGGCTTCAGACCTTCCATGAGAGGGAGATGTTCCCGAGACAAGGAAGGGATGTAGGGCAGGTGAACGCAGGCTTCTCATGCAACGGGGCTGTGCTGGGGGCACTGGACGGTAACGGGGGAAACTGAGGCACGGAGGAGGTGAGGGCTCCTGGGAGAGTGTTTTTTCTTGTAGGGTGGTGGTGGAAGGGGCAGGGGTGGTAGGGCAGGAGCAGAGGGACATGAACTGGCAAAGCAGGAGAGAATGGTTTTGGGGTAGATGTATTGTGGAGATGGCGAGGAGCAGTAGTGGGTGGTGCAGAGGAGCCTGGATGATGCTGCTGGAGTCTGAGCTGATGACATTCCCCCCTCAGCCCAATCCTCAGACCTTACAGGGTCACTGTCTTGCCTTTCTGTCTAACCTCCTGCTGCCCCTGGCAGCCCCCACTCTGGGCTCCTGGGGAGGGGTCCCCCACACCCACTGTCTCTTGGGGTTGCCATGGCCAGGTTTGAGACCATCTCTGGGCTGGGTGAATCTCTGACCGGGTGAGACCTGCTCCCCTGTGCCAGGGCAGTTTCAGGACATCCCTTCTGCACCTGCCAGAGGCTTTGGGGGCTCATCACAGCTATGGCTGCTGCACCCACTCCAGGGGGGGAGACAGGCTCCACCTGCCCATGGGGACCAGACAGCAAGCTATGGTTTCTTCTTTCCTTGAGGAACTAAGGAGAGCCAAGGTGTGCTGCTGGAAAGGGGATGACAGAAGACATTGCCACTGGGGTCACCATCCTGGGGGCACCAAAGACGTTTCCCTTACCTGCTGCTGGGATATCCACCAACAGCCCCTCACAGGCTGCTGGAACGTGTTCCCCTCCTTGTCCCATCCACAGCCTCTGCCTCTGGGAATGGCTGCAGACCACAGCTTATTGCAGACAGATCAATAAGAGGGCAGTGTCCCTTGATGGATTTGCAGCTGAAGCTTCCATCCATCTTCACTGAGCTGTTTTCTGCCTCTCAAGTGTGGGAGAAGGCAGGAGGTGATCAAGGTCCTTCCTGCATCTGCTGGAATAAGGCACAAGTGGCCAGTCAGGGCTGCAGCCCAGCTCAGGGGTTCAACCACTGACCCACCCCAGGCTCCAAAGGGTAAATGCTCCTGGCCTGGTAATTAAAGGGAATAAACAACACAGACATAAATCTTCTGGCATTAGCTGGATTTGATCAACTGTGTCATTGCTTTGGTGAAGAACTTTGAAAATATGTAAAGCTCTGGTAAATTTAGGAAACTCTTTGTTTCTTAGGTCTCCTAACATCCCTCCTGCTGACAAGTGATAGGATGAGACACTCCAGAGCCACCTCTGCATCACCTTTCACTTCAATAAGCCCAACTGAAAACACAGAATTTTCTCCAAGAGGATTGAGAAATCTCCTGCACCCTTGAGCAGCCTGGACTCAGCCTGTTCCCTGACAGTAGGGAGTAGAGGACACAGCTCCATGCTCTTGTTTTGGGAGATGCTCAGGGCTTTGTGCACCCCAAGGTACAGAGGGTATCTTGCAGCTGGGAGCTCTGGGGACCCCATTTCCATGCTGAGCCCCTGGGACTCATCCTTAGTCATCTCAGCATGCCCATGGCCACCAAGTGGGACACAGGCAATAGCTGCACTCTTCTTAAGTGCCCAAAGTGTGGGGTGCCAGGAGGGTAGCAAAAGTGAGCATCAACTATTTTTAGTCAAGGAATTGGTTGTCAAGGATGTGAAGCTAGTTCCTTCTCCTTATATCAGGGAAAAGGCTGCAGTGCTATTTGAAAGGTCTAATTGAGGGGATTTATAAGAAAATGCAACTTGTCAGAGGTGGCAAAGGCAAAATAAAGCAGTCCCTGAGACAAGGAAATCAGTCCCTGAGACAAGGGAATCAGCCCATTCGTCACGGTTAATCTCGAACTCCTCGGTGCAGCGCCGAGACGAACGTGGGAGCTGGTATTAGGGATGGGGAGAATGAAGAGAAATATTGAACCTCCAGGAAGGAAGGAGAGGAGTGACTGAGCCTGACTTCATCTGCCTTTGGTCTATTCTTATCATTTGATGTAACTGCAGATGGTTTGACACTCCTGCTTCTGAGCAACTCCACGATGGCTGCTCCGTGGGGCATTGTCCCCTGCAGACATCCCCTCTCCTTGCTTGGGAAAACCAGGCAACTCCATGTCTTCATTCTGCACAATGGGGGTGAGGCTGGGGCTGTTTCCTGCACCAGGGGAACACAGCACTAGTCCTCCTTCTTCCCATGTGGGACAGCAGTAGCAGTGTGGCCATAGGGCTTTGCTTCTGAGTGGGGCATCTGCAGGAAAAAAACTAGCCCTTGGTGCCAGGGATCTAGAGATCAGGTTGGTGGAAGAGTGGAAGTTTGGCTTCTCAGCTGAAGATGCAGGTGAGAGCAGCAGGGTGCCTCAGTTTCCCTACTGGTGTGTTGGGATT
This sequence comes from Galbula dea, assembly GCA_013399015.1. NCBI lineage: Eukaryota > Metazoa > Chordata > Aves > Piciformes > Galbulidae > Galbula > Galbula dea. The sequence continues at coordinate 83,691 of VWZX01006846.1, read as the reverse complement.
GTTTCCTTCTTGCATAGAGTGAAGCTGAAGATGTTTTACAGTGCAGAGCTTGGTGGAGGAAGGCCTGACAGCATGTGGAGCTGTGTTAGTAACTGCAGGCTGAGAAAAAAAGAAGCACATGCCAAGTTTCTCCCAGGGAACTTGCTTTTTGCCCTGGTTTTAAAATCTAGTTTCAGGCTTTCTGCCCTGTGCCCCTTTTTCCTCCTCCTAGACCTGCAGTGAGGGGAAGAACAGGCTCTCAAATTCTGCCTGACAAAAGAAAGTGATTGCTGGGACTAGGTTTTCCTCATTCCACATCACCATATCATGTAATCCTGCCTCAAATTTGGGTAGCCCTGTTGTACTTGATCTGCCTGGTCCCTGCAAAGCCTTACAGCTGCTCTGGAAGGAAAAGGAAGGAAAGCTTAAACCACAGACCTAGTGAATATGTTGCAGGGAAGGAAGCCAAAGTCTTGTTACTCAATCAACAACCTCCTTTCACCATTCATACCTTGGAGTTGTGCTGGCAGAAAGGCTTCTTGGTCCTGAAGAACTCAGGTGACCTCTGGCCTCTTCAGACCCTTGTTCATCCCATCAAACTCCACTGGAAATGCTGAAGTTGTCCATACAGTCATGCAGGGAGGGAAACCAGTGTCCTGGGAGAAGGAAAACCCAAGTGAACCACGGGCTAGGATGGATTTTGCTCTGATTCACTGCTCCATGCAGTGAAGAACTGATTCCTTCAGCACAAAAATAGTTCCCTCCCCAGATGATGGGTGCCAAGCCAAGACACCAGCTTAACAAAACCACCAAACCCAAGGAAGCTGAGAAACCCACAAAGATCTGGGATCTAACTGAACATCTCATTGGATTTCTGACTTTCTTAAAATAGCTTCTCCTAGTCCTCAGATTCCTTTTGGGAGGAAGTGTCAGTTTTGAGTAGAAGAGCAAGATGAAAGCTTTTGTCTTCCAGCTAATTAAGCCTGGAGGCAGGATGTTAGACTAATCACAATAACAGTCATATAATTGTTATTTTTCCTCAATCAATCTGCTTCAGCTAAGTCAACTGAAATTTGACAATTAGCAGCTTGGTGTTTCCCATCAAACAGAGCAGTGTGGTTTGTGGTTGGGTTTACTCTGGAGACTGATCCCATCCATCCAGCAGTCAACAGTGCTCTGCTGGCATGCAGCATGGGACAGAGAGGGATGCAGAACCCTGTCACCATCCAGCCATCCTGCCTGGGGCTGTGGCTGCACTGCCAGCACTGGGACAGAACCTGCCTTGCAAGGTGCTGTTGTGTTGTACATGATGCTGTGGTAGGGGTGTACATGACTTGTAGGGGTGTACTTGAAGCTGTTGCATGGAGGTACATGAGTTGTATGGCTGTACTTGATGTTGTATGGCTGTGCATGATGTTGTGTGGCTGTACATGATGCTGTTGCATGGCTGTACATGGATGCTGTTGTGTGGCTGTACATGATGCTGTTGTGTGGCTGTACATGATGCTGTTACATGGGTGTACATGAGATACATGGGTGTACATGAGATAAATGAGTGTATTTGAGTTGCATGGGTGTACTTCATAGAATCCTGGAATTGCCAGAGTTGGAAGGGACCTCAAAGATCATCTAGTTCCAACCCCCCTGCCTGGCAGGGACACCATCCACTAGATCAGGTTGCCCAGGGCCCCATCAAGCCTTGTCTTAAAAGCTTCCAGGGATGAGGCTTCCACAACCATGATGGGTGTATGTGATGCTGTTGCATGGCTCTACATAAGATGTATGGCTGTACATGAGGCTGTTGCACAGAGGAACATCAGTTGCATGGGTGTACATGACACTGTTGCATGGATGGAGATGAGTTGTATGGTTGTACATGAGTTGCATGGGGTGTACATGCTGTTGTATGGCTGTACCTGATGCTGTTACAGGGGTGTGCACAAGTTGCATGGGTGTACATGATGCTGGTGCATGGCTGGTGGCTGGTGCAGCTCTGCTGATGCAGGGACATACCTGTGCCTTTGAGGATCTACCAGAGGTATGGCTACACCCATGGTGTCACACATATTGCAACTGATACACCTTCCTTTTAGGCATGACCTAATGGGCATGGAGTTGTTATGGGGGATGGAAATGTCCTGCAGAGAGCACAGCAAAGTCTGTGACTTCCTCAGAAGTAGTCTGTGGCAAAAAATACCTCCCCACTCCTCAGGTCTGTAAATGCCAGTCAAGGCAGGAGAGATGTCCTGCAAATCTGGTTATTTATTCCCTGTACATTTGATGCAATATTAATCTTCTCATCTCCAGAAGGCAATCAAATAAAGGCCAGGAGCCACAGGGCCATGATGCAGACAGCAAAAAGCAGCAAAATAAAAATAAAATAAAAATCCAAACCTAATGTAAAATTCTATAAAGGGTTTGTCTGTGATGGCAGGAAGGGCAGAGACAAAGTGACCTAGTGGCTGAGAGAGTTGGGGTTGTTCAGTCTGGAGAAGAGAAGGCTCCAGGGAGACCTCAGTGCAGCTTTGCAGTGCTTCAAGGGCCTAGCAGAGAGATGGGGAGAGACTTTTGAGCAGGAGCTGTTGGGACAGGACAAGGCTGATGGGTTGAAACTAGAAGAGGAGATTGAGACTATAGAGAAGGAAGAAATTTTCCACACTGAGGGTGGTGAGAGCCTGTGCCAGGTTGCCCAGAGAGGTGGGAGATGTCCCAGCCCTGGAACCATTGCAGGTCAGGTTGTCTGGGGCTGTGAGCAACCTGCTCTAGTTGGAGATGTCCCTGCTGCCTGCAGGGGGTTGGACTGGATGACCTCTAGAGGTCCCTTCCCACCCAAACCAGTCCATGATTCTGTGTTTCTATGATTCTAGTGCCCTGAGGGTACTGATGTGCCTGGGCTTGGGAGGCTGAGCAAGACCCTGCCAGGAAGGATAGGAAGAAGATTTGCTTCAGGCAATTGCTTGGAGAGGTCTTAAGCTGGAGCTGCCTCTCTGTTTGTGTGCCAGCAGAAGGGGCATTGGCAGCACTTGTACCTGTGAGAAGATGAAGCCCAAGCTCAGCTCCACCAGGCCCAATCCTTCATCCCAGCTCAGGAGCTCTACAGGAAGAGGGATGTGGTCTCATGGGTCTTCTTCTACTTGAGGTTTTGTTGTTCCACAGGATGACTCAACACAACTAAAGCCTCCACATTCCCATTAACTTGAGCATAAGCATCTCAATGAACTGATTTTGCAAGGGTTGGGGCTCCAGCTTGGCACTTGGTCTGCTGCAAGCTTCCCCTGGCTCTAAGGTGTCTCTGCAAGATGCATGATGCAAACTTTGCCTCATTTAAGGCTGGGTGAGCTGCTGCCTTTGGAAGCATCCTGCACCTTGCAAGCTTTGTGCTGCTAGGAGTCATCTCTTCTGCTGCCATCAAAGCCTTGTTTCCCTTTGGAAAGCCATGGGGAGGAAACTCTGCTCTTGCAGAGTGCCTGGAGCACACTGGAGGCTTGGCAGCCCACAAAAGGCCTTTAGCCTAAAATTAGCTGTGGAGCAGGAAGCAGGGGGGGAAACAAATCAGAACCTAATGCAGTAGCTGCTCAGGCTGCTCACCCAAATCTCCAGTAACATCATTTGTGGTTCTCCTTCATTCTTGGGAGTGCTGCTTAATCTTTCTGAGAGCTAATGCCAGCCCAGAAGCACACCAGCTCTCTTAACATCCCCTGCCCTGTCTCACCCAGCTTGGCTCCTGCAGTTCCAGACATACTGAGTGGTGAGAGGTCTCTTCTGCTGCCCATATACAAGCAGCTCAGGTCAGAGGGTCCTCCAAAGATTGCTTCAGCTTGCTGCTATGGGCTGAGGAACACTTTCAAGGAGCAGCCCCAAGCCTCTCTGGGCTGCTGGGCTGTTAGGTGAGCAGAGCTCACTGAGCTGCTGACCAGAGAATCATAGAGTCACAAAGTTATCAGGGTTGGAAAGGACCTTCAAGATCATCAAGTCCAACTGACAGCCCTACACTTCTGTAACCTCTAAACCCTCTCTCTAAGTGCCATATCTACCTGTTTTTTGAAGCCCTCCAGGGATGGTGACTCCACCACCTCCCTGGGCAGCCTATTCCAATATCTAACCACTCTTTCAGTGAAGAAATTGCTCCTAATATTCAATCTAACCCTGCCCTGGCACAGCTTGAGCCCATTCCCTCTAGTCCTATTGCTAGTCACAAGGGAGAAGAGGCCAACACCTGCCTGTCTACAGCCTCCTTTCAGGTAACTGAAGAGAGCAATAAGGTCTCCCCTCAGCCTCCTCTTCTCCAGGCTGAACAGCCCCAGCTCCCTGAGCCTTTCCTCCTAAGGGCTGCTCTCCAGATCCCTGCTCAGCCTAGCTGCCCTCCTCTGCACCCTCTCCAGCACCTCCATGTCCTTCCCATACTCAGGTGCCCAGAGTACACTGTATTTCCAGCCCAGGCTCTCTGTAAGAGGCTGTGAGCCTGGTCCAGCCTCAGAGGGATGCTCTAAGGTCTTGTGTTCTCTAAAAATGAGGACCCAAGAAATGCCTTAGCAAGGGAAAACGTTGACAGAAGAGGGAAGTGACCTTGTCCTTGGCCCAGTTCTGTCCCAGTGCCTTCCCCAGTGGCTGCATCCCCAGCTCCTGGGTGCTGCCACGTGTGAGGAGGTCAGAGCTGAATGAATTGCCAATCTGTCACTGCCTCCAGGCAGAGATGGGACCATTTGTTATCCTGCCTGCTACACCCAGAGGGAACTCAGAGGCAGACAAAGCCTCCTGGGCAGGGGGAGCAGTGGTGATTTATGTTCCACTGCCAAGGTGCTGAGCCAGCACTGGAGCCTCCTGCACCTCATCCCTTCCTGGGGCAGTGAACTGCTTCCCAAGCAAAGTCACAGTGTGCTCTTCAGGCAGCAGTGTCCTGCTCTCCAGTGAAGGGATGTAGGTCAGAGAGCTGCTTCTCTGAGGCACTTCCATCCTGGAGGCTGTAGATGTTAACAGACACATAAAGACCTCACTCCAGAGCCTTCTCCTCTGCAAAACAGATCCCAGAAGGACCAAAATAAGGGGCCCAGAAACAACCACCAGTTTTCACATGGGTACTAAGAGTACTGGCAGGAGCTCATCACTGTTTCAGGTTGTTCCTGCCACTGAGCAGATCTCATCTGGGCTTTGCTTTTCCCATGGCTGGAAGGAGTGACACAGGCTTCAGAGATGAGGATGTCCTGCCACATGGAGGGGGTTGAAGGACTACAGGGAGACAGATAAGTAAACAGCCTCTCACTTGCTGAGACATGGCTCTGGTCTCTGCACACCTTGTTCTTCAGCAAGGGAAGAAGAAAACAGATCTTTATGCTGCAATCAGACAGCACTGTTGATACAATCCTGTCTCACCTGAGGCAATCCAGGGCCTCTGTTGGCTTTTACTCAGGGGTGAGAGACACCAGAGAGTAGAGGTGTGTTCCCAGGGCACAGGTCCAGCACTGCAAACCTAAAAGCTCTGGTTTGACCTCTGCCAGAGCCCTTGAGTGCCCAAAAACTTGTCAATATTGTCAAACTCTACTTGGGTTTTAAACATTGCTTGGACCAGGGATATCTTGATGAGCTGTGATATTTCTCCTAGTCTTCCATGTGTACTTTTCTCCTGTTCTCACTCTGTTATCATCACTTGCATGCTCAGTTAGCTTAGCTTGATGGGGAGAAGGAGCCTCTGCTTCTGGTTTGAGATCAGCTTTTCTTCCCTTGGATCCCATCTGATCCTGAGGTTGTTTTGGTCCCTTCAAGCTGCTTTTATTTCATGTGGATCTCTGTAAGAGCTTGTCTGTGCCTTAGGTGTTACTCTACCATGAGCTTTATGTGGCTGCAACTCCCATCAGGGGTCAGGAAGGGAAACCAGACCAGGGCTTGGCTGTGGGGTGCTGGGTCTATGGCAATGACTCAACCAGATTTCCATCCCTAAATCCAGCATCTGGAAGCTGAAATTTCCCCTGTTCCCCAACAGCAGGATAAGCCTAGAGCCTGGATCTCCTCCATGCCATGCCCTGTGGCTTCTCTATGCTGCTGCTGCTGTGATGAAGGTGCCTGGGGAGCTTGAGCCACACAAGTCATAGCTGTTAATGGAGTTGGTGTGATTAACCTCATTGCTTCAGCCAAAGGAGCTGGATCAGCCCCAAGGCAGCTTAATAGCTGCTCTGTGGTTGTTACCCTGCAGATCCATCTTCCATGGAATCACCATGCTCTAAGGATGAGGCAAACTGATCTATGGCTGCTTGCCTGCTAATTAAAAACCCCTGTAATGGGCTGGGAAATGCTGTCCAGTGGGAAAGGATGACCATGGTGGCTTCACTAGGGAAGAGGACTCAGGGCATCACAGTAAGGAGCTTGGGAAAGTGTTTTTCAGGCACTGGAATATTTTGTACAGCAAAATCACCCCCCTCATCTTTCTTCTTTCTGTTCTTTCTATTGCTTGGTGGTGGAAGGTCATCACCTGCCCTCTGTGGAGGTGTCCACACTGGGGCTGATCCCTTCTTCCCACCCTAAAGAAGGGATCTGCTTTAGGTCAGATGAACCAAGCCATCTGTAAGGCAATGCCAGAAGAGGGAAGAAAGTAATGAGATACAGGGGGAAAGAAATCAGCTCAAGGGATGCATCAAAAGCAGCAAGTGAAGGACCAGGCAGGCTGTGTGAAAGCTCTGCAGAGCTATTTGCTGAGCCTTGTATAACACATAGAAACCCCTCCTAAAATCTTCTTGGAGAAGGGGATGTAGTTGAGCTGATGGAAGGGAAGTATCCAGAGATTCTCCAGCAAATATAGTGTGACAAGCTCCCTGCTGCAATGCATTAGGTCTCCACTGAAATGCAGCAAGACAGAGAGAGTGTGAACAAGTGAGAGCTAGAGAGAGGTTCCCTGTGCTCATAACACCAACCTGAGAGGGGAGAGAAGACAACCAGGGTCACTGGCACTAAGCCATAGCCTGGCTGTGTCAGCAAATACTTTGGGTCATCATCTGCTTGGAAATTAGAGGCTGAGGGTGGGTGTGGGGCTTCCAGCTTTGATGCTTCATGAATATTGGAGGTGAAGGAAACTAGCCAGGTAGGATCAAACCCTAGTCAGAGGGATGCTGGTGAGCTACAGCACATCACTGGGCTCTTTGGTATAACCTGGAAGGCAATAAATCAGCCAGATCCTACCAGCAGAAGAGCTGAGCCTAAAAAGTAGTCAGATCTCTCTGTCTCTCTGCCTGTATGTGTCTTGGTTTGTAAGAACTTCTATCCCCAGCTCCACGACTTCAATAACAGTTTTTCTCTGGAGATGTAAGGGTTGGTGCCAGCAGCAGGAGAAAAGAGGCTCTCAGACTGCACAGCATGATCTGTGAGCTGATAAAAAGCAGTTTTTCTTTTCACTGTGGTTTGCAGAGGTTTTCTGTTGGGGAGGCTTTGAAGGACCATGATGTGTTCACAAGGAAGATGCCTTGCAAGAGCAGGTCATTACAGCAGACAGACTGGTGATGGTGGGCACCACTGAGCAGAGTCTGGCCCCAGCCTCTTGCCCCCAGCCTTCAGCTCTTGCTCAGCATGAAGCAGCTCCCCTCTGGGGCTGCTCTTCTCCAGGCTAAGCAGCCCCAGGGCTCTCAGCCTTTCCTCCTGCCAGAGCTGCTCCAGTGCCCTCAGCATCTTCCTAGTCTCTGCTGCACTCTCTCCAGTAGTTTCTTGTCTCTCCTGAACTGGGGAGCCCAGAGCTGGACCCAGGACTCCAGATGTGTCCTCACTAGGGCAGAGTAGAGGGGCAGGAGAGCCTCCCTCAGGCTGAGCTTCCCCTCACAGGGCTGTCCCTTAAGAGGGGCTGGGCTGGAGGGATGAAGGGAGTTCCCAAGCAGCTGCTGCTGCCTTGCAAACAGTGTGGAGAGCTGCTTGTCTCAGCCAGGCTGACAGCACAGCTCCAGAACTGCCAGAGGCAAAGAGCAAATCTACAGGTTCAGATGGAAAAGGCTGAGCAGTGCCAGTGGCAGGCAGAGAGCAGGTCCAGGGACAGTCCCAGGGGCTGGTGGATCAGCAGAGGAGAGCCCTGAGTATCTGCAGCAGGGACAAGCTGTGATAACTGCTCTGCTCCACAGGGAAGTGCCTGAGGGGACCTTTGCTGGATTAGAGAGCAGAGTCTTGCTGGTCTTAATTGACTTGACAAAAGCACAAGGTGCCAGAGGCCAGGAGACAGCCCCAGGAGCAGGCTAAGCAAGTGCCATCCTCTCCTCCTGGCCCCTGAGGCTGCCCCAAACCTTGCTGTGGGGCATGTTTCCAGCCAAGTAATTTCTGCTGTCCATAGACACATCACCAGGCAGTTCCCACATGCTTTCTCTTCACTGCTCTCCTTCAGCTTCTTCAGAAGGCTGTGTGGGTGAGCTTGGGGACAGAGAACCAGTTCATTCAAGGATGTAGAGAGAGCAACAGGGTTCTGGTCCCTGCACCCCACTGCCACCACCATCCCATGGACCCTTCAAGCATCTCTGCCCTGCTTGAAGCTGCTCTTTGCTGAAAAGAGAAGTGAAACTAAAAGAAAGGGATTTCTGGAAGCCACTGGAGCAGGTTCACAACCCAGCTCTTGTTACAGGAGGAGTTGGAAGCTTTGCTTTCATTCATAGCAGACCTCCCCCAAGCCCACAGGTCAGCAGTTACTACTACTCAGGTCCTCCAGCATCAGCCCACCCACTTCTCCAGGCAAGGGTGAGCTGGTGAAACACTCAGCTGAGGAATAAGAAAGTCAGTGCTGTAAGAATTGGGCTAAATACATCAAGTTAGGGGAATCACTATGTTCTAAGAAGGGATGGCTGGGAGACTTCTGACTCACATTTGTTAGGGTGGGAAGACACTGGAACAGGTTGCCCAGAGAGGTTGTGGAAGCTTTTAAGGCCAGGCTGGATGGGGCTCTGGGCAACCTGATCTAGTGGGAGGTGTCCCTGCCAGGCAGGGGGTTGGAACTAGGTGATCCTTAAGGTCCCTTCTGACTCTGACAATTCTAGGATTCTCCATTTCATCCCCTTTAGTCTTCTCCAGGCTTTCTCCAATGCCCCTAGGTTTGAGGGTAGCTCTCAGGTTATCCTCTTCACCTCTCCACCCTTTACCTGCCCTTGCTCCCCACATCCCCTCCTCTTGCTTACAGCTCCCTGGTCTTGCATCTCCAGGCTGCCATGGAGCTCTGCAAGATGCCCAACAGTTCTTTCTTCCCTCAGCTCTCCTAGCTCTTGTTGAACATATGAAGGCTTGCAGATGTCATTTGGAGAAGAGATAAACACCCTTTCCATCTTCTAGCCAAAGCCTTCAGAATGATTCTACAGCCCCAGTGAAATCAATGCAATTTTCTGCAGCTTTCCAAGCTGAGTTCCAGTCAGAAAAAGGAAGAAAAAAAAGAAATGTTATTCTTTCTGATCCCTCCAAAGTGTCAGACTGAAGGCAGAACTGTGGCTGCTTCCCATGGGAATCCATTAACTCCTAATGTTATGAGCAAGGTTCAGTTAATAACATTCCTCCTTTCTCAATATGCCAGAGATGCATGGAGGGGAGGAAAATGCCAGCACAAAGCCTCAGTTAATGCAACAGAAATAGATTGGATCTTCTCTTCCCTGAAAGTGCTCTGAGCTGTGGGGTGTGTGTGTGTGTGTGTGTGAGCAGGAGAGCATGAGGGTGCTCCAAGGAGGATGGGGAAAAGAAGCCATAAGCTTTAGCAGAGAGATTGTAATTGAAATTAAATTGCATTTGATGTAGCATGATTAGTAATTCCAGGGTGAATGTGAGGCAGGCAAAGTGAGAGTGCTCATGTGAAGAGCCTTCTTCAATCACTTCTCCACATTATTAAAGTCATTTGGAAGCAGCATTCTCTGACTGTGGCACAGGCTTGCCTGACCCAAGAAATGGCTGCTCTGAAGGCATCATCCATGGGCCAGAAAGCTAAGTGGATGGGAAGTGCTTTGCCCTTCTCTAAGTTAACCTGTCTCTTGTTGTGGGCATGGAGCTTCCTCTGAATGGAAAGCTTTGGGCTTCTGCTGCTGGGTCAAGAGCTGCCAAAAAGGGTCACAGAGAGAAGCAGGGAAGCTTTTGGAACAAAAAGCTTGGGCTGGCAAGAAGTTTGCCCACAGTAAGGACCCAGCTTAAGCCAGAAGTGGAGAAGTTCCTTTCCCTTTGATGGGTCTGCTGCAGACTCTGAACAGCTCTGCCTCTGTGAGGGCTCTGTCCCCTGAGCAGGCTGGATGGTACTAATGGGACCAGCACAGACATCCAAATCAGACTTGCTGGGGGCTTCAGCCAGCCCTCAGTACCCTGCTCTGTCCAGCTGCCACCTTCTATATGGTTGGAATTCAACTGGAGATGCAGAAGAGACCAAGCAGGGACTCCACAGGGGCAGTTCAGGGAGGTTCCTCTGACAGTGCAGCTATCTCCTGTATCTTCTGACCCATTTGGTCATGACACCAGAGTTATTTGCCACGGTGGCAGTGCCTAATTAAGCAGCTTCTGCCTCCTCCTCACCCCATTCCTTATTCCCAGCCCCAGGGGAGGCTCTCAGTTGTGCTGGAGGTGCAATTTCTGGATCTGCTTTGCCAAGTGGAGGGGGGAACTGAATGAAACTTGGAGCTGCTTCTTCTCTCCTTTTCTTTCATGTACTTCTGCCAGGAGCAATGCAGGAGAGATGTCCCTGTAGGCTTTGCCTTATTGGTTTCCAGGACCAGTGGCAGGTTTGACTGGAGGAAGTTGCCTGAATGCAGAGCAACAGCAGCAGCATCTCTTTATTGCTTTATTATGCAAATGAAACTCCTTTGAGGCCAAAGGATTTTTGACTGCCTTGAACCTTCAGACACTCAAGACTAAAACAATCATTTGGAATCCTGAGAGAATGAACTCTTAAATAATTCAGTTAGAGGGAAAAAAAACCCACCCTGATTCCAGGATGTTTATGAGATGGATGAAAGGATTTTAATTAGCCTGCAAGTTTTCATTTACACTGCATGGCACTCCAGAAGGGACTTAGCTCCTGTGTGAGGTTTTATGCTGTTTCTAGCATGGATCTGATGAACTTCTTTTACTGCAGGTGTTGCATACATCTTGACTTTGTAATTGTCTTAGGAGTCCTCAGGGCTGGGAGAGGCTGTGGAGCAGTCCCAGTGGGCAGTGGGCAGTGGTGGGGAGTCCTCAGGGCTGGGAGAGGCTGTGGAGCAGTCCCAGTGGGCAGTGGGCAGTGGTGGGAAGTCCTTGGGGCTGGGAGAGGCTGTGGAGCAGCCCCAGTGGGCAGTGGGCAGTGGTGGGAAGTCCTTGGGTCTGGGAGAGGCTGTGGAGCAGTCCCAGTGGGCAGGGGGCAGTGGTGGGAAGTCCTCAGGGCTGGGAGAGGCTGTGGAGCAGCCCCAGTGGGCAGTGGTGGGGAGTCCCTGGGACTGGGAGAGGCTGTGGAGCAGTCCCAGGGAGCAGTGGGCAGTGGTGGGAAGTCCTCAGGGCTGGGAGAGGCTGTGGAGCAGCCCCAGAAGCAATGTGTGGAGAGGAGCAATGTTTCCCTCCAAATGGCAGGAGACTGGTGCTGTCTGGCAACAGCCCTGGGTAGAGCTTGCAGGAATTCCTCTCTTATAGATGCTACTTTCAAAAAGGTGTCAGAAAATACCTTTGGGAGCAGCAAAACACCAGCTGCAAGAGCTGGAGTGAGCTAAACCAGTGCTGGAGTCAGTCCTGCCCAAGGAGGGCTCCAGTTTGCAGGGATTTCAAGCCTGGCCCACTTTTCCTTTTCCTTAATGGCTGAGAAAGGTGAAGTTGTGCCTGAGTCACATCCCCCAGCAGTGCTGGGGGTGCTGTGTTTGCTGCCTTTGGACCTGCAGACAACCCCCGTTGCTGTTGCCTGACTCATCACCCCACCCCCCCCACCCAGTGCCATTTCCTCAGCACATTCTCCCACTCAGGCTGAGTCACTCCCAGTGCCTGGCTCTGCTGTGTTCCACCAGGATGCCACTGGTTCAGCAGGGCTTCACCTGCCCTGTGTACCACACCAGCACCAAGCCAGCAATAACCCTGTGTTTCTGAGAGGAAGATGTTAAAGGCAGGAGCTGGGCTCCTTCCACTCTCTGCACAGCTTTTGGGGTAGGTGCACCCATCCAGGTCCTGTTCCTTGCATCTGGACCACTGCAGCACATGCTGATGGCTTGATAGGACACCCCTGATGCATGGAAGAAACAAAACACAACATTTTTGTGTTTCAAATTCTTTTCCTTGTCTGCAGAAAGCCTAAATTTGGACAAAGAGCATCTCTGGAGAACCTTTTCTGCTGGACAAACTCGAGCTGTGGACTCATTCTCATAGCTGAGCCTATGGTTTTCCTGCTCTAAGTGACCCTGCTGGAGCAGGGAGGTTGGACCAGCTGATCTCCAGAGATCTCTTCCACCCTCTACCATGCTGGATTCTGTGGCTCTGTGATTTCCAGCCCCACTGGAGCCTGTTGCATGCAGATATGACTGCAAAGTCACTATTTCATTTTCACATCACTAAGCTCCTGAGCCTGATCATTCCTGCTGGACACAGGCTGCTTGCTAGAAAGACATCCAGCTTTGCTCTGGAGGCCACAGGAAGATGGTTAATGCTTTCTTGGGTGGGGGCTAGTGATTCTCATTGTGGGGGAAAAAAAACAATGCAAAGCTGCCCTGGGTCAGATCCTCACCATTGATTCCTTCTCCTCTACAGTCAAGAGCACTTGAGTAACTTGTGTTGTCTCTGGGGAGAGACACTGATTTACTGTGGTCAAATCACCTCCCATCTGGCTTCTTTCTTCCTTCTTGTTCCTTTCTCCCCACCCTTTTCTCCTTTTTCTCCCTTTTTCTTTTTTCCCCCCATTTCCCCTCTTCTTTTTTTCTTTCTTTTTTCTTTCTCCTTTTTTTTGTCTCTTTTTTTTTGGTCTTTCTTCTTTTTGTCTTTTTTTCCCCCCTTCTTCTTCTTTCCATTTCAGCTCCCCCTGAGCTGTGCCTGTAGACACAGCCAGTGAAGCAGTTAGTTATTACTGGGGCATTTCTGGTTCTAACACAGATATGTGTTGCCTCCAGCCCTTTCAGCAAGGCTGCTGTTTGGTCCTTCTGGATCTTGGTTTATTTCCTGAACTGTCAAATTCCAGCACACAGACCCCCATAGGTTACCCTGGCTTCTCCCCTGATGCAGAGCTTTGTTCCAGGGGACAGATGAAGGCAAGGAGGAGGTGTAAGCAGATGGGTTAGAACAGGCTTATTGGATAGGAGACTTGTAATCACTGACCTGACTTCTCTTCTTTGCTCTTCCCCAATTGATCAAGCTTTGCACATGACTTTATTGCATGTGATTTTCTATCTGCTTCAAGGGTGGTGATGAAAGGGGAGGGAAGCATCTGCTTGCCTTTCTGCAGTGCTCCACCAGAAATATCCCACCCAAAGGTGATTTCCTCCTGGCAGCTCGTTATTCATCTCCTTCATTAGCCCAGGCAGGCCAGGCTTTGTCAGGAAAGGTAATCTCTTTCCTCAGTTCACTTGGGCAGACAGAGTAATTTTCAGGCTCAGTGCTAATCATTTAACCAGTACCCAGCCAGAGGCCTGTGGGCAATCCAAATCTGCTCTGTCAGAGCAGGTGCTTCCACCAGCCCTAAAGGTCAGACTGCAAATCCCCTTGGCCAGAGACAGCCTCAGTCAATCAATATCAAGACAATCCCAGCCTTCAGTTCCTAATTAATTGAATGCACTGATTGACTTTCCTGTTATTCTGCCCTTGACTGGCAGCTTCTGTGGTCTGGGACATCCTGCTTGTCTTCTCTGCACAGTCCTCCAGCAACCTCTGCAGGTTCTCCCATCTCACTCCTTCACATTTCATGTCAGTGTGCTGGAGACCTCCTTGGCCAGTTCTCCTGAAGACCCCTAACCAAAAATTATCCCAGATTATCAATTTGAAATGATGTAAATATAGTTAACTCCTTAATTACTAATGGTCTGAACAGTATTTTCCTGCTCTCCTGCCATATATCACACCATAGAAGCATGTTTTCCTGCTCCTTTGTAGGGATAAAACATACTAGAAAAACTAAAATACACTAAAATGATCACAATAAAATATTAGAACAATAAATATTATTGGAGATCTCATCCAGGCTGCCAGTACCTCCTGTTTCTTAGAGTTGTCCAGAGGAATGCAGCCTCATCAAAGGATGAGTCTGGAAGTAACCCAGTTAATGTGCTTAGAGGAAAAAAAAATGGAGAGTGTTTTTGTGAGAGAGGAAGCTATTTCTTAACAGACTCTAAAAGAAAAACCAAAGGTAACCTCTGACTCTGGTTCTGGAAATAACCCAATTACACAGAGCACATGAGATCCCCAAGTGATCACTGATGACATCAGATGGGAGAAATCAAAGCCTCCAGGAGAAGCTAAATGAAAAGGAAGAAGGAAACAGAAGTGATGGAGTAACCATCCCAGTGTTCACTCATTTCTGCTGGGGGACCTTGCACATCTCAGACACCTACCAGCTGCCTTCCATCCCCAGCAGCAGCTGAAGTGATGGGAGGGCTGAGTGTCCTTCACACCCAAGGCTTCCAAAATCATTCCTGTGCCCTGGCTCATGAGACTTGTTTCATCCCTTAAACACCTTGAAGCAGAAAGGTTGTCTGAAATATGTACCTGAGCTCCTGCAGATACCTCAGAGGTTTCCTCCCTGCCTCTGTTGCTGGCTAGTCAGGTTTAAGGGCTGAGGGTGTGAGGACAGCTACACTTTTGGGGCTCCTGGACCACTGCTGCAGTGTCTTTTGGTGGAAGTAGTTTGCTGGGGGTCAGAGAATGGGAACCTGGACTCCTGTGCTGCAATGGATGTGCTGCTGATTTACTGGGAAAAACTTGTTCTCTTGTCTTTCTATTGCCAGGGAATTCATGGTCAACAAACCAGAAACTTGCAGGAGAAAGTACAGATACATTCTTCCTACCTTGCCCTTCTTCTGCTCCTTCCTCTCTCCTCCACCCCATCCCCACATCCTCCCCAGTGAAGACTCACCCTCCTCATCCTCCCCATCCCTCCATCCTCAGCCAACCCTTCTACAGCAAGGACTTGCCTAGAGGCCCAGGTCAAAGGAGGAGAGATGAAGGGTTTGCAAAGTGAGATATGCACTGGGGGTGAGCAGGGGTCCTTGGCCAGAGCATGGGTACAGGTAGCCCAAATGATGGTGGGGGGTGAGCACCATCTGGGCTCTACTGCTGGGAGCAGGGCAGATAATCTGTGCCCTTTCCTAGTTACAACAACATGTAAGGATATGGGAATAAACCATCCCTGGAGGGGTTAAAACCCATCTGGATGTGGTCCTTAGGGACAGGGTTTAGTGGCATGGTGGTGACAGGTTGACTGTTGGACTTGATGGTCTTACAGATCTCTTCCAACCTTAATGATTTGGTGATTCTGTGGATTTTGCCTCCACAGTTCCCTGTGACTTTCAGGTGTCCCAGTCCAGTTCTGCAAGTTTAGACTGGTTTCCAGATTGGAGGGGAAAAAATTGACTTTCCTCTTCCTGCCAGCTACCTGCAAATGTAATTATAGGAGCAAAATGCTCTTGAGAAAGCCTGGGTGATGGGTGCAGGCATGCCTTGTCCCTGCTAGCCTGGAGTTGGCAGCCCCAAGCCTCCAGGGTCTCTCTGCCATCACTCTGGTTCTCCTCAGGCTGCAGCCCTGAGAGCAGACAGTGAAATCAAACCTCTGTTGTTTCCTTTGCTGAATCTCCATGGTCCCACCATAAAACCAAGGGGGGATGGTGCTAGGAATGCAGCAGAGGGCTTAGGCTTTGTGCTTGCAGTCTAGTTTGAAATCTTTCCTTCTCCCATCTGAGCAAAACAAGCAGCAGCTTGCCAAGGCACCCAAAGTCGATTATCACTCCTAAATATTGTGACTTGAGCCACTCACTTCAGTTTGCTGGAGAAGGTGGAGAGAGGAAAGCTGAATCCTGATTTCTCAGGCTGGGGGTGGGGGAAAGCCCTGCTGTGTTTAAACACCAAATGAAGAGAAGGAAGAGCTTGGATCTTCATGAGCTGAGCCAATCTCGGGGTGAACTGCATACACAGAGAATCCTCATTCCACATTCCACAAACAGCTTCCACTCTGCCTCCAGACAGCCACCCACCAGCCTTTGAGGATCAGGATGATGTTCCCTGCATGACAACCACCAAGTTCAGCAGCTTAGAAGCTGTGGAGCACAAACCAAACAGGGCACCTGTCCCATCTGCCATCACCTTCCTGCTGTGGCTTCACCTGAGGCTCACTGGGAAGTGAGGACACAGCTGAAGCCAGGGCAACAGCTTCCCCATGCCACATTTGGAGACTTAGGAGGGTGCTGATGTAGAGGTAGAACATCTGGCAGAAAATGGAAGCATTTCAGCAAAACCTCCAGTTGTTTTGGATCAGGAATGCTTCCCTGATGCCACATGGCTTCAACAGTTGCCTAAAATAGACATATTAGGTTCAGTTGCCCAAACACAGGTGGCTATTGCTGGCTGCAAGCTATCCATGAGGTCTTTGGGACTGGAAAATACACTGCAGGACCTTCTAAAGTCCTTCCCAAAGGCTGAGGTGTACCTTGTGGCATCTAACATGGAGCTAGACAGCTCTGTGTAGCCAACCACAAGCCTGTGTGGCTGGTGAGCTGCCTCACTCCTCTGTCTCCATCCACTGCCTTTCTGCAGCTGAGCCTTAGGAACCCCATCTGAAGGCATCTCTCCCAGCTACCAGCATAGAACAAGGGTGGGATGAAGGTTCTGCTCTTTAGTGACCTCACAGATTTGTTTCAGGGCTCTAAATGCTGCTGAGTGTGCCATGACAGCCAGGGTGTGTTTGGCAGTGGCATAGATAGTCCTTCAGCAGGAGTTTCTCCTCAGGGCTGACACAGGTCTTTGCCAACCCAAGTGGGATGGGAGGTACTGTCTTCCACTGAGGTATTGTTGGAGCTGTGGTGCTTTGGCAGCTGAGGGAGGTGCCAGAAACTCTGCAAATTAGCAAGGTGCCAATGGGGAAAGTGGTGTAGGACTGCATCTGAAGCTGAGGTCTGGAGCAAAGGGCTGAGGTGCTCTCTGCTTGGAGAACAGAAAGTGCTCTTCACCTGATGATCTTCAGGCATTTGACAATGCAAGAAACCCCCTGTTGTCTCATCCTCTCCCCAAAATCAGCCATCTGCAGGTGAAAGGAGCTGACAAGATGCCCTGCTTAGCAAACTAGGACTTCTCATCATACTTGTCCTCCTAAACCAAAGCCCCACTCCACACAACTCAAGGCTGGAGTCCCAATAGAGAAACGTTTCTCTCTCCCTGCCTCACCATGGGTCAGGTCATGTTGTGGCCATGAGAGGTCAAAGCAGGTATAGGAAGGTGACAGAAGAGGCTATATTCCAAAGGAGAGAGATGAAGGGTGGGAAGAGGCAACTCTTTTCCTGCCTCTCCTAAGAAGGAGGGGCTCAGCAACTGGGAGAAGTTGCTCAGTGCATTTGGAAGTCAGGAACCTCCTGAGCTGTGTTCTTGCTTAGCTTACACTGCCCTGATGCTATCACCTGATGGCAGAAGAAGGTTACACTTGCTCTTTGCTGCTTGACACAGAAAGACAGCTTGTGGCTCTGTTGCTGGCTGTCTGGCATGTGTGGAGTGACCTGGGGAGTGGTGGCTTAGGGATAGGGTGATCCATGCTCTTCCAGGGTGACACCAACTCATCTCCTGCACTTCCAAAGCCCCTGTGAACACAAGAGAGCTCTCCCTTGCATGTCAGCTCTGGTTTCACACTATGCTTGAATACAAGGGGACTTGAATACAAGGAAAAATCCAACTCAAATCACATATCCCCTGGGTTCTGATGCTGCTATTTTCCATTAATGCCTCCCAAATTTAAAACAATAAAATAAAATATGCCAGTAGTGACCTTCAACACCAATTTAAACTTGAGCAGAACACCAGAGGATGTCTATCAGCTCTTGTTTATGGAGGTATGAGCAAAGGTCTTTTCTATCTTGGGGTGGGCAGGAGAAATAAAGCAAGGGCAATAAATATTTGCTCTTTGCCTGCAAAGGAATTTCCCTGTAAGCCTCAGCAGTCTCCAAAAATACCTTGACATGTTATTTTCTCCTTTCTCCTATTGATTTCTGAAGCTGTCACTGTGACAGACAGTGGAAAGTGCTCTGCAAACAACCTTCTCAACAGGGAAAGCTTTCAGCTGCCTATTAATTTGGTCTTTAATTCTGATTTTGATACCTTCCCTCTTCTGGGTACCAATTCCTCAGTTCAGGAGGGAGATCTAAGCCACTCTCACATCTTCTCATTATTGAGTCTCCTAATTCCTCCCTCTTACCCCTCTAGGAGCAGTTTTTGATCTGAGGAGGATTAGGTGTTGCCATCTACTCGGGGGCTAGTTAAAAGTTAATTATTCTTCTTCATAAGGAAAATAAATAAATGAATAAAGATTAGCAAAATATTAGTGTCTGCCTGAAAGCTTGCCTGGTGAGACAGCTGCTGGAGATAATGTGTCAGGAGGATTTGCTTCATGCCTCTGTCTTCTCACCATGAGCAGAGTGTTTCCTGCTTGTCTGAGTCTCTTTGGGAACTGGATTTCAGTTCAGGCATCACTGCCAGGAGGGCTCTTATCTTTCTCTTTGGGCACCAAAAAGCTGCTTGATGCCTCTAAGTGCAGGGGATAGGTATTACAAAGAGTTGCTGAGATGGTTCAGATCTGGAATGCTTCACTTCACCTCCAGGAGAGGTCTCCTCCAGAAGGACAGCCTTTGGATGTGAGATGTGAGGGGCAGGGCAAAGAGGAGGAATGGGGCTGAGGGCTGGGGGTGGGCAGCATGACATGAGACAGGAGTCTTGTGGAGGGATTGTTCCTGCAGGAGGTCTGTCAAGGTGGATGTGGCAGCACCAGGACATCTTTTAGTGAGATCTTTCCTGGCTGCAAGGTGCCCATGGGCATTTCTCTGAGATCCAGACCTCAAAGTGAGGATTTACTCTAGCAGTTCTCTTGCCTGCAGTTAAGCTGAATGAGCCTTCTTTCTACAAGCATGATGAAAGGAACTGCTGAGGGACTGGAAGAAATTAGTCCCTTTGGAAATGTAGAAATATTTTAACAGTTCCTGATTGATGTGCAAGATCTCAGCACTGTCAGAATGGAAATGTCTCTTCTGTGTTCACTGCAAGGCCATGACATGCTGTTTCCCCTCTGCTCAAGTGAGCACCAAGAGTGAGGTGGCAAATACAGAAAGGACACTAAAGAGAGAGAAATGGCTAATTCCATTAGGTTCTGGGAATCCCATGGAGTACATGGGGAAATGCCAGGAGGAGTTGAAAGTGGTGTGTAATTGTAGGAGCCCCTTTGGCTCCTGCATCTTCCTGCAGGTTGGGCAAGGTGGCCTCCAAATGAGCAGCTTCCCAACTTGCTTTACCTCTCACAACTGTGCAACATAGGCAGGTGTCAGGGATTGTGCTCCTGGCTGTTCTGAAACTCACTGAGTATTTGTAGAGCAAGAATAAAGGCCTCAACTAATGGCAAGATCATCTGCTGAGATTTTCTGGGTGGTTTTCTAGCAGCAGGTGGCAACAAGCCTGGAAGGAGAGCAAGATGCCCTCCCTGCAGCCATGCCTGTCTCTGAGAGTGGCTTTGCAATCTAACATCCAACAGATTGCAGGCTGTTGTCTTGGGCAATGTGGATGTGATCTCCTGGCCCCAGCCCACATGCTCAGTCCTAGTCTGAGCCCAGGCAAGAGCCTTGGAGGCTTAGAGAGAGGAACCAGGCAAAATGTTGCTGCCAGCAGAAGATGCCTACAGCAAATAAAAGCAGGCAGATGTCCTGCTGAATTTCAGTCCTTAATTAAAAGTGCTTTATTCTCTAAGCTAATTATAGACTAATTCCTGCTGTGGGAGGGGCTCCTTTGGCATGGAGAAGGGTGGTGGGGAACATCTCAGCTCGCCTCCTCATCAGCAGTCTCAGCCCTTCCTTCTGCTGCCTTAAGGATAAAGCTGCCCCTGGCTGTTAGCTCTCAGGTGGACCCTGTGAAATTAGGAGAGAGGAGTGAGAGGTGTCAGACATCCCTGGCATGATGGAATAGGATCCTAACTGCCATGTCTGTCACAGCATGGATAACCCAGGGAGCTCCCACATGAAGCTAGACCCCAGAGTGGTTTGAGACTATGAGTGAAAGCTCTGATAAAACAGATGCATTTCTTCCAAGTGACAAAAGCCTGGTTTGGGGTAAGGTTTGTCATGACTAGAAGAGGTTTCAGATAGCACTGGGATTCTTTTCATCAGGATTTGCACTGTAACTTCAGCCTCCACCTCTCACATCAACCTGGAAGTGCAACCTCACTGCTCTTTCCATGAGACCCTATGTGTATGCTGCAGTGGGGAGGAAAGCTCAAAACACAGAGGGTCAATGACATGAAAAGGACCATTTGTGCCAGCTGTAGAAGTTTCACAGTCTGACCATCACCAAACCCTTGCAGACACCAGAGTCCTGAGATAACCTTGCTGCCCCAGTGGCTCTCAGCCCAATGAAATAGCCTTTGCTGGTGCAAAGTGTCTCCCACCTCCCAAACTCATCACCCATTGCTTTGGTAGCTCCACTAAGTGGCAAAAGGTAGAGAAGCCTTTTGTCTTCCTTCCTCACGTGGCTTGGGTCAGCACTAGTGTGTCCAGCAGGGCTAGGGCAGTGATTGTCCCCATGTACTGGGCACTGGGGAGGCCACAGCTCCAATCCTGGGGTCAGTTTTGGGCTCCTCACTGCAAAATGTACATTGAGGTGCTGGAGTGTGGCCAGAGAAAGCTAATGAAGCTGGGGAAGGGCAACAAAGCTGGTGGAGGATCTAGATCACAAGTGTTGTGAGGAGCAGCTGAGGGAACTGGGCTTGGTTAGCCTGGAGAAGAGGAGGCTCAGGGGAGACCTTCTGGCTCTCTGCAGCTCCCTGAGAGGAGGCTGGAGCCAGGTGGGGGTTGGGCTCTTCTCCCAGGTTACCACTGACAGAACAGGAGGAAATGGCCTCAGGTTGCACCAGAGGAGGTTTAGGTTGGATATAAGGAACAATTTCCTCCCTGACAGGGTTGTCAAGCCCTGGAACAGGCTGCCCAGGGCAAAGGTGTAGATGTGGTGCTGGGGGATATAGTTTAGTGCTGGTTAATGGTTGGACTGGGTGATCTGAAAGGTCTCTTTAAAGCAAAAGGATTCCATGACCCTTCCTAAATTGAGAGGCAGTGAGGTTCACCCTGCCCTGTCCTTCTTCATCTTGTGCTGAACACTAACTCTCCTGAGCAGCCTTCATGATCTCTTCACCTCCTTAGGTTTCTTGTCCCATCTCCAGCCTCACCTGGCAATTAGAGAAGGAGAAAAACCTGATGCCTAGGAGGTTGTGTTCCATCCCTTTCTGAGTGGCTTGGGCTGGCCTTGCCTTATCAGGGCAGGAGCTGGTCTTATCTCCAGGGCTGTGTCTTTCAGCCAGGGCTCAGGGAAGGGAATTGCTGCTGATCTCTATCTGCCTGGCATTTCTCACTCTCTCTCTCTCTCTCTCTCCATCCAAATCAATGCCAAGGATCTTTTCCAGCCCCTTTCTGGGTTAAGGGAGGTGGGAGCAGGGGGAGAAAGGATGGAAAAATACTCAGCAAATGAGAAACAGTTCACTCAATTTTTCCTGCCTGCAGCTTCTATATATAGGTTTAATTAGAACATTAAAGGCACCTCAGGATTATGCTGTGAGATTTGTTTCCTCAGCCCTGTAACTAGTGCCCTGTGGTTTCAGTAACACTGCCTTGACTTCGTTAGCCTCCAAGCAAACAGCTACCTATGGAAACTGCAGAATTGCTGTCCTGTGTCTGAGCACCATGTGTGAGCTCAGGGAAGTCAGAGGCTCTGCTCTCACTGCTCTAATTAGCTGAGGTTATGGAGGAAGCACTTTGGCATCTGTGAATTGAATTGCTGGGAGAGAGCCCCTTGAAAGGAGCTTCAGCCCCTGAAACTGGAAACTTTGATCTCCTGCTCCCCACAACCCTTCACCATGAGGGCAGATTAACTCTGGAAGAAAGCAGAGGCACCTCTGATGGAGATGTTGAACCAACCAGCTTGGTTCTGGCTCCAGGCTAGCTTGGTTTGTCCCTTTGAATTACCCTGGGAAGGGGCTGTGGCCATGCAGCTGATGGCTGTAGCCTGGAGAAGAGCTATTCATGCCTTTCCAGGCATGCTTCTGCCTTGTCCACATGTGCTGAAGGTGCTGGGGACCTGAATGTGGATGCTGCTGAGCAGAATGGCCAATTGCCAAATCATTTTATGGGTGCTAAATGCCAGCAATGCTTCCTGGGACTCTGCATCATCATGACTGATGACCATGGTTCCTGCAGGAGGCACTGGGGCATGGCCAGGGCTTGAGCTCCCTGCTGAGGCACAGACTGTGTGGACCATGCTGGTCACCATGAAATAGGCTGGTCTTTGATTTTGCCTTGGCAATATTGCTTGTCTTCTGCTCCACCATCATGGCTGTAGCTGAGTATTAGACCTAAAACTAGGACAGGGCTTATGGACCAGAGCCATGTGATTATATGGGAAGCTTGAGGAAGACAAACACAGTTCTCAGTGACACAGAATCCCTGAATCCCACCATGGTGAGGGTTAGAAGGGACCTCTGGGGATCACCCAGTCCAACCCCCCTGCTCCAGCAGGGTCACCCACAACAGCTTGCCCAGGATCACCTCCAGCTGCCCTGGGAATCTCTCCACACAGGGAGACTCCACAACCTCTCTGGGCAGCCTGGGCCAGGGCTCCAACAACCTCACACCAAACAAGCTTCTCCTCCTGCTCAGCTGGAACCTCCTGGCTTCCACTTGGTGCCCAGTGTCCCTTGGGCTGGCCCTGGGCACCACTGAGCAGAGTCTGGCCCCAGGCTCTTGCCCCCAGCCTTCAGCTCTTGCTGGGCATTGAGCAGCTCCCCTCTGGGGCTGCTCTTCTCCAGGCTCAGCAGCCCCAGGGCTCTCAGCCTTTCCTCCTGCCAGAGCTGCTCCAGTGCCCTCATCATCTTCCTAGCCTCTGCTGGACTCTCTCCTGTAGTTCCTTATCCAAGAAATCCTTCATAGGTGTTTGAAATTGAAACTGAATTTTCCTTTCTCCCCCTCATCCTTTTTGTTTTCAAACTGCAAATGGACCAAAAGCCCCAAGCCTTCTGCAGCACACCTCTGGGAGGCACAGGCTGGTGTTGCACAGATTACCAAGGAGCCTTCAGTGGTCTCAAGGACTGCTTTCTACAGGAAACCTTTCTCAATGACTACCATCAAAACAGAGAGCAGCACAGGAGAAAAGCAGAGGGCACATCTAGGGCAGCTCCCTCCATTGTGAAGAGGCACTTAGGAAAGCTTTTTGTGGAGCAGAGGAGCTCACACGTGCATTTCTTTGATTTCCCCCCCATTTTCTACACATACAAGCTTGCTGACAGAGCTGCTGCTGCAGCTTTTGCTCCTCTCTCCTTGGATTATTATAGGGTTTTTTAATTGCCTTTATTATTAAGGGCATAACAAGATCTCTTTTCTGTAAAGCAAGCCA
This sequence comes from Galbula dea, assembly GCA_013399015.1. Taxonomy (NCBI): domain Eukaryota; kingdom Metazoa; phylum Chordata; class Aves; order Piciformes; family Galbulidae; genus Galbula; species Galbula dea. The sequence continues at coordinate 60,186 of VWZX01006846.1, read as the reverse complement.
TGCTGTTGTCAAGACAGATTTAAAGGGCTGGGTTAGGAAGGGGCATTACAATACCTTTTGCATGAAAATGAAATAGCACAAGCAGGGTTGGTTAGGAGGATTTTTTTTTGTGGCAGACCTAATGTTTTTCAGGGCTGTTCTTTGGGAATAGCAATTCCAGGCAAAAGCAGAGTGCCTTGGTATAATGAGAGGCTGGGTCAGAATGGATATGCATGAAGGAGGCAAGATTAATATTTAATGAACAGTGAAGTCTGCTATCCTCTAATCATGGAGTGCCTGGGATTTGCAAAGTGGATCATTTAAAAGTATTTTGTATGGAATTATTCATACATCCAAACATAGAGAACTCTCTTGCAGCCCAAGTCACTGCCAGGGAATTAAAACTGATTGAAAGGTTGTAATCAGAATGTTGGGTGGTGGCTGCAGCTGAGACAAAGGCAATGGGACCAGGGTAGAGCTGTTGGGGAAGGATCCTGGTGCTGCTAGGTTGCTGGTTGGACTTGATGATCTTAAAGGTCTCTTCCAACCTTAGTGATTGTGTGATGATGGGCTCTGGCACACAACCTTCCTGCAGGGCAGGGGTGGCCTCATCCCAGCAGGGTTTCTTGGGAAGCCATAGCAGAGCAGATGATTAGGGAACTTGGACATCTCTCTCATGGGGAAAGGCTGAGGGAGCTGGGGCTGGTTAGCCTGGAGAGGAGAAGACTGAGCAGGGAGCTTCTCAATGCTGATCAATACTTCATGGGTGGGGGGCAGGAGGATGGGGCCAGGCTGTGGTCAGTGGTGCCCAGGGACAGGACAAGAGGGAACAGGCACAGACTGGAACATAGCAAGTTCCAGCTAAACATCAGGAGGAACTTCTTTGCTTTGAGGGTGGTGGAGCCCTGGCTCAGGCTGCCAGGGAGGTGCTGGAGTCTCCATCTCTGGAGACATTCCAAACCCATCTGGGCACCATCCTGTGCAACCTGCTGTAGTGAGCCTGCTCTGCCAGGAGGGCTGGACTAGATAATCTCCAGAGGTCCCTTCCAAGCCCTGATATTCTGTGATCCCCTTGGGCTTTGCCATGCAAGGAAGATCCAGCAGTGGTAACAGGGCCAGCAGGAGCTACAGAGCAAGAAAATCACTTAGAAGGGTGAAAAGAGAGCACAGGGCTGTTGGTACTGGGGCAGGAATAGGGCTGGGTCAAAACCAGTGACCTCACTTGAGTGACAGTTCTGACATCACTGCCATCATCTTTTTCTTGTTGATCCAGAGTTTAATGAGACTTTACTTTGGCTTGAACAAGTGTCTTTTGGAGCTCAGCTCAGACAATTCTTCTGGCACTTCTGGTCTTTTCCTCACTGGTTTCTGATAAAAGAATAATATTCCAAGGAAAATGTCATTTGCACTCAGAAAATGATTTTTTTAAGTGAAGGGTGGGGAGGAAAAAATTTTGTTCCCTGGCATCTTTGTAAGTTTTTCACTTTTCCCCTGGTAGAAAAGAGTTTTTGGAAGTTAATGCAGCTTCTTGAAAGTAGTGTTTCATGTTTTGTGCAGAAAGTGCCAGGCAGAGGAGAAAGATTCTTCCTCCCCACACAACCTCTGCAAGCAATAAGCTCATTGACTTAATGAGGGAGAAGAAAAGAAACCAGATAAAAAGTGTTTACAGCTATTTGAATGCTACTAAATATGCCAGAGTAGATTGCAGGAGAGGAGAGAAAAATATGGCAATAAATGTCTGGGAAAGGCAGAGCAGGGAAGGGCAGAACAGGTGGAAGTTTCATTTTCCTGCCATGTGTCTGCAGAGTTCCTCAGAGAAAGGATCTATGTTACCAGGACAAGCAGTAATGAAGATGCTGGCTCATTAGGGAGCTCTAGTAGGTAAATACTGCAGTCAGGAAGGAGCAAGTCACACCTCAAGTCTTAGATGTGACCCTTGAAGTGAAATGACTTTTGTTAATAGCACAGGAGGAAGCCAAGGGGGTGTGTGTGTGTGTGTGCACCTGGCTCTGCATCTGCATGGAAGCACTTGGAGCATTTCATTTTGTTGTGCTTGGAACAAAATGTTGACTCAGAAATCAATTTATCCTTTCTCTGGCTAAATTAAAACAAAAAGTGAGCCTGGGAAGGAGGAGAAAAGAGCTTTCATCAGCTGGAGAAAAATGCTTTAATCAACTCAGACTAAACAGTTTTTCTTTTCTTTTTCTTCTTTTCTTTTTTTTCCTGTGGACTCCAGGAGCATTTGACACCAGACTTTGCCTGCAGATTATTTACTCTTTCTTCATCTTGTTTTATTTGATCCCTGACCCAAAAGATCCATGATTTGCACAGCAATTATTCTAAATACAGCTGGAGAAAGCCATGCCAGGTCTCAATCTGAATATTAAGCATCACTAAAAGACTTTTCTGCATGGGGAATTGTTCTCTTCTCTGCCTGTCCATAATAACAATGTATTCATGGTCACCATTTGGCTCAGAAGTAGGAAATAGCCTTTTCCTCCCACTGCCAGTTTGAAGCAGGGGGAACAAAGGCCAGCAGGTGATGCCCTTAAAACCATGCAAAAACCAGTTCCTGATGCAGCTTTGCTTCAGCTCCAGTTGAAAAGCCAGCCCCTTCTTGCCAGCTGATTGCTTCTGCTCTTCAGTAAGCTCTTTACAGAAGAAGTGTTACCCAGAGGCAGAAAGAAGCAGGGCTAGAATCTGAAACTCTTCAATTTATTAAACTCCAAGCTAGAAAAAACAAATGGAGAAATTAATAACTCAGAGTGTGATTAATATGAAGCAGATTTATTCTTTTCCCTGAGTGCTGGAGGCCTGAGGAAGTAGAAACTGGATGCTTGCTAATGTCATGAAGGAAAGCTTCATGGGAGGGTTTGTTCCCTGCCAGATTCTCATGTCCTTGTGTTTGACCAAAGCTTCTGGAAACATCAACAGTTCTCCCACCAAGGGTCTCCCCCTCTGAGAACATGATCCTTGTGGTTAATTTCCAGGGACTTTGTGCATCATTACCAGGCTAATAGCCTTTAGTTGCTTATTTCTTTGGTTTGATGGAAAGCCTGGCTCTGGGTGGCTGCACTTCTATTAGCAGATACACAAAAGGATGGAGCCACCATGGGCACTCTGAACAGTTTCAGCTTGCTGAATTTCCTGGGGAAGCTGTGTCAAGAATCCCTCAATCCAGCATGGTGGGGGCTGCAAGGGACCTCTGGGGATCATCCAGTCCAACCCCCCTGCTCCAGCAGGATCACCCACAGCAGCTTGCCCAGGGTCACCTCCAGCTGCCTTGGGAATCTCTCCACACAAGGAGACTCCACAGCCTCTCTGGGCAGCCTGGGCCAGGGCTCCAACACCCTCACAGCAGACAAGCTTCTCCTCCTGCTCAGCTGGAACCTCCTGGGTTGCAGTTTGTGCCCAGTGCCCCTTGGGCTGCCCCTGGGCACCACTGAGCAGAGTCTGGCCCCAGCCTCTTGCCCCCAGCCTTCAGCTCTTGCTCAGCATTGAGCAGCTCCCCTCTGGGGCTGCTCTTCTCCAGGCTCAGCAGCCCCAGGGCTCTCAGCCTTTCCTCCTGCCAGAGCTGCTCCAGGTCCCTCAGCATCTTGGGAGTCTCTGCTGGACTCTCTCCAGTAGCTCCTGTCTCTCCTGAACTGGGGAGCCCAGAACAGGACACAATACTCCAGATGTGACCTCAGTAGGGTAGAGTAAAGGGGGGGGAGAGGCTGCCTCAACTCAAAAGACAGTTTAGGGACAACTGAAAGTCAACATCCTTATTAAAAACTGGGGCAAAATGCACAAGTCAGACCTGAGCAATGCTGTGAACTGTGCAGGGGACTGTGAAGCCTGCACATTTCTGTTGTGTGGCATCTCCAAACTTGCTGGGTACCCAAAACACAGTTTTCCCCTGCTTTCCAAAGGAGTTTCTTCTCATCTACACCACTGGTTAGAAGGACCCCATAGCCTTGGATTTTCAGCTGAAAATAAGGATTTAAAGAAACTCTAATGTGTCCCTGAATGGACTGATTCTGTCAAGAAAAGGATTGAAGTGGGAATTGAGACCTTTCCTCCTGCTTGTATAAAACTCAGGTGCAGACCAGAGTGGCTGCAGCTGGAGTGGACCCAGCTGACCACAACAAAGTGAAGCATGTCAGGGTTTAGCAATAGTTGTCCCACTTCTGAGAGTGTGAGAAACTTCCACTTGTCCTCAGTGCTGGAAGATTACAATATGTGTGAGCCAGAAAATGCAGCCAGGCTTTGGGTGAGCCAGGCTTTGGGTGAGCCAAGCTTTGGTGGCTGGTGCTGGGTGCTACGTGCTGACACCTGAAGGTCCATCCCAAGGTGATGATGTCTACCCTTTCCTTGTCCCCACTTTCTTCTGCATCCATAATGCTTTCTCTTATCCCTGGATCCAGATACTGATGGCCCTGGCCTTGTTACTGCTAGGAAAGGGTGGAATCCTCACTTGTGGATCTGTTGGGAACTTGGCTGAGCACAGTTCTATGAAAGCACCCTGGGTGCAAACAGCCTCAGGGATGTGTTGCTGTTGGAAGCCCTCTCCTCTAGGGTTGAGGCTGGGCTGACAGGAGTGGGATGAGGTTCAACAAGGCCAAGTCTTTGCTCCTACTTTTTGGTCACAACAACCCCATGCAATGCTACAAGCTTGAGGCAGAGTGGCTGGAAAGCTGCTAGGCAGAGAAGGATCTGGGGGTGCTGGTCCACAGCAACTGAAGCTGAGGCAGCAGTGCCCAGGTGGCCATGAAGGCCAAGAGCATCCTGGTTTGGATCAGCACTAGTGTGGCAGCAGGGCTAGGGCAGGGATTGGCCTCTTGGACTGGGTAATGAGGCTGGTGGAGAGTCTGGAGAATAAGTCTGATGAGAAGGGCACTGGGGTTGGTTAGCCTGCAGAAGAGGAGGCTCAGGGGAGAACTTCTTGCTCTCTCCAACTCCCTGAAAGGAGGTTGGAGCCAGGTGGGGGTTGGTCTCTTCTCCTGGGTTCCCAGGGAGAGAGCAAGAGGAAATGGCCTCAGGTTGCACCAGGGGAGGTTCAGATTGGATAGCAGGAAAAATCAGGTTGCTGGTTGGACTTGATGATCTCAGAGGTCTCTTCCAACCTTAGTGATTCTCTGTTTCTATGAAATTGAGGGAGGCTGGAGTTGCCATGGGATGAAGTCATGGTGAACCTGTGCCTACAGCAAGGCAGAAACTCCTCCACTGGCATCTCTGCTTGGCTGGCACAGCCCAGCTGCTCTCCTTTCCCACCTCAGGAAGCCAGAGCTTCTCCCCAGGAAGATGTTTGCTTGTACAGTGTCTCAGTGCTGCTGTTAGCCTGGCAGCAGCAACAAAAGCACAGGGTTAATTAAACACACAAGTACATAATTGCAATTAAAGCCAAACAAACAGCTGAATGACAATAGCCAAGTGCCTGGAGACTGGGGGAGAGGGGGGGGGGAAGGTTGCTTTGCTGGTTTGTTTGGTTTATCAGAAGGGCTGAGGAGGCACAGAGTGGCCAAGCAAATGCTGGAACATGAGCCATGCCACTGGCAAGAGTGTTTAGCCTGCTGAATAAAAGATGAAGCTCAAGCTGGGGCTGGGAACAGCTGAGCTGCTAGAGTCAATTTAGGTTGGTTTCACTCTAGGAAAATCCCAGGAGTCTGCATTCAGCAAACGTCTTTGTGACTTGGCTGGAAGCCCTCCCTGGGTGGGAGCAGCCCAACCCAGTGCATTCCACTCCCAGCTCCCTCTTGCAGTGATGCAAAGCCAGAGTGGAGCAGTCTGGTAGCCAAACCACCTCCTTAGCCCTCACCAAAACCCACACCAAGGGATCTGCAAGAAGGACAAGTGAGCAGGGGAGGTTTAAGTTGGATATCAGGAACAATCTCTTCCCTGCAAGAGTTGTTAGGCATTGGCCCAGGCTGCCCAGGGCTGTGCTGGAGTCACCATCCCTGGAGGGCTTCGAACAACATCTAGGTGTGGTGCTGAGGGCCATGGTTTGATGGCATGGGGGTGATAGATTGCTGGTTGGACTTGATGATCTTGGAGATCTCTTCCAACCTTAATGATTCTGTGATTTGCTCTGCAGTGTCTCTGATCTTCAAGGAAAAACTCAAGGACACATCAGGGACCAGCTGGAAATGAACCTGTGGGGCAGTGCTGTCCTGTCCCCAGCCAGCAATGCCCCACAGGGTTCACACTGGATGTTTTTACACCTTAGCACCTCCACTACATGCTCTCTACAATCCCTGTTTGCAGCAAACCCATTTCTCATCTTCATCCTAGGGCTGGTTTCTGTTCAGCTGCTTCAGTCTATCCCACTAAAGGCACAAAGCTGAGAGAAGGCAATGAATTACAAGGTCCCTGGTAGCAGGACTCAGCAAGAGGGTTGCTGTTAATCTTCCCTTTACTACTCAGTTTTTGTTCTGCTTGTAATAAATCCCTGCAGCTTTTGCTGGTGAAACTGCAGCCAGGAAATGGAGAGAAAATAAAATATCCAGAGATGGCCATGTGCAGAAATAAAAGGGAAAGGTTTCATGTCTTAGCCTGGCAAATATTTCTGCTTATTAAGGTCTGAGCCTGAGCATGGTCACCTGGTGTGAAAGTGACTTTAGGGTGACTTGTGCTGGACTACAGCAGCTTGGATTAGTGCAAGCCATGGGGCAGAGGGTGCTGCTGTATGGTTCCTTAGAGCAGGGCTGAAGAGGCAGTGAGAGACATGGTGTGGTGTGGCTTCCAAATCTGGAGTAATATCTAGCTGGGAATCTGTTGATGAAAGTCTTTTCCCCAAATGCCACCTCTGTGGATTTGCAGCTGCTTGTGGGAAAAGGTCAGGCTGGTAATAAGAGCTGGGGAATGACAGAAATTCTGAGGCTCTCTACTGTTTGCTTTGCTAGGACCAACAGAATATTTTCTGCTTTGGTTCAAAATTGCTTCCAGGCTGGGAATTGATAGAAAGCAGAAGTTAAAAAGACTTAGACAATCATGATGGGAGCACTCAGCACTTGCTAGCACTCAAACTTGTACACTTACCCATGCAAGTTCTTCAGCTGGGCAAGAGATTTGGATTTGGGACTATTCACCTCCAGCTGAAGGAGGAGAAAGAAGAAAATGCAGTGAAAAATCACTTGAGGGCTTTGCAAATGTATGCTGCAGAGCAGAAAAGGGGCAAGTCTGCTGCTGGTGGGAAAAGCTTCATCTTGGTGACAGTTCCAACCATCCCAACATCCCCCCCCCCAGCTCCCTGGTCCCTCTGCCCATGAGCTGCTGAATTACATTTCCTGTGGCTCAACAAATCCCTAATCCCAGAGCTGATTTTGTGGTCAGGAGTTTACTTAATGTCTAGCTCTGACTCCTGCTGGCAACAAGATAGCTTGATACTCCCTGGCAGGCTTTAGCTTCCAGTGTCCTGGTTTGGGTGAGAACAGGACTCATTCTGCTCAGGGGTTTCACTTTGTTAGCTGAAGTCTCTTCCCAGGGATGCACCAGCATGTTCTCACTGATGGTGTCTGCTTCTAGCAGGGAGAACACTTGAGACATGGACACAATACTCCAAGTGTGGCCTGACTAGGGTAGAGTAGAGGGGGAGAAGAAGCTCCCTTGACCTTCTTAATGCAGCCCAGGAGACCACTGGCCAACTGGGCCAGGAGGGCACATTGCTGGGGCATGCTTCTGCTGAGAGCACACTCCATCATCACTCCTTCCTCCAGGTCACTGGTGAAGATGTTGGCCAAGGCTGGACCCAGTACTAACCACTTGGGTGTCAAAGAAGCAGGAGGAAACCAAGCAGAATTGTTCCCAGGCTCCATAACTCATGGGTCTTGGTTTCTTAGAGCAGCACATGAATTCTTGCCACCTGGATCTTGAGAGTTTCCATCAGAACTGGTGGACAAGCAGGGTTACAACACCAGGCTTTCACTTCCTTTCAAACACCAAGACCAACATGCTTCTCCACCCCATGGGACCACTGGAGCCTTCTCTCTGAGGACCATTCTATTTTCTCCACAGCTCTGCTCTGAAGATGCTGTGGATTGGTCTAGGAAGTGGTGTGATTTGAAGAGAGCTGAGCAGGTTGGTTTGCACACAGTTGAACTTCTTTGGAGGGGAAATAATTAATTAAACCAATCCTCTTTGGGAGCAATTCTCCAGTTTAACTTCCAGCAGATGAGAAGTTACAAGGAACTAGCCTTGAGTAGGAGTTGAAGGTGAAGAGCAGACTCTTGCAGAGGGAGGAGAGAGATGAGCTGAAGGAACTTACTGGCTCAGTCATATGAAATGAAGCAAGGGAGCAATGTCATTTCTTAAGTGACAGTTGTGCTGCTGCTCCCATGGGGCTTGTTTTGTTTCCTTTTGCTTTGGGTTTTTTTTTTAAACCTAACTATGTCACCTAGTCTAAGAAAAGAGATGACTTCACTCTCCAGATTTAGAATCATAGACTCACAGAGTATCCTGAGCTGAAGGGAGCCAGAAGGACCATAGAGTCCAACTCCTGGCCATGCACAGGACAACTCCAAAGCCACCCCATGTGGCTGAGAGCATTGTCCTGATGCTTCTGGAGTTCCCTGAGAGCTGGTGCCGTGAGTGCATCCCTAGGGAGCCTGTTCCAGTGCTCCACCACTCTCTGGGGGAAGAACCTTCTCCTTAGATCTCCCCTGCCCCTCCCCTGGCACAGCTTCATGCCACTGCCCTGGGTCCTGTCTCTGGTCACCAGAGAGGAGATCAGCTCCTGCCCCTCCTTCACCTCTGGGGAGGAAGCTCTGAACTGCAGTGAGGTCTCTCCTCAGTCTCCTCTTCTCCAGTCTGACCAGACCAAGTGATTTCAGCCTTTCCTCATGTGGCTTCCCCTCCAAACCTTTCACCACCTTTGTGGACTCCTCAGAACACTCTCTAACAACTTAATATCTTTCTGGTATTGTGTTGGGTGTCCAAAACTGCACCCAGTGCTCCAGGTGAGGCCACAGCAGCACCCAGCAGAGTAGGACTGTCACCTCTCTCCATCAGCTAGCAGTGCAGTGCTTGATGCAACCCAGGACCTGGGTGGCTCTTCTGGCTGCCAGGACACACTGCTAACTCATCTTCAACTTGCCAGCAACCCAACCTCCTAGATCCCTTTCTGCAGGGCTGCTCTCCAGCCTGTAGGCACATCCAGGGTTGTTCCTTCCCAGCTAATTCTCTACAAGTGCCAAATCTGCATCACATCCTCAGGATATGCAAAATGAACTGGAGTTGTCCTCATTTCTGAGTGCAAATCTGTTAGAGGTGTTCTGGTGACACAGACTGGGTTGGGTAACAGCATGGGGGGAAAGCTTTAGATAAAATTGTGTAGAGTCCCTCCCACAGAAGGAAAATCCTTGCCCTCCCTGTTCCATCTGTATTTTAACCCTGGGATGTTGCTACTGGTATTTTTAATGCACCTTCTAGGATGCTGGAACTTCCTCTCTTCCAGTCTGTGCCTGTTCCCTCTTGTCCTGTCCCTGGGCACTCCTGAACAAAGCCTGGCCCAATCCTGCTGCAATAAGGACATCTCTGGTAGATGCTTTTGCTGGCCTGCTCAGAAGCAAACAGGGGCAGTTTCCTCCCTTTCTTCCAAATGCTTCCAGATTGCTGCATTCCAGCAGTAGTTTTTGGGTCATTTGTGTGAGGAGAAGGGGAAACAAACTGGTGAAACCCATCAGCTGGGTTGGTTATGAGATACTTAGACCCTAAGGCATGTTAATATCTATTTACTGCTTATGAGAATTCCTGCTGGTCTTATCCAGGCCTTTCCAGATGGTTCTTTTGGGGAACAGGGTGAGGATGTTGTCAAGGCTCAGGGCTGGGCTGGCTCTTCAATGGATGACAGAGGGTCTCTAAGAACCCCTCTGCCTTCCCAAAGGGAAAGAGAAAGGGGGGAAAAAAGAAAGAGACTTATGGATTTGAAAAGAAATAAAACATCTTGAATGAAAGTAAACCCAATAATATGATATTATATATAAATAGAGACAAACCCAATAGCAGACCCAGTCCCCTGAGGAACAAGTTGAAGCCAGAACCTCCCTGCAGCCCAAACCTGGGCACTGCCTCTCCCCATGGAGTGTTGCCACTGGGAAAACATGCTGGGAACTGCAGAGAGTGCAGCCCTGAGAAGAGACTGAGCTGCAAAGGAAGATCACTGAACAGAATCAGTTTGGTTCCAACTCAAACCAGGACAACTTTGCCCTTTGGTCCTTTCCCTCCTCCATCAGTGCTGCCTGCACTGGTCCCTGTGCTGCTCTCAGAGAGGCAGGAGGGAGGCATTGCTCTTGCATAGCTGTGGAGCTCCAGCTCAGGGCAGCTGGAAATCAAGAGAGGTTGGAGTTGCCATGGGAATAGGTCATGGTGAGACTCAAACCAGAGCAGATGTCCATCCAGGTCCATTGCTGGAGGCCAGGAGCATCAGGAGCGAACCTCCTCCTTGCCCTACACCCTTCATCCACCCCATGTCCATGGGGCAGCACACCAGGGCTCAGCAGGTCAGGGCTGCATGAGCAGCTTGTAGAGAGAATGGATCTGTCTGCTTGGGTTTTTCTTCCATTTCTGCCCTCAGCAGAGGCCCCAGGGCTACAGCTGGAGCCACAGAGTTAAGAAGGAGAAACTTTGTCAGCTGAGTTTTAGCCTTTCCAGGAAAAGCAGATGGTAACAGGGGGTGACTGGGATCCCTTTGCAGGGAAACATGTGGCAGTGAAATATTCTTCTCCAAGTGAAATGTTGATGTTCACACAGGAGGGGATAGATCTTGGAGCTGGGCATTACTGAAACAACTCCTTTTCTTCCCTCACCCCCTGCCACAGCTCTCATGGTGGCTTTAGACTGAAAGGCAGCAACATTTGCTGTAGGACAGTGACTCCAGAGCAAACAAGCTCAGAGTTTACAAGAGAATTTCTCCTTCCATTAACTCTCACCTCCAAAACCTCACACTGTGTTGTTGGAGTCCAGCTGCTCTCTTCCTTTATGCACCATGGCCAGGAGCAGAAGCTTGCAGGTTTCCTGCTGACCTGTGTGATGGCATCCACAGCCCTGTGACTTCCCAGAGGATGGACAGATGGACCTGGGTCTCCTCTAATTGGGTTTGGACAAAACGAAGAGTAGTACAAGCTAGAGAGTGCCACTAACTAAGCTGAATCTTTCCATCTGCATCTTTTGTCATCATCTGTGTGTCCTGGAACACAGGAGATCATCACTGTATTGCCAGGGAGGTAATCTGGGGGAAGCTACAAACACACAGACAGACAGACAGACAGACACCCCCCACCCCCTCTGCTGTAGCTTCTTTCCTCACTGATCCAAGGAAGCTCATGCTGCTCTGGTGCTTTGTGATGACCTAAGAGGTTTACTTCTGGAAGGTGATTACTTTCAGCTAAGGATGATTATTTCTTGGTTCTTCAGCCCTCTGCAGGGTGAAGACTTTTGTTCTTAGCAGGTTTCTTCTGCCTCCTCCTTAGATCCACAGTGCTGTCTGCTTTCTGAATGATGCTGACAGATTAGTCCAGAGCAGTAGAGGACCCAAAAGGGTCAACTCCTGTCCCCTTGCTGACCCCACTTTTGCATATCTCAGCTAAATTTGTGATCTGGAGGTGCACAGCTATGCTGAGCCTCTCTGGGGTTTGTTTCCTTTGCAGGCACCACCATCTAGTGCAGTGCACTGGAACTTCACCTTTTCCCTGTGGATCTTCCTCAGCAATTGCAATCGATCGCTGGAGCTGGTGCAGTAACTGCTGTTTAGAGCCCAGCACTGCACAGAGCTTGGTTATTCCTCTCCACCCTGCAAAGGGAGCAGGGTTTCTGCTGCCATGATGATGGGAACAGTCACTGGTGTGGTCTTGGGTTAGAAACATGGACTGGTTTGGGTTTGAAGGAACCTTTAGAGGTCATCTGGTCCAGCCCCATTGCAGGCAGCAGGGACATCTCCAACCAGAGCAGGTTGCTCACAGCCCCAGACAACCTGAGCTGCAATGGTTCCAGGGCTGGGACATCTCCCACCTCTCTGGGCAACCTGGCACAGGCTCTCACCACCCTCAGCATCCAGAATCTCTTCCTTCTATCCAGTCTCAATCTCCTCTTTCAGTTCCAACCCATCAGCCTTGTCCTGTCCCAACAGCTCCTGCTCAAAAGTCTCTCCCCATCTCTCTGCTAGGCCCTTGAAGCACTGCAAGGCTGCACAAAGCTCTCCCTGGAGCCTTGTCTTCTGCATCCTCAACAACCCCAACTCTCTCAGCCTTTCCACTTGTCCTCCAGTCACTTGTCCTTACCCCAAGCTTTGGAGACATCTGGAAGGGCAGAGGACAAGCACAACTCATGCCATGAAATGGGTTCAACTCTTGTTCCTGACACTGGGGGTGGGAGAGAGAGAGAGGAGTACAACCCCCACACTGGAGCACAAAGCTCACACCTCTACGTGACAGCCCCAGGCAGCCTCATTATCACACTCTAATTAATTCAAGCTGGGATTTGCTCTTGTTACAAACACAAACACAAAAAACCTGCTGGCTTTGCAATCAGGGCTGGGAAACCTTCTGTGTCCTCATGGTGCTTGGGGGTGGTTAGAGTTGGATCTGAAAGCTTCTTGGGACTGTGGTGTGCCAGGAGCAGAGCTGAGTCCTTCTCTCTGCCCAAACCACTCCACTTTCAGGCTGGAGGTCTCCTAAGGATAACCTTTTCCAAGAGGCTTGCAGCACCTTCTCTTTTGGCAGGATCCTGCCAGTGAGGTGAAAACCTCTCACAGAATCCCAGAATCCAGCATGGAAGGGGTTGGAAGGGACCTCTGGGGATCATCCAGTCCAACCTCCCTGCTCCAGCAGGGTCACCCAAAGCAGCTTGCCCAGCATCACCTCCAGCTGCCTGGGGAATCTCTCCACACAAGGAGACTCCACAGCCTCTCTGGGCAGCCTGGGCCAGGGCTCCAACACCCTCACAGCAGACAAGCTTCTCCTCCTGCTCAGCTGGAACCTCCTGGCTGGTTCATTGTGCCCAAGAGGTTTTGACTTTCCTACCAATAACATTTCCCTCAGCAAATGCTCCACCAGCACAGGGGGTGTCCTGATGGGGCAAGTCCTCACCAGGACACCCCAAACATGACAACATTCCCAGGTGCTGGGTGTCTTTGCAGTCACTAAAGACTGGCTCAACCCAACCTGGAGAGCCTCAACCCAGCTCATCCTGAAGCAAAGCCTTGCCACCAGGGTTGTACCCCTTGCTGATGAGAGCTAAAAGAAATGTCTTACACTATGCTGAGCTCAAAGGGAAACAGCACAGACAGGTGCCCCCTGGGAAGCACCAAGGCCCTTCTGTCCCATCTCATCTCCCAGCTTTGCTCCTTTGGCAGCAGGACAGCAATTATCTTTTGGCTTGGTTTTATTTCCTTGTGTCTTCAGTTCAGCCACTGGAGGAAGGACAATCAGGGTTGCCATGGCAATGAAAGGATGACTTCTTAATTTGTGGGATGCTTTCTCTTCATTATTCTGAGAACTGTAATCCCAGGAAAACTGTTTTCTTTGGAGGACTTCAGGTAGGAGCTGCACTGCCATTGAAGGAGAAGTTCAAGTGAAAGAAAAGTTACTGAAGACATTTTGGGGCCAAAAAAAAATCTATATTTCAGTGAATTTCCCTGGCTTGTTTCACATGCAGACATGAACAAATGCCTGGTGATATCCAGAAACAAAGGCCTGGACTGGGTCCTAAACTTGAATTATTCATGAGTAATTCAAAGAACTTCCCTAGGCTTCCTGAAGAACAAGAGGACCAGGCAGAGCTGACACATCCAAGGCACAATAAAACCATGTAAAGCTGAATGGAGAGCAAGGCTGATTCCAAAGGCTATTGAGATGGAAAGGAAAAGGTGATTCCTCTATTGCATTTTTTCATCCCCAAATCTCTAAGGCCAAGACCCAGGTCAGAAGCACTGCTGCTTTCACTTTGCATAGGCTGAACACCCCATGGTGGCTTGTTCAGGGTCCTGCAGTGGCACAAGGGATGGGGCTGGTGGCCACTGGGATCCAGTAGCTCCCTCTGCACACCAAGCAGGTGCCACACAACTGTCTGCTGATGTAAACATAGAATCACAGAATTATTGAGGTTGGAAGGGGCCTCCAAGGTCATCAAGTCCAACCAGCAACCTATCACCCCTATGCCACTAACCCATGGCCCTCAGCACCACATCTAGATGTTGTTTGAAGCCCTCCAGGGATGGTGACTCCAGCACTGCCCTGGGCAGCCTGGGCCAATGCCTAACCACTCTTGCAGGGCAGAAATTGTTCCTAATATCCAATCTAACATCTTCAAACTCTGGCTGATAAATGCAGCCCAAGAGAGAGTTCTTGCAGAGAGGAGAGGACTGGCAGAGCCAGCAGGACAGGCTCCCACTGCTCAGGACCACTCTTGCAAATGCAGCATTCCCTTTCTGTAGCAAACTCTGTAGATGTCTCTTGGTCTGCAGACTCTGGGCTTATTTGGGCTGAGGATAATCTCTGTGCCCCAGGGAAACCTCTCCCCCTCCTCACCAGCCAGACTTGGAGCTGGAGGCTCAGCTCTGCCACTGAGCTATTAATGTGCTATAATCTTTCTGCAGGCAGAGGAGGAGGAGGAAGAGAAGGAAAAGGAGAAGAAAGGTATCCCAGAGCTTTCTCTGCTGCTGGGGGATGCCAGAGGCAGCTGGGGGAGAAATCTTCCCCTCCTAAAGAGTTCTTCCAGTGGGAAATGCTGATAGCAATCTCTGTCTATAATGGGTTTTATCAGCAGCTTTCTTTGGGAACAAGGGTGTCAAAATGGAGAATTTTGCTGTCTTCCAACAGCCTGCTTGGGTTCATTAAGAAGAATGTAACCAGCAGGTCAAGGGAGGTTCTCCTCCCCCTCTGCTCTGCCCTAGTCAGGCCTTGTCTGGAGTCCTGGGTCCAGCTCTGGGCTTCCCAGTTCAGGAGAGACAAGGAGCTACTGGGGAGAGTCCAGCAGAGGCTAGGAAGATGATGAGGGCACTGGAGCAGCTCTGGCAGGAGGAAAGGCTGAGAGCCCTGGGGCTGCTGAGCCTGGAGAAGGGCAGTCCCAGAGGGGAGCTGCTCAATGCTGAGCAAGAGCTGAAGGCTGGGGGCAAGAGGCTGGGGCCAGACTCTGCTCAGGGGTGCCCAGGGACAGCCCAAGGGGCACTGGGCACCAACTGGAAGCCAGGAGGTTCCAGCTGAGCAGGAGGAGAAGCTTGTTTGGTGTGAGGGTGTTGGAGCCCTGGCCCAGGCTGCCCAGAGAGAGGTTGTGGAGTCTCCTTGTTTGGAGAGATTCCCCAGGCAGCTGGAGGTGATGCTGGGCAAGCTGCTTTGGGTGACCCTGCTGGAGCAGGGGTTGGACTGGATGATCCCCAGAGGTCCCTTCCAACCCCCACCATGCTGGATTCTGGGATTCTGTGAGAGGTTTTCACCTCACTGGCAGGATCCTGCCAAAAGAGAAGGTGCTGCAACCTTTATGGAAAAAGTTATCCTTAGGAGACCTCCAGCCTGAAAGTGGAGTGGTTTGAACAGAGAGGCCTCAGCCTGAGAGGTGCAACATGGGCTTGAGACACAAGAGGGCAGGCAGAGGCTGTGCAAACCAGAGAGGACTCCAGCTCTGCTCCTGGGGTCCCTCAGCCACCCTGGCCCTGCTGCCTCCATCACTCCATCCCTGTAAGGGGGTAGAAAAAGGCTTCCCTGAAGGACATGTCTTCTGGCTCCTCTGCCCTCCTTTCCAAAGGGGGTTTGAAGCAGCAACATCTGTGAGGGATATTCAGGTTCTGAGGTTGGACTACAAGCTCCCAAAGCAGCTACTTCACTCCTTGGGGATGCACTACCTGCCCTGGGTGTCCCCAAGGAAGGGAGGTGCAGGTCTCCTTAGCTGGGCTGGGTCATCTCAGGAGTGTTTCTGGGACTTCCCAGGCTGCTTTGTCCCTACCATGCACATCCACCTGCAGAGAGGCTGATTAGCTGGGTGTCAAGAGGTGCCAACACCCCTCACCACCCCTTTAGAACCCATCCCACCCACCCTTGCTGGTGTCATCCCAGAATGAAGCCCCAGACATGAGCAGAGCTCCTCTCCGTGGCACTCAGGACACATCAGTTGAGACACCAGCTCTGAGGCACAAGATGAGCCACAGGCACTTGCTGGTGAGCATTTGTTCCCCTGCTTTGAACCAAGCCATGAGCAGTGGAGTGGAGCCTGGGGAGCTGGTGCTGGTGGCAGGCAGCACCTGCTGGGCATGGTGCTCTCTCCTTCAGCCTGCAGCCAAAGCATTCTGCAGAGTTAGGTGCCAAAAGGCAGCAGATGGTGTCTGTGTATGGCATGAACTACAGGGAGCAGGATTGGGGAGGCAGCAGACATGGGAAACAACTGAGAGCAGCAACACACCAAGACAAAGAACCAGGTGAGTGGGAGAGGAAGGAGATTTGCAGGTGGGTTGGTCATGGGTGGGAAAGGGAGCCCATTCCTGCCAGGAAATGTTTAGAGGGGGAATATCTCCACCTTTGGAGACATTTCAAACCAGCCTGGACATCATCCTGGGCAGCCTGCTATAGATGACCCTGCTCTGCCAGAGGGGGTGGACTAGATGATCTCCAGAGGTCCCTTCCAACCCTTAATGTTCTGTGATCCTCTAATAGCCTTGTCCTTGGTCATGAGGAGATGGCAAGCACAACAGGAGACAAAGAGACTCAGGGTTCTGTCAGAGGAGATGAAGCACCTGAAGAGCTGGAGGATCCAAATGGTGCCAAGTACAAAGGCTCTTTCAGGGTCTGCCCTCATGATAACAGCACCTGGGGTTACAAAGAGAAAACTGGGCTCACTTTGTCCTGCCTAATCTTTGGGTGGCTGAGACACAGACTGTGACAGGCTCTGTTTGTGCTTTGACCCTCTGCTTCCACCTCATCCAAGCTGGAAAAGTCACCTCCTAGGTGATACCATGGCCCCTGGGACCCTCACTTGCCACAGTGCTGGGTGTTGTACAGACAGAGAAGAGCTGTTGGTTTGGTTTTGGTTTTTATCTGGATCAGAAAAAATGCAAGCACAGAGACAACAGGGAGGGGAACTACCCCAGATCCTGCTCAGATTCCAGCACCTTTCATCTCCAGGCTGCACCCTGCTCATTCCCACCCCCTGCAGCAGGCACTGAGGATGTTCTCATGTCTGAAGGCATCCTTAGAGGATTTTGCAGCACCCCTTGGGTAGGAAACCTTTCCCTGTTTGCCTTCCCCGCACCTCCTCCTCCCAATCCCTCCTGCTGAACACACAGCTGGGATCATCTTCCCCAAACACATCCATCACAGCTGCCTTTCAGCGGCAAAAAAAACATCTGGAGATCCTGCTGGCTGAAAGTCTTCCGAGTCCTGGGAAGGCTGAGTCTGGGGGCTACAGGAGCTGCTCAGCACAGCCCCCCCCAGACCCCACATGGCTGCTTACAGACTGATCCCCTAGGCAGGAGCTGGGGGTCTCTGCCCAGAGCTCCTCTCCTGCCCTCCCCAGGGATAGGGCGTGTGGGGGTTCTGGATCGATGTGTGGCTCACGGAGAGAGTCCTGAAGCGCAGGGAAGCTCTGAGACAGAGAGAGATGAGATGAGAGATGCTGCAGCCTCTCTCCTCCTGCTGCCTCTCCCCACCGAGTGCTGCCCTGGCTGCTTTTGCGCTCTGAGCTGCCGGGTGACAGACGAGAGGTTTCCTGCTCTTGCTTTCTCCCCTGCTCCGCCTGCGTCTCTCTGTGCCTGGAGCTCGCCAGCAATTTTTTTCCTCCCTTTTTCTTTCGTTTTTCTTTTAGCCTTTCCCTTTCCTTCCCCCTTTCCCTTCATTTTCTGTACCTTTCCTCCCCCTTTTCCTCTCGTGCATCTCCTACTGAATTAGCCGCCCCTGAGAGAAGCCCTTGCTAACAACCCCGCCAGAAGAGGGTTGGGGTTTTGGGGGTGATATTTCTTGGAGCTCTACCCAAAATGGAGGGGTAGGGGAGGAAGAGAGATGCCTGAATCCAGCAGAGCATCCGCGGAGCACGGGGAGCATCACCCGATCCTGCTTCTCTGCAAGGCATCAGCTCTGGGAAGCAGCAGCAGCCTTGGGCTTTCCACACTAGCTACCAGTCTCTGAGCTGCCTCCACTTGTTTTAAGCTCTCTCTCTCTCTGGCTTCCTCTCATCTCTCTGTTCCCAGTGTGTCTGTGTGTGTGTGTGTAAGGGGAGGACTTTATTTCCATTGGCTCAGCTTTCCCTGCCCACCCACCTCCCTTCCACATCACCTTGGTGTCTCCCTAAATAAAACCAGCCCTTCTTATCGCATCGAGGAAATCAAGAGCGAGAGTTTGAATGGATTTTGGATAAATATTTACCCCTGTGAAGCTGCTGCTGAGCCTGTGGGATCAGCTCCCAGCAGCTGGCCTCGGATTCTCCTCCTCTCTCCTGCCTCTAAAAGGCTTTAATCACTTTCCAGAGGGGAGGGGAAAGATCCGGATCCCAGTTCCAGCTACAGCCTGACCCGAAAAGCAGTGCCAGGATTTAACTAACTCTCCCTGATGGATCTGAAGGACAGCACCAGCGAGGGCAGCATGGGCAGCCTGCAGCCTTCCAGCATCCAGATCTTTGCCAACACCTCCACGCTCCACGGGATCCGACACATCTTCGTCTACGGGCCGGTGACCATCCGGCGCCTGCTCTGGACCTTGGCCTTTGCAGGCTCCCTGGGTCTCCTCCTGGTTGAGAGTTCAGACCGAGTGGCTTTCTACTTCTCCTACCAGCATGTGACCAAAGTGGATGAGGTGGTGGCAAACAGTCTGGTCTTCCCTGCTGTCACCATCTGTAACCTCAATGAGTTTCGCTTCTCCCGACTCACCACCAACGACCTGTACCACGCTGGGGAGCTCCTGGCTCTGCTTGATGTCAACCTGCAGATCCCCAACCCTCACCTGGCTGACCCAGCTGTCTTAACCATCCTCCAAGAAAAGGCTAACTTTAAGCAGTATAAACCAAAAGTTTTCAACATGCAGGAGTTTCTGGCACGGGTTGGCCACGACCTGAAGGATATGATGCTCTACTGCAAATTCAAAGGCCAAGAGTGCAACCATGAGGACTTCAAAACTGTGAGTATGAGCAGACACTCTGCTTTTCTCTTCTCTGGGTGTGTGGACAGACAGTGGTGGTGTTGTCAGACCAGGATAACGTTGGAGGTCACTAGTCAACCTGTGTGGGCAAGGGTGTGATGAGTGAATGGTGTCTGCCAGGCTCTGGCACGGCAGAGGAGGAGGAAGCAGCCTCTGGAATTGAAGTTTGTTTGCTGGAGTCCTAAGGGCGTGTTATGTGGGGCCAGTCCTGCAAGGGGCTTGCAGCAGGTCCAGCCTCCACCCTGCATGAGGCTCATGGATCCAAGGTGGCTGCTTAGTGTCAGAGCGGGTTGTCAGATGGGTCCTGCTGAGCATCAGAGGGGGCTTGAGGGTCTCTTGCTATGGCCAGTGGATGTTAGTCAGCTGAAGAGAGTGGGATCAGCTAGATCAGTGGGATCAGTCAGAGAAGGCTGCAAAGAGGCCAGCAGGAAAGGCAGATGTTCAGGGATGGTTTGAGTGATGTCTATTAGCCAGTTGTATTTCCTGGAGTGTTTGTAGCCTTGTGGAAATCATGGAAAGGGAAATTTTTCTGCTTGTTCCTGGTGGTCATGGCTTGTAAACCCTGGTTTGCTATGCAGTGTGGGCAGCAGTTTCCTGGTGCTGTGTGAGAGAGAAGGGGTGGGGGGGAAGAAGAGGGAAAGAATTTGGGCTCAGCTGTGTTCCCAGTCTGTGCTTAGGCTGGCAGGGAGGTGGAGCGAGCCAGGTAGCCTGAGGATCCTGAAGGAAACAGACGGGGCTCAGCTCACAGCTTCTGGATGCCTTGCTGATGGCAGTGCAGGCTGCTCTGGCTGGTTTGGCAGGCAAAAAGTATCAGCTTAAAATACAAATAAGAAGTAGGTTGCCTGGAAGAAGTGATGGCCCTCGTGTGCTGCTGGGGCAGGAGAGGGGCTGAGCTGGGCAAAGGGTTGCAGAGGGAGCTGCTCCCCCTCCGAGGCTGGTGGCTTCAGTCATACCCTGGCAGAGATGTGGGCTGGGGACTGGGTTAAGTTGTTCTTTGTTCTCAGGCCATGCTGACCAGTCCCTTTGCACTGGTTGAGCTGGCTGGGGGCTGGAGGGGGGCTCAGTAATCCTGGAGACAGCAATGCTATGCAGCTTTCAGGTGGTTGTTTCTCTGGAAGCGATGCTGCTTGTTCTGCTCACTACTCTATGTCCTGCAGACAGGCAGGTGCCATAACAGGTTTTGTGCTGGTCTGGTTTATTAGCAGGATCTTTGCCTGGTTTGGGGAGAAGGAATATTTTCTATTGCTGCTGCTTTTGGATCTCCAGCAAATGAGTCCAACTGACTCATGCTACAAAGTCATTGCCGTCACCTACACTGTGCTCTCCTTGAACAGCAGAGCAGGAACATAGAATTTTATGCCTCAGTTATTGCCTGTGCATAAAGCTGATGCCTTGCCCATTTCAAACTGGATAGCCAGGCAAACTGCTCCCTGCTTCTGCTCCTTGGGCAGATGTGACCAGAGGTGGGGTCATGGGAGTCATAGGAAGGCATCAAGGCAGTCACTAGGAGAAGAGCTTGCTAAAAAACAGCCATGTGCAACTAATCCTAGGGAATGAGATAGGAAAGGAGAAAGAGATGCAAAAGTCCAGGGGACAGAAGAACTGGGGAGTGAGGACAGATCCCAAGAGGATGGACAGACCTCCTCTAACCATAGGGAGGGTGTGGGGAGAGGGAGATACTCTGCCCGTGGGCTTCCCAAAAATGCAGCCAGCACCAGTCAAAAGCAAAAGCCTCAAAGCCAGCAAGCAAACAGCATGTTCAAAACATCTGCAGGTCCTGTTCTCAGATAAGACAGGAGCTTCTGGCAGCCTCCCTGGGACACAGTGGGGTCTCTTCTCCCTGGCCATTTAGTTTTTTGAGGTAGCTTCTTCTGAAACAAAGATTTATTGTTTTCCATGGGTATAGAGTAGTTTCCAGAAAGACTAATCATTCCCTGTCTGCCAAATCAATCCTTGCTCTGCTAAAGCAGGCTGGGGCCAGCTAGAAACAGAGATTATGTTATGGACTGACAGTGCTTGTCCTTCTCAAAGTACTGGAGAGGTTCAGAAACAGGGCAGGGAGATACTTCAGTCTCTTCTGCAAAGCAGCTCCTAGATGATCCAGAAGGCAATGTTTTCCAGGTGTTGCCTGTGTGCCTTTCTAACAGAGGCAGGGGTTTCAGTCACCCACTCCAGGTAATCCCTCCAGTGATGGGAATCCAGGGAGCAGTACCCAAAAAGGGACACAGCAACACTGTTTTCCTTCCAGACTTTATCTCTCAGAGATAAAAAGCTTGGAAAGATGAGTAGGTCTTTCCACAGGGGGCATGCTAGAAATGTCTTTGAACCACCTCCAGGCTGAATCACAGCCTCATGTCCTGGATGAATTTGGCATTTAATCACCAAGGACCTGTTGCAACTGCCCCTTGGTTCAGAGTCAGCCCATCCTTTCTGCTGCATTACTGGCTGGAAAAAAGAGGAGAAACATCATCCCTGGAGGCTGATTTCTTTCCTGTCAGGAAACAGAGGCTGTAAATCCCACAGCAGTTCTGTAAGACATCATCACAGATAAGAACTCTGGTTCTTTTTCCTCTACTCCCCACATGCATGCATCTGGGAGCAGAGGAGAAGTTTGGCAGCAGGAGGCTGCATCCAAGCAGTTAACTCTGCAACAAGGTGCTGCTAGTGCAGGATTGCCAGGTGGTTAGCCAGCCCTTGGGGTGCATGGATGTGTGTGTGGAAGTGGGGGCAAGGTGTCCACTGAATAAAGCACACCTTGCCTTTGCCTCATGGGAAAGCAGAAGCTGGAATGGCAAAGTCCTGCTCCTTTGCAAGCCTAACTTCACCTTCCCTCTCCTTCTCCTCTTCTGCCAAGGTTCAATTCCCTGTTGCTGCTTCATTAACAGGATTTGAGCTGTGCTCTCCTTACCCTCTCTGTTCCTTCTCCCCAGGATAATGCCTAATCCCTCTCTGACAACCCTTCCCCATACTCTGCTCTGCTCAGAAGAGTGAGTCCCCTATGCTTTCCTCCAGAGATCCACCCAAAGGGAGCAGCAAGGTCTTAGCAGACAGTGTGCTGATTCCAGAGCTGGCATGGCAATGCACTGAGCAGCAGATAAGAGAATGCAGAGCTCTGCTGTAGGCAAAGCCATGAAGAATGGCAAATGGGCAGAACAGGCTTTAGCAAACCCATTCCCTGAGAGTATTTGGAGGAGGGAAGCCTGCTAACAGCAGCAGCTGAGGAAATCCTCTCCTTTCTTTCTGTCTTTGCTCCTCCTAGGAGGTCTAGGTTGAAAATGACCTCACAGATGGCATTTTTCTGGAGGAGCTGTGCTCATGCTGCTTGACATGACATTAAGGTCTTCCCATCCCAGTGCTGCTGAGCCTGGGAAAGCTGTGGCTCATCAGCCCTAGACACACTGCTGTGATTTTCCAGCTCTCTCTGTGGGTATGCTGGAGCAAAGCCTCTGCTGGGCCTGCTGCTGTGGCTCGTGGTCCTTTGCTGTCCCAGCATGGGATGAACATGGCAGCAGAACCTTGCAGGAGGATTTTGGGCATGGCACAGCAAAAGACATGGGGCAACAGAGGGAAAAATATCTGTGAAAACCCTTTCAGCCCATGGGGCAAAGGCAGAATGATTGATGGGATGACCTGGGAGTAGATAAGGAGAACAGGAGCAGCAGGGGGAAGGGGCTCAGTCCCACCTTGTTGAGGAAATGAGTCCCAGCAGCCAAGTCCTGCCAGACCTCCTCAGACAATGGCAGTGGGTGAGTGGGCACCTTCTGAGCTGTGAGTATGTTTTCCAGTCAGGTCATTTGCCAAACTGGCATGTGTAGTGTGTGCTTCCAGCTCGTTTCAGAGGTAACAATAACTCAGCTCTCACCTGCTGTGCCTTCAGTGCTGGATTACTTTCAGTGGCCATGACAATTGAGGGATGTAACTCATTTATTTGGAATGCAGATTCCTGCTGACAGGCAGTGTCCACATAATGCAGAGCATCTCATGTGAATAGTTCTATTTTCAGATGCAAGACTCTGTCAATCTCTCTGTCTTTTCTCCATACATGTATTTTTCTCCCACTCTTTCTAGTACACCCATGAGGTCAGGATGTAGTAAATAGCTTTTGCTCCTTAGATTCATTTGTCCATTCTCATAACTTCTACTTTTCCTCAAGAAAAGAAGATCAGGATCTTGATTCAGAGGAACAGTGGCTGTTGGAGTCAGGCAAACATTTCTGCTTTCTATTTAACAATTGTGTTTTGCTGGTGGTGGTGTCTTTATTGGGTGGTTAAAGTGAAGCTGATTGCTCCTGGGTCACATCTCTGCCCAACATCCAAAGCATGCCCTTGAGAAATGCAGATCCTCACTCTACCCAACATTTGCCTGGACTAAATTTCTCTGTCCTGTAAGCATTTAGCTGTCCAATGAGAGTGGTAGTGCTTCCCCATGGGGCTGATGGGCTTTGTGTTTCCTTTATTGATGACAAACTGATGAGGCAATGCTTTCAAATTCCCCAGAAGGTTTCCTGGGAGGATGCTTGTTGGGATGAACATCTCTCATGAAAAGGTTTCCAGGGTCTTGGGTAGTTACTGGGATTAAAAGCCAATGAAGAGAAGGCTGCAGAACCTCAGTGGAGGTCTCTTCATGGCAAACCCAACTGCAATCCCTTTAATACTCAATTTCCATAGGACAGAAACTTCAGGAGGGTGGCTGTAGGTCACTCAGGTGGGATGTGGGTGGTCCATGTCTGAGGAGTTGGTCTGGCTCAAGACCTGAACAGCACAGGGATAAACTTTTCTGGTTTGAGCTGTTTCTTGACCAGACACTGTCTCCTCCCTCACTAGGGGTTTGAGATGGCAAATCATCTCAAGATCTGGGATATCTCAGAATTGAGCACAGCCAAAGTATCCAGGAGAGCTGAAATCAGAGGGGTCTGTGTGCAAAGGGAGAGGAGACACAGGGAGGACCCTGGAGGAGAGAAGGCAAAGCACTTCTGTGTGTAAGAACCAGCTGTGGGCTCAACTTTCCCTTGCCCATGGCCTTGGCTTCCACCATGCACCTGGACACTTGGTCTGAAGGAGAACAAGAACAACTCATGTCTTCTAAGTGATTCTCATTCATCACAGTCATTCACCAGAAGGCCAGGGGAGAGCTCCTCTGTTCCCATCCACAACCACACCTGCTGAGGGACTGGCACTCCAGACAACATCTGGAGCTGATGGGAAATGCAAACACTGCCCTTGAGCTGAGGGAGAGCTGCTGAGCAAGAAGGATGTCATCAGGGCTGCAAGGACAGAGGAGATGTTTGAGGGCTGTAAGGCTCTGCTCCTTGCACCCCAGCTCTTCTACCTTTGCAATGGGAGGAAGAACCTTTCTCCTAGGAGATGCTGAGAACTGAAGGGTTAGAAAGCTGTGGACAGGCAAGGTTGTATAAACCAGAGAAGGACTGGAAATGTCTTTCAGCCACCATGCCCTTGTGACTGTGCTATAGGAGAGCTGTGTGAGGAGATCACAGGTCTTCCAGAGAGAGGAATACATAAACTGGGGCTCTGTTAGCAGGTTGCAAAAGCCAGCAGCTCTTCTGCCACCTGCCTCTGCTGAGAGGTTAAGGAAAAAAAAGCCCTTAAATGTATTCATTTTATTGAGGGATGGGCAAAACCTGAATGGGCTTCTAGAAGCTCCTTGGGATTTTCAGCCCTGCAAACCAGCTGTGAGGAGACCTCTTAGAGATCACAAGCTCACCAAGCTAAGAAGGAAAATGAACTAGATGAGGTGGATATGTCTAACTCCATCTGCCAGAGAATTATCTATGAGGCCAGCACCAGAGAAACAGAATTGGCCCTTGGAGGTAAAAGAGACTGTGAGTCATTTAAACAGATTGACACCAGTATGCTCAGGGCCCACCAAGAAACAATTTCCATCCAGCCATGAATATTTACAACTGAAGCAGATTCTATCATTTGGAGAAAAGCTGAACTGTTTTGCTCTGCTGCTGTTGTTGCTGCAGAAAGGATTTATTTAGCCTGTGTGGTAAGTCAGGGAGCATGAAGTGGAGAAGGGAATGGGAATGGAACATGAACATGTGTTTGCTCAGGGGGAGATAGAGGAAGAAAGGTTTCATTTTGGTCAGAGTTCCAGAGGGGAGCCCATGACAGGAGAACCAGGCTACCAGGGCTGTTTCACCTGCACCAGAAGTTGCTCAGTTGTCTGCTGCTGTCACAGCTAGTTCTGTGCTGTGGTTTCCTCAGAGGTGGGAATGGGAAGAGAAAATCAGAAGTGAGAAAGACTGAGCCAATTTTAATCTGTTCATCAGGTGCTTCTTCAGCTCAGTTTGCACTAGAAGGGGATTCAAAGGGTGGGAGCTTCACACCAAGGCTTTGGGCTTCCCTCTTGTTCAGTCCAAAGCTTGTTCAGATCTCACTTCCAGTGTGAGTTTGTTGGGAAATGGAGTTTGTCCTGAAGGACACCAACAGTTCTGAGTCTGTCTACCTTCCATATCTGACAAAAATGAAAGCTCAAGCAGGCTGAGGGCCAAAAATGTTGGTGGGATGAAGTTTTGGCTGCTTTATTAATCTGAATCCTGATGCTGCTGCTTCAGTGATGTTGCTGACTGACCTAGGAATGAGTGTAGTCTAAGGGTGGGCATGGAATTAAAAGGATTCCAAATGTGCTTGCCTTTTCAAAGGGTTTGACATTATTGGGAGAAGAAAGTCAAACCAACCCATTCAGACATTTTTCCTGTTTGATGTCTCATCTGTGTTCTTCACAAGCTTTCTGTGATCCCATGCTTGTGCAGCAGAGGCCAAGCATGCAAGCACTTCACTTGATGGGGCTGAACCCCATAACAGTCACCCAAACTGTTGGAGGGAAATCAATCCTAGGTCAGGAGAAGAGAATAAATAAACCCAAGGAAATGTTCTTTGGTGGCTTCACTGCATGTCCTGTGAGCAGGGTAATTTCAAGGCTCAAATCTCTGCCCCTGTGGCAGGTGACTGACTTCCCCCACTTCAAGCAGAGAAGGAATGAGCTGGAGCCCTGGAAGAGCAGAGGAGAGGCTAATTGTCATGTGGGATTGCTCCATGCAGGCAAGTAAACATCATCACAGTGTGCCACAGGCAGGATAATAAAGGACTGAATTAATTGCAGAGGAGACTTAATGACCAGTGGAAGGAATTCAATGTAAGCTTAACCCTTAGCTAGCTAAACTTTCAGGACCACACTCCACTGTTCCCTGGCACCAGAATGGGAGGTGGATGTTGAGACAGCCATTAGTAGAGCCTCACTAGTATTTCTTTCCCCACCATCTGCTATGCTTTGGAAGGGCAGCATGTGGGATCCAGCTTTGCCTAGCATGCAGGAACCAGCAGTGTCAGGAGTGCTGTTAGCTCATCAGCAGTTCTTCAGTGATGGAGAAACCTGCAAAGAGCTGAAGAAGCACATCAGAGAGACTCCAGTTTGACCTCAGATGGCTGATAGGAAAAATTTCTGCCCAGCAAGAGTGGTTAGGCATTGGCCCAGGCTGCCCAGGGCAGTGCTGGAGTCACCATCCCTGGAGGGGTTCAGAAACCATCCAGATGTGGTGCTGAGGGCCATGGTTGAGTGGCATGGGGCTGATAGGTTGCTGGTTGGACTTGCTGATCTTAGAGATCTCTTCCAACCTTAATGATTCTGAGATTCTGTGATGTGTCCTCACTGGAGCAGGAGTTCCTGTGCCAGATACTTGTTGCTTGAACATAGAATTCATTGCATTTTTGCATGATGACATTTTCTGTGCTGCTCCCTGGCAACGAATCCCACAGCCATCAGCCCTTCTGCAGCAGCTCCAGGCACACTCTGGGTGACCACTGACAATGCTAAATGATGATGAAGCATCTCCTGAAATACATGGGACACCCAGATGAGTAACCAATGAATCTGTTGCTGTCAAGGCAATGAGAAGGGATTGCAGCTGAATGAACATCTCTGCAGCTCTCCACCAACTGCAAGGAGCTCCTTGTTGCCTGGATGTCATTGCAGGGACACAAATGACAGCAGAGGGATGCCACAGGCAAGATGATGCCATGGTGGAGATGGCTGGTAAGGATGAGCTGTGGAAGAAAGCAAGTCCCAAGCTGACAAACCAATCCTGTTTCTATTGAACCCCAGTGGAATTTGCCTCCTCAAGACATTAATGAAGAGTGAGATGGTGCTGGTAGCTCACACAGTTGTATTCATCCCTGGAAAAATCACTCCTGGCTCATTATCACTTGGTAGTACAAAAAACCCCTTAGAGGACAGACCTGGGATGATGTCTCTGTAGATCTGCACCTCTCCAGACAAAAACAGATCAAGAGGGAGAGGATTTTCCTGTGGTGTTCATGCATGACACTAGAAAAATGGGCAAGTGTCTCCCCTAGTGCATGTAGGACTCTAAAGTTCCTAGGAATTCTGTCTCTGCTGTTAGTGTTCAGCATCTTGGGCCAGATCTGGTGCCCAGGGGCAGGTGGAGCTGTGGCTCCCAGCTCCTTTTTCCCCACCTGTGTTGTGTACCTTGAGGTGCAGGTTAAATGAGGTGGGGAAAAGGAGGAGAGAAGAGCAACAGAGGAAGAGGGAAGGTGAAACAGAAAGAGGAGAAAGCTGTGTTTGTGGTATGAAGAAGCAGAGCAGCCCTGACACTGCCTCAGTAGAAAAACTGAGCATGTGTGTTTGAAACACAGATTGATGAGCCTGGAATTGGTCTGAACATTTCCATTGAAACCTTTCCATCAGAAAATATCTCCTGAATGCAAAGGAAAAAACCCCAAACCTTTGCTTTCCTAAAGTTACCTTGACTGGGATGAGATTCCTCCTGAGAGAAACAACCAGGTCTTTGTTTTGGAGTGTTTCTGATTTCCATGAAATCAATGAATAACAAATCTCAGAGCAAAATAAAATCTGGAAACCCTGAGTTATATCTTGTTAAATGGATGTTTTGATTTTCAGCTCTTTCTGAACTGAGTAATAGAAACAGCCAACCAGAGCTGGGGAGCTTCCCACCCCTTGCAGTCTCTACCTCCTGCACTTGCCTGGTGAGGTGACACAGAGCAGGGGCACCCCAGGCTGTATGGTATAGGTGGGTTTGGGGGCAAAACCTGACATCATCTGGTGTTAGAAGAGGTGAACCCTGAGTTCTGTACTGATCTCTGGCTTTCCCCCAAGCAGCAGCATTCCATCCACTGGCACTGCTTTCAGAAGAGACCTCTCTTTCAAAGAGAAGCTTTCTGATAGACATCCTCTGAGCTTTCTGGAGATGCTTCAGCCTTAGCCTTCTTGCTTCAGCAATTTTATCTGCCTTTGAAAGAGCAGAAGAAGGTGTCATGCAAACTGGTAACTGGGAGAGACCCAACCTGAAGTCCACCAAGGTCACCCAAGGTCAAGGCTGGTGTTATAGATTGGGTCTGACAGTGAGCAGCTGCCCAAGGAACATATGTGCCCCACTTTCTCCAGGAGCAGCCTGGCACTCATGAGGCAGCTTACACTTTTCTGACAGCACAAGGAAGGAGAAAATCAGGATGCTTAGGACTGTGCTCCCCATGGGATGTGGAGAAACCCCCCCAGAGGTAGAGCTGTGTACATGGATGTGGATGTTAGCTGCTCCTGGCTTGTTCTGCTTTTGCCTGCTGGGAATCCTAAGGGACCTGGGCAGGTGAGGGAGAGGTTAGAAGACAAAATATCCTCATGCTTAAGAAAACAAGTTTCCTTAGTCCTTTTGTTTCAAGAACAACTTGGTTTACAGTGGATTTGGGGTTTCATAGCTTGTCTAAAACATCCTGTCCCCTCTTGCCTTGGCTGAAGAACTTCTGCTGAGTGGGAGGGTCATTGAACATGCACAAGTGTGTGTCTGCCTATAGAGAAACAACCTGCTGGGCTGTCACTGCACATCCTGCTGGGAGCAGGGGTTTTGGAACCACTCTGTGGCCCAGGAGGTCAGAGATGTTTGTGCTGGTTTGTTATTGAGACCTGGCTTTGGGCTGACACAATGTACAATGTACATTTGGGCTGACACAATGTACAATATGGGCTACAGAGAGGATTTGGGGGGGACCAGAGCCTTGTGATGCTCAGGGGTAAATGCAGTAAATGCCCACACCCATCTCAGGAAGGAAATGAGAATGTGGAAGGAGGACTGGACCCTTTAAAAGTCCTTTGTTTTTTTAAGCTAAGGCCCAGACAAAAGGTATGAATCTGATTCTCCCCCCTTGAGCTTGGGAAGGGGCAGGAAAAATAGGAGATTGAACAATTTTAACACCTTCTCTTGCTGAGCTCTGCCTTTCTGGATAGTCCCCAGCCACCCTGCTGTGATTCCTTTTGCACTTGTGGCTCATGGCTCTCCAAAATAGGTAGCAAAAGGCAAAGAGCTCCTGTACAGGAGCATTCTGCACACCTCCTCCCAGGGACCACTCTCCATCCTGTTCCTTGCCAGAGATAATCTATGTGTGACCACACTGAGGGAGGACTAGGAGAAGACCCCAAAACCCATCTAGAACTGATGCTGCTCTTCTCTGCAGCTTCTACTCCCAACTTAACTCCATGGGCAGCAGCTTTCCTCCCTCCCATCCACTAGCTCTGAGCCTACCTGATTCCTGGCAGCAGGAGCAGCCCCATGGTGCTGCTGTGGACCTGTGCTGCAGGATTTGGGATGGATGAGCTGTGCACAGCTTTGCCTTGTGCTCCTCAGACCCTCAGGGCATGGGTAGGAGCAGCCAGCCAGCCACCCAGCCAGCCAGGCCTGAGCCTCTGTAATACCACCTGGGTATTGAGGACACAATCATCAGCTCCCTGGGGCAAGGGCTGGCTGCCTGCTTCATGTTTATTATTAAACATGTCTTTTAAAAATTGATTAAAAATTCAATACAGGAGGAGATTTGTTGTAGCCTGCCTCAGAGAAGGAGGGGAGTGCTGATTTTTGTGCAGAGACAAAGAATATCCATCCTTCCCCTTCAGCAGGAATTCAAACCAAACATTTTTCTATGCATGTCTTCACTCCAAACCCCATTTGGCCAGCCTTGTTTGCTCTATTTGCAAGTCAGGTACACAGTGTACCTGAGCATCCACAGCTATTCCCAGCTCTGCAAAGCCCAGATAGCTTCTGCAGGCACCTGCAGGCTAAACAGTATCCCTAAGAAAAGCTCCTGCCTCCCTTTCCCTTTGGAATGCTGCTCAAATGCAGTACTCAGGGACTTGGCTTAGTCTTAGGGACATGGTTTTAGATGATGGTGATAGGTTGATGATTGGACTTGATGATCTTGGAGACCTCTTCCAACCTTGAGAATACTGTGATTCTGTGGATGTGGAAGGGTGGTTCCAAGCCCAAGATTCCTCTTCCATTTGGAAATTGCAGCTTCTTTTCCTCCCATGTTTCTAAGCAGTCTGTAGCAGTTCCTCCTGCAGGGGCTTAAAGTCAAGTGCAGCTACCACAGGGAAATTCATGGGGCCAACTTATTTCTAGAGATGGAAGGAGATCAGGTTAGTCACCAGGGACAGGGAAATGTGTTGTACATTTCTTTGGTGGCAAATGAGGTTGATAATGCCCCAGTTCCCATTTGCAAAGTAACTTTGGGAGCTGGGGGAGAGATGGAGGTGAACTGTTACCAATTTGTAGTTAGTAAATTGTGTATTTGGGGCCTTCCATGTTTGTTTTTCTCTATCAGGTGGTGAGACACAGGCACAAGTTGCCCAGAGAGGCTGTGGCTGCCCCATCCCTGGCAGTGTCCAAGGCCAGGCTGGATGTGGCCCTGGGCAACCTGTTCTAGTGGGTGGTATCCTGCCCATGGCAGGGGGGTTGGAGCTGGGTGATCTTTCAGGTCCCTTCCAACCCAAACCATTCTATGGTCAGGAGGAGAAATAAATGTGTGAGGCAGGTATGTTCTTGTCATCATCAAACTTGAGGCAGCTCCAATTCCCTGCAGTATTTCATGGTGCCACTTGGGTCTGTTACTCTTTCTTTACTTTCTGCCCAGACAGGTCCAGGTTTGAGATTTTCCAGCTACTGGGTGGGCTACCAAGGGTCCTCCTCAGGCTATATCATGAACTGATATATATATATCATGAAAACATGGGTTTTCAGTCAAGATGTTGACTCCTCTCACTGGGTTGTTAAAGATGGTGCTGATTCAGGGATGCAGATGGTGATGTTTTATCACTTATTACAGCACTGACCTCCAGCTCTATGCATAGAAACCCATGCTCCTGAGATATCCACCTGGGCAGCCCTGCAGAGGAGTTTTTACATCTTGTTGATGAGTTGAGAACCAATCTCCAGCAGCTTCATGCTGGGTGCAAACTAGGAGAGGAAGGAAAGGCCAGGAGAAGGGAGCCCACTGCTGTAAGCTGGCAAAGGGCTGCAGCAGAGGATATTCCCTAGGGATCATGCTGGCATGTTCAGCTCCTTTCTTACAGGCCCCAGGAAGCTGGTCAGATGTCCTGCTGGTCCTTTGGGCCATCCTGAACTAGGTGTGAAGAGCACACTGGTGGCTGGGAGCTGGGCAGATTTTCTGCTGGTGGAAGCAATGTGCAGGTCTTTGGCTGAGTCCAGGAATGAAGAGGAAATATGTGTTGCTCTGCTCCACACAGTAAAAGCAAGACACCATGTAGGAGGATCAGCATCAAGCTTTGGCTCAAGGTAGCACATTTCCCAGGGATGCAGGAATTGGTCCCCAGGTGCAGCATCAGAAGAATGCAGCTCTGGGAGCTTGGGCTCTGCTCTTTGATGCCAGTCTATCTGGGGCTCTCTGCAAACTCTGTCACTTTGTGCACCACAGATGGCCAGGGAAGAGCACAAGCAGATCTTCATGGCTAAGGGTGTCAGCTCATCTTCTCCCAGCTCTGAGGTTAGCTGCCTGCTCTGTTGCCTGTGTGATCTTGGCACCAAGAAAGGAACATGAGATGTTGTAGGACGTTGACTCCAGGAGGAAGTGAGGAACATTTGTAGGAGCTCCCAGTGCTGGAAAGGCTGCTCAGCTCTATTCTTTCCTCATCTATTTCATGCCAGACAGTCATTAAAAATACTTCCATGCTGAATTCCATGGCTTTCCTCCCTCCTTGGCTAGTAACACACAATTATCTTCCTGTTTCTCTGCAGTTTGGAGGTTTAGCAAGTAAATAAATGACACTTCTTAAAACCCCAGCCCCAACTGTGAAGCAAATATCCCTTTCCTCTCAGGGAACCATTCCTTTGGCTCTTTATTTTGAGCCCCATCATGACTGTTGCCATGCAATGGTAACTTTGTGGAGAAGGAGGTTAAGTGCTAAGGATAAAACAGGTTCAAGCATAATCCAGAGTGCCCTTGGCAAAGACAGAAGTGTTTTAGTGGATCTCATTCATCACTGCCTGACACCTTCAAGTGCTGGAGTGGCTCATAATTGTTTTTATATGCCTTCATGAGAGCTGCAAAAGAATCAAAGAGAAAAGTACCACTCTTTGCCTCCCTGAACCCACACTCAGTGGGGAACAATAATGTTTAAGACCTCAGAGTGCAGTGTAAAAGGTTTCCTCTTCAGACACCAGATTCCCCTGCAGTGAGCCATGTGGAGTGGCTCAGGCTCAGCTCCAGAGCTAGGAGGTGTCTGTTGGTTTGTGCAGTTATGCCTATGACAGTGCATTGGAGCTGAGAATAGGGAGCAGTAACAACTGCCAGCCCTGCCTTCATCAAACCATCCTCTTCCTCTGAGCCAGCTGGTGGCTTTTCTCCTCAGAGATCCTCCCAGAGCTATGTCCTCCCTGTGTGAGCTGGATAAAGCTTCAGCAGGGGTTGTGCACTCTGCAGTGCAGGGAAAGCTGCACCAGCATAGAGCATGAAACAAATCCTCTTGAAGATCACAGATCTCAAACATCACTGAGCAAAGGACCTTCTTAGAGCTCCATCCTTGGCTGGTTGTGGCAGCCAGCCTCTTTTCCCAAGGAACAAGTGATAGGACAGGAGGAAACAGCTTCAAGTTGCACCAGGGGAGGTTTAGGTTGGACATGAGGAACAATTTCTTCCCCAAAAGGGTTGTCAAGCACTGGCCCAGGCTGCCCAGAGCAGTGATGGAGTCACCATCCCTGGAGAGGTTTCAAAGCCATGGAGATGTGGTGCTGAGGGACATGGTAGTGGTGACCTGACAGTGCTGGTTTATGGTTGGACTTGATGATCTTCAAGGTCTCTTCCAAGCAAAGCAGTTCTGTGATTCTCTGATCCCAAGTGACACATGCAGCAGCTCAGACCAGACCATGCCTAAGAATTTTTGGGCAGATTTGTAAGCCACCAGGATGAAAAGGCAGAGGTCTGGACTCTGTTCTTCCTTTTCTTCTTTAATGAAGTGGCTGCTTTAACTTTTTGTGCCTTGCCAAGGATCTTTCCAGAGATGGAGATCAGGAACTGTTAATAGCCCTGGAGAAAGCAAGCAGCAACAAATGCCAGTGCAGAGTGGATGGTTCCTGGATGCCTCATGCATTCAAAAGCAGCTGAACCCAAACTGGAACAGGTACAGAGAGAGACTCTGAGGAGGATTAAGGAAAAGAGGTACCTGTTCTAGGAGGGAAGATTAGAGGAATTTAGCTTGTTTAAGCTAGCAAGGCAAAGGCTGTGTGAAAGACTGTGATTACCTTGCAGAAAAGAGGTGCAGGGGATAAGCAGAGAGAGGGAAGTGAAGCCATTTCAGCTAAATGATGATGCTGCCTTTGAAGCAAATGGTGTAAATTGGGTCTAGATAGCTTTGTGCTGCAAGTTAGAAAGGCTTTGGTTGTTTTAATAATGTTTGAAGAAATGCTATCCAGAAGGAAGTGCTCAGTGGGAATAATGGGGATGAAAAGCCTGGCAGGTTTTAAAGCAAGATCACCCCTCACAGGTGGGATTATGTGATGTGGTTGGCAGGAAGAGAAGGCTGCATTCAAGGACCTCTCCAATTCAATGCACACCAACATTTTCCTTTGCTGAAGGAGTGGGTTGGGTGTAGACCTGGATTGTGGGTGTTAGGCTCATCCTATCTGGGTTCAAAAAGCTGCTGGAAAGCTAGAAGAACATAGTCATGTCCTAGAAAGATCTTTCTCTTCTGTTCTTGGAGACATGGAGTGTGAATTCCCTGTTTCTTGATCATGGGGAGATTTTAATACACAGATTGTCAGAGCTGGAAACCTGATTAACTCAGACCCTCTCTCTGTCTGGCTGATGATATTAATATTTACTCAGCAGGGTACAAGCCCTTTGGGTGCTCTAACCCTGTCCAGTGCTGTGTGAAGAACCTGTATGGAGGCTGAAGAAGCTTCTGTGGATGAGGGTGTTCATGTTGCACCCAAACCTGGGTGGGAGACCCCTGAAGAGAGCAGACAGTCTCCAGTCTGGCAGTCTCTCAACCTTACAACATATCAGTACCATGCTGATATGGTTATATATATATACACCATATATATTTTCACCTTTGAGGTGGTAACAGCATCCTGGGGGGGTTGGTAATGGACACTCTGGCTGGAATCAAGGCACTGGATGTGATGGGATTTTTATCATCTCTGTTGATACAGCATCCATGAGCCCCTGGGATGCTGCTCTATTAGGCATGGTCTAAAATTGGGTTGGTAAGATTGGTAAGATTGGTCTGTCCTCCCTATTGCTTAAAGATAACAGAATGTTCTCTCTGTTTTGAGAGCTTCCTGATCAGCAAGGGAGGAAAAAGAGAGGAAATCATCAGCTAGATTGATTCTGACCAAGAGCTTTCCAGGGATCATAATACAACAGAGAGAGAAATGCAAACCCATGTTCCAAAGGGACAACACCACATTCCCTCTGCAGAAAGGAGGGAGTTGGCCTTGATTTGATCCACCTAGGAACTCAGAGGATTGATTCATGGAGCTCTGGGGCTATTCTCCCCCAAATAAAGGAGAGCAAACTCTCTGTGTTTTCCTCCCAGAGCATGGCTTCCCTGCAGGGCTGCTGTGCTCAGCACTGTGCTGCAGGAGGAGGAAGGAGCTGGGGAGTTTGCCCTCAGGTTCCTCCAGAGCCAAGGCTGCAGGCAGCAGCTTGAGAATCCTTCACTCTGCCCACAGGGGTTTCCTCTTCCCATGGCTGAGGAGGGATTGTTGTTGCAGTTCATTAGAGCTGTGTGGAAACATTCAGAGGCAAATCTGGAGCCCTGTCAGAGATGCCTTGTAGGGTTCTGTTCCAGGCTGAAAGTGCAAATCAGCTCTTGTGAAAGATGCTGTGTGATGCCTGAAGGGAGAGAGGGAGTGAGCCAGAGCTCTGGCATCAAGAGGGAATGCAGGAGAAGAGACCAAGGGCCAGATGTGGACTAATTAAGACTCATTTTCTGGCTTCCCCAGCTCCATGTTGAATGTGCACTTCAACCTCCTTTCTCTTTGATTTCAGTGCCAGCACAGTAAAAGGTTCATGCTGGTGAAAAGGTAGCAGGAGAGAAGAGTGAAGGATCTGCCCTAGCCAGCAGCTCAGCACCACCTCTGAGATCTGTGTCACTGGGATGTGAGAGAGTTCTCCATCTCTTGCTGCTGTGTTCCAGATCATTTCCTCTGACTCTCTGCATATGTTCCCAGTTCAGCAGCACCCTTACCCAACCACTGAGCATTCCCATTTTGCTGCCTTTTCATGAATGTTTGTTCACTGGAGCATTTTCCAGGGAGTGTGTGTGGTGCACAGAGCCAGAGCCCACAGCCCAGCAGCCTCCAATACACAATCCAAGGTGAGGAATCAAGCCTGGAAACAAATCAAGGATGGATTCTGTGCCAGGGGCTGCCTGTGGTGTGAGACAGAGGGACTCTGCCCCTGGGAGTCTGGCAGAAGATCCCATGTAGATTGATTAATAACCCAGGGATCATCATGGTCCTGCTGAAGTGCCCTTAAAATCCAAATACAGTCTCAGCCCCTGCCACACTGAAGCACCTCACTGCCTTCTCTTCCCACCACAAGGTTTGTTCTCTGGGTTCCTACTCTCTTCATCCAGCTGGAGAATGGGAGCACAATGAGGTCTACTGACTGCATGGTGATGAATGGCCTTTGGGAACCATCCCATGAGCCCCAGATCTTCAGGAGGCTACTGGGAGACAGAAAGGATATATGCAGAGCTAGGACTGAATGTGGTTCTTCTACAGCTCCAGGGTTCATGCACAAAAGGGACCACATGGCCTGGGTGAGGACTTCAGGGAGTGTTGGGAGCCCAGGCTGTTGTGTGGCTAGAGCAATGCAAATTCCTAATTAGTGCAGATAAACATAGTGGAGCTAATTACTTCTCCTCTTTGATGGCTGTGCACAGGATGCAGTGACTAACAGAGGCTGCTTTGCTTTCTTCTGTGCTGTGAAAGCCAAGGCCACAGCATGAATTTGGGAAGGACTTGCCAGGAAAGCAAAGGAGTGGACAGAAGAGCTGACACCAAAGTTGAGCAGCTCTGAATCCTGCACCAGCCTCTGAGCAGGGAACTTGGACTTGGATGGCACAAGCTTTAGATTCTGCTTCTTTGCCTGCAAATGCAGCTGCTGCCTGGGCAAAAGCAGCCTGGCTTTAAAGTAGGTCAGACTCTGCAGAACTGAAGTCATCTCAGGATGCTCTGGAAGAGAAAGAAATACATGTCAGTGTGACACCACTTCATAGTGGCTTTTAATAGAGTTGCTCTGCATTTACTGAGCCATGGGATTCAGACAGTGGCTGTCACACAGCAGAAATGCTGCATCCAGCTGGGACAAACCATGGGTCACCAATCCCACCTGAAGGGATGGACTCCAGCAGAGATGAGGGCAGCACAAGACAAACATAGAAGTGGAGGTTCAAATTCTCAAGCTGCTTCCCCCAAAAACTGGACATGGAGAAGCACCAGGATCCTGAACATGTTGTTAGCAGATTTGGGGCCCCCAAAATCTAGTTACTACTCAGACTCTCATGTGTCTCATTAAGGAATCACAGATCTTTTTTTGGATAGTCTGTCAGCAGTCCTGCCTGGGCTGCTTTAATACCATGAGGGCATCCTGGACACTCCTTTGGGCTTTCAGACACACAGTTAGCAGCTGAGGGTTTTGAGCAGCTTGTTAGTGGTTTGGGAATTGGAAAGGTGGCATCACTGAATCCTCATTTCAGGCACCTGCTCAGCAGCTGTGAGGTTTGGATCCTGCAGCTAGCAGTCCCAGAGGCCTTCAATCCTCTTTTCAGAGAAGCATTTCCCTTAGGCTGGAGAGAAACTCACATTTTTTTTTAGTCCTGGCATTCCCCAGCAGCCAAATCCTTCTGCTTCATTGTCCTGGGAGGCAGCAGTCCCAGGCTCTGTGGCTGCTGAGCTGCAGTTTGGCCCTGTTTTGTTCTGTGCTCTAAATTCTGTCTTTAGTTTAACACATTAAGCCAATCTGTTTCTTTTTTTCCCCAAACCCAGCTGCAACTGGAGCCCTTGGCAGGGAGCTTGGCAGCTCTGCCCATCTGACAGCACTCATTGGCTGCACAGGCTTTGGGGAAGGCAAAAGAGGAGGAGAAGGAGGTAAAAGCAGATCAGCAGATGAGCACAGCACCTCTGAGAGGTTTTCCCTTCTCCCAGAGCCACCCCACTGCTCCAAGGAAACACAAAAGAGAGTGGAAAGAGAAGAGCTGCTGACTCTCTGAGGAATGCAAGGCTGAAGCCAGCTCCACCTGAGGCATCTCTGGATTATTCATGGCTCTCTGTGCTGCCTGCTGTCCCCCACTGGGAAAGCAAGTTTCTCATCCAGAGAGAATCAGAGAATCATCATGGTTGGAAAAGCCCTCTGAGATCATGGAGTCCAACCATCCACCCAAAACCACCATGCTCACCCCCAAACCATGGCCCTCAGCACCACATCTGCATGTTCTCTGAACACTTCCAAGGGTTGGTGACTCCCCCACTGCCCTGGGCAGCCTGGGCTAGTGCTTGACAGACAGTTCAAAGCCCAATCCCTCTTTCCTGCACTGAGCTGAGGCTGTAGGATGTGAAGGCATCACTGCATTCCCTTCCCAGGTGAGAGCTGCCAGAAGGATCTGGCAGAAGAGGCACAGATGGGATGTGGATCCATGACCATGGAGAGCATGTCTGCTCTGGGCAGGCTTTGTTCTCAGTGCCCTCAGCAGCTCCATCTGAGCTAGCAGAGCTCTGCTGAGCCAGGCAGCAATTAGCTTTGTATTCTCCCTGTCTAGACAGCCCTTGGAAATGGTACTTGTGAGCTGAGAACTTCCAGCTGGGGTAGGTTGGTTTCACAGCCTTGCCTGATGGCTTTGCTGCTTGGTGAGGGGTTCCTGTCCTCCTGGCCCACAGCCCAGTTCAAGCTGATTGTCAAAGCATCCTGGGACCAATTCCTGTTGTTGTGCTTGATGACCAGGCATGGAAAATGAATCAGAATGAAAATCAGAGCAACATGAAGGCAGCATTTGATGTGGGCTTGTTTGCATCTTACTTCTTTATTACCATAGCAGAGGAAACTCCATGATCACAGGAGAGATTTGTGTGTTATGCTAGGCTTCAGGCATGATCAAGAGTTTATATTAAATATGATATTAAGCAGGCTCCAATGCACATATATTAAACAGGTATTTAGTATAAATCAGCTGGTTCTTCTTATACAATGCCATCAGCATTTCACTACAGCACTGTGTTAGAAATAAAAGGGGTTGAAGGGATTAGCTGGAGCTCTCTGGTTTACCTACCTAACCCAAAATACTGGAGAACATAGTCTACACCTGCTGTGACCTCTAACTCTTCTAAGTCACTTCTAGATCAAAACACAGCCTGTCCAGGAGAGGAGGATGTGCTGCAGAATGCCTCCCAGCATCTGAGACACAGTTTTCACTTGTAATGAGGGCAGTTAGCTTTGTGTTGAGGTCAGGCAGGTACTGAGGGGTGATCTCTGTTGCCCACACAGCACTCTTCTGTTGAAAATACACCCAGGTCCCATCAGCCCTAGGGCTTTGTGACTGTTGCTGCTGCTCCAGTGGGATTTATTGGCATGTTTGGCTCTTTCTGTATCCTCATGCAATCTCTGTAGCTGATGCTGTCATTGAACAAACTAATAGCATTGTCTTGACATAATTTGGATGCTGTCCTGCAGTTAACAGGTTCTAATACAGCTCTTTTGCAGTGCAGATGCAGTTGCCTCCTTCACCCTGCCAGCTCCTAGAGACATTGTGCACCAGCTCATCTCAAAAGGGGCTGGTGCTTGCTCTGCTCTTCATGATCATCTTCATGCTCCCTTGGTGGTGGTGCTGGTGGCACTGACCCAGCATGAGCTGCTTACACTTTTGTTTCTGGTCTCAGCAGGACATAAGGAGCAGAACAGAAGTAGAAGCATGTCAAAGAAGAAGGAATCTGTTCCTAGGTTGGGTTTTGGGCTCATGGGAGAGACAGGGTTAAAGATGGAGACATTGTCCTGAGCTCCAGAAGGGTTCAGATTAACAAGGTGACTTTCTGCTTTTAGTTTGGAGCACAACAGAGATGCAGCATGGAGGGAACTCAGGAACCTTGATTCTCCTGTGGTTTTTATTCACTCCCTGAATTTACTAGAGGATGCAGAGTGCAAGTAACTGAAGGGCAGGCTGTGTACACACTGTAAATTGATGTGGTGGCACAAGTCTGGGTAGAAATTCCCTCCTGTATTACAGGAGTGGGATAATATTCAACATCAGAGTGAATAGTGGCTACATACCAATTGAGATCCAGAACAACATCCCATTACCAAGAGTCCTGATGGCTGCCACTGAATTCAGAAATCACATTAGCTTCTTCATTTGTATTTCATGCCTGTGCTCATGTTTATGTGGTTTCTGCTAGGTGATGAGAACACTGGTTAGAAAAGCCAGGAGGAAGAATCAGGGCTTGTTACTGGCTCAAGGACAAGTGTAGGACACCATTTCTGATTGACTAGGAGGGAGGTAAAGGCAGAGCAGGGCAGAGCATCTCAAATAGGGACAGAAGAATGTTAATGCACTTGTACACAGAGAAATTCTGGTCACAGAAAGAAGAAATCACATAAGAAATGGATTTCCCTTAGTATTCCTTAGGTTCCTCTGGCAACACCCAGAGTTTGTTAGCCATTGGAACAGGCTTCCCAGGGAGGTGGGGGAATCCCAGTCTCTGAAGGGGTTTAAAAAGCATCTGGATGTGGTAGTTAGGGCATGGTTTAGTCTTAGGGACATGGTTTTAGATGATGTTGATAGGTTGCTGGTTGGACTTGGTGATCTTAGAGGTCTCTTCCAACCTTGATAATTCTGTGGTTCTCTCAACACCCTGTCCGGGCAGCAACAGAATCTTTAGCAGTGGCAATCCAAGACCAGTAGCAAAGTGATCATTTTCCTGGTAGGAGCTGTTTGCCCATGAATGGGTAATTATTGAGCCAGCAGTTCCTCTGTGCACAGCTGGTTGCTGCTGGGACAAACCAGTCAGAGTCAAAGGTGGGGAGAGGGAAGCATGATCTTAAAGAAGAAAGTTAGGAGAGCCCTT
Source organism: Galbula dea (assembly GCA_013399015.1). Lineage (NCBI taxonomy): Eukaryota > Metazoa > Chordata > Aves > Piciformes > Galbulidae > Galbula > Galbula dea. The sequence continues at coordinate 19,719 of VWZX01006846.1, read as the reverse complement.
AAGCATAGAAATCACTTGCAACTGTGTCCCAGCAAAGCTGGTGGCATGAAAGCTGGGACAACCACAACAGAAACATGCTAGAGAGATGTTCCTGGCACAGGTTACCTAGAGAGGTTGTGGATGTCCCAGCCCTGGAAGTGTTCAGGGGCAGGTTGGACAGGACTTTGAACAACCTGCTCTAGTGGAAGCTGTCCCTGCCCATGGCAACAGGTTGGAACTAGTTTCTCCTCTCCAATAGCATTTTACCTGCTAGACAGACTGTGGCTGTTTGTGCTGGGAGATGAAGATAGGGTTGGAGCTGAAGGCACCACAGAGGAAGGCTCCTTGTGTTTGCTCCACACCTGCTGGACAGACTGTGGCTGTTTGTGCTGGGAGATGAAGGTAGGGTTGGAGCTATGCACGCTTAATTTTCACACAGCACAATGGCACAGGTCTTTAATTCCTAAATATAGCCAAGTCTTCAGGTTTGCATCCCCCAGAGGGGGTGGGGTGATGCTTTTGCCTCATTTTGGGGCTAGAACTTGAAAGATGACACAGGTGGCAGGTAGTGAACTCGTGCAAAGGAAGCTGTTACACTGGGAAAAAGAAATGGGTTTGCTAATCCACAGAGAACACTCCCAGTTTCCTTCAGAATCCAGAGAATTGCTGCATTTTTAGCACTCTCCTGACCACAGAGCTGAGCAGCTCATTTCTGCCAACTGGAAGGCATGAGAAAGCAGAAGGAGGAAGATGAGAAGGGACAGCAAGTCTCTTTTTTCTCTTCCTGTAAGTTTAAAAAACAGAGAAAAAAAAGAAGGAGAAAAGTGTCTCCTGCCCTTGCTGTCCTGCTTTGTTAGCAGCATGCTAGCTCTGAGGGGGCTCAGGAAGGAATGAGCTAAAGATTGCAGAAGAAATGAATCCTGCTCAAGACAGGCTATGATCATTAAGGGAATTTGAACTTTGCCTGAAGCTATGCACAGCAAATGTTTTAAATCATAACCTCTCTGTGACCTCCAGAAAGATCTTCCCCAGTCTGAAAGTAAAATTCAGAAGGAGAAAATGGAGAGAGTAAGCACTTCAGGCTTTGAACACAGCCATTGTTGAACACAGCCTATGTAAAAGCTTTCTCAATCCCTCATGCACTTGCTGATGAGAAAACCCTCACCTCTTGCTGCCCCTTCTTGGGGTTTGGGGGAGTGGCTGACAGGTGAGCAGAGCACTGGACTCAGCAGCAAGGTTTGCAATCCTTGGCACAGGCAGGATGAAAGAAGGTCCATGAAGGGCTGTGTTGTTACCTGACTGCTTGGCATGCAGACCCATCCACTGCATCTCTGGCCAAAGCTAAAAATAGAAATGTTTCTTCCCCAGTTGGCATGCAGGAAGAATCTGAGCATGGGGACTGGGGGCATGATGGAGTTTCATGGGAGAATGTCTCCTTTGGTTAGTTGTATATGGCCCATGACAGAAGCAATGAGCAGGAGCAGCTACACCTTGGAGCATCCTGAGGAGCAGAGCTGGCTCAGAGCCTGCAGATGCTGTGTGCAAGATCTGAGAGGACAAAGTGAACTCCAGAGGTGTTCCTGTTGGAAGCATAATGTTAGGCAGGAAGCACATGGCCTTTGTGCCCCATGGGGAATGAAACACTTCAGCTCCAACCTCCATCCCTTCTGAGTCACCTGAGTGATTTGAGGCACCCAGACAGAGAAGCTGTACCACACAGTTTTGGTTGCAGCTCACATCTGAGGCAGGGTCCCTGTAGTGTCACAGGCTGGGGACTTGAGAGCAGATTTTCCTTAGGGTAAGTACCTGAGAAGCCAGCCCAAAGAGAGGATGACTGGGGAGGGCAAAGGGATCCATACCTATCATGGTTACTAAAGGGAAGGTGACAATGACACCCTTGAGCCAACTGTTCCATATTTCATGACCAATCCATTCTGCTGGGTCAATTTATCCACTGCCAACTCTTTAGCTTGGGACCCATCTGCCTTGCCACAGATGTCATGCTTCCAGGTGAGGTGATGGATGGGCCATCATGTTCCTCAGACAAGACTCTGCTCTTGGCAATGATAGCTACTGACAGTCTGATTGCCTTCCCACCTCCTCAATCTCACTCTCCACAGTCCTATCGACATCTGGATCTCCAGCAGAGAAGGATGCCTCAGGGCTCTGGGCCCATTTGGGAGTCTTTCATTCTCTTTGGGACCTCTGCCACATAACAACAAGCTGGATGATGTCAACAGCCTGCCAGGAAGAACAGGAAGGCAGCTTCACTACCTCTGAAGTTAAAGAGCTATAGGAAAAGGAAACCTCCTTGTCAGCCTTGTTTCAGTTGGCCACAAACACCCATCGTGGCTGATGACCCAAGAGAGCTCATACTGCTCTCCTCCTCTCCAATATCCTAGTGACCCCAAGCACAGGTGGTGGGAGCCTGGGAACCTTTCAAGGGGTGTCACAGCAGGTCTTTCTCAGCCTTGTTGAAGTATCTGCAACAGTGGAGGAAATAAGCCACTGCCTCAGAGATGGCTGGGAGGCTCTGCCCTGGGCTTTGGTGGTGGGACCTTCTCATTGAAGTAACACTGGTTTGGATTGTTCTTGATGTAGTAGACACTGTTAAGGCTTCACTATCTTGTCATGTTCATTTGGGGCAAATAATTGATGGGGAATAAGTTTTACCCCTGTTGGGTTTACATTAGGCTAGTTGTCTTCCTTCTGCATGTGTGTTGGTGAGAAGTCTCCTCTCCTCAGTGACGTTTGTAAGCAGCGTGACCATGGTGAAATGCCTACTTACAGCCAGCCTTACTCTTTTTTAACAGGTCCATGCAGAGCAGCTTTTTCTTCTGGCAGGAACAGCCAAACACCCCCTCAGCAAATGCTAGAGCCAGTAGGCAGCCAAGCTCTCCACTTCCTTCTGAAGGTTCAGCTACTCTGCAGCTTGAGGTCCATAGGTGAGGACCTGACGCCCACTGAGGAGGTGAAAGGCAGAGTGCGAGCGGTAACGTATATCCTAGGAGGAGCTAAGTCTTGACCTGTTTGACATTCCCTGAGGAGCAGTCCCAGGGAGCTGGTTGCAGCCTGACCTTGATGTGTTAGACCAGCTCACCGTGGTAGTAGTCAAAGCACTGATAAGATCAGCTTGAATCTTGTCACTGTGGTTTGCTCTGGAGGGAAAGGGGGAGGTGAGGTAGAGGAGATGGAAGGGAAGAGAGCTAAAGCTCTTCATGCCAAAGGGAAAGGAGCTCATCACCCCTTAAATATGGTTACCCCAAAGCCAGGCAGAAAGGGGTGTTGGCATGGGAGGAGCAAGGATTCTGTCAGTGTCATGTGTTTCCTTTCTCCACAGCTGCCACTGGATGGGAGTAACATGAACCACCCAACACCACAGCTAGGTGGTGAGGCCATGCAGGGAGAAGGAGAAGCATTGAACCTGATACTTGTCACCATCCCAAGCTTGGACCAGCCATCCCAAAGAGGGATGTCACTATGGGTATCTCTACCCTAGGCATTGGCCCAGGAGGTGCCACCTACTCAGTCATTGCTCATAAGAAGAGGACAATGGTTCAGGAGTGACTGCATGGGGAGGAGAGCACCCACAACACTGAATAACTCATGCTCTTGTGAAGAATCATTTCACAGCCTGCTGGAAGGAAAGAATGTTAGACCTCATTTGGGATTTCAGACAGCCTTTGGATGTCACCTTTCCCTGTTCCCCTACATTAAGGAATACCTGAACCAATACAATGTCAAAAGCAGGACCTTCTCCTCCTCCACCAGCTTCCAGAAGACCCAGCTGCTGCACCACAGGCTTAAATCTTCATTTGAAATCTTGTCCCAAATATCAGCTCCTCAGCATCCTGTTTTCTGGCCCACATGGCCTCCAACTTGCAAACACTGAGCTACTTCTGAGTGCCTCCCTCTGTTCCTCATGTCAAGGGTTGTAGTAGGATCTCTGGCATTGCTTTTGTACCCTGGATGGATGATGATGTGGTGTTAGGCTACAGGTGCAGTGTGCATAGGAGAAACTGGTCTCTCATGAAACATCATCTCCTGGGTTGCTTCTAGATGGTGATATTTGACTGATGGCTGCAAGACCTGATGGGTGCTTGCAGTTGTATCTGGTTCTTGTTCAGGTTCTCCAGTTCAGGCTGCCCTCTTACTGCACAGCACTATGTTTGGGGCAGGGTTGAGCATGTAGCCTACAGAATTAGCTAGTAAAGGTGGCTGAGATTCCTCTTTAGAGCTGTTAGGGTGCAAACTGCTTCCATTTCTGCCCAGACACCTGTGGTATGTGCTAAAAGAGAGCAATTTAGCTTCCCCTGCTTCAGCACTGAGTGGGCTGGAAACACAGAATGTTTATCCAGGCCTTTTGCAAATGAGACTTGCTGTGAATGAACACTGATGGTAACTGCAGAGGACTTCACTTGGAAATTCTCTCTCCTGGATGGTTCTTGTCTCTCCTCCCACCACCCCTAAGCTACTGGTTCATGGTGAGCAACAAATTAGTTCCCACAGTCTGTTGTCATTGGCAGCACCACCTGGAAACAGGGAGCATGAAGTCTGCCCTTCATGTCTCTGGGAACAGACACAGAACCAAAGGAGCACAGACCTTGGATATCAGGATGGGGAAAACTTGAGGATATTTGTCATTACCCAAGCTGTGGAAATCAGGAGTATGGTTCTCTTGTCCCAGGATCATCTGGAGGAACTCTGCTGCAGAGGACAGACATTTCCCAACCTTGCTGTTTGTCAGTCTGGTATTGGAGGAGATGATGCAGGCTCTGAAGCTCATCACAATCCATCCCAGAAGATACAGATCTCAGGGGACTGTTTTCTTTCTAGAGTTTGTATGGATCCAGCCAGCCAGGGCAACCTTCACATGGAGCCAGGCCAAGGACTACACTTGCTAGAAGGTGCTGCAGAGATTTCATGTTCCCAGAGAAAGGGAGGCATCACTCTGTGCCTAGTTCTGGAAGAGAAAGATCCTGTCCTGCTTTACATCCCAATTATTTCAGTAACTCCCTAGAACTCCTAGCAAAAGAGATGTCCTGCCATGGCAGTGATGCTTGCAGTAGCTGGGCCAGAGTCAAAGCAAGCCATAAACTCTTGTTACCTAGCCCTAGTTCCACAGTATTCACAGCTAGAGTGGTCAGCAGGGAGGAACATCCCAATGAGTGATGCAGATGGAGACAAGAGTTAAGATCCTACAGCTCCAACAAACACATGTCCACCTCCTCCTGGGGCAGAGACAGGAGAGGACAGGGGAAGGGAATACCCCAAGGGATACAGCACTGCTCTCAGCTGAGGCCATGCCAATGTTGCATAGCAAAAGCTGGTGGTGCCCAAGTTCTGAGATGGTCATGGGCCATAGGAGCTCCTGGGGCTCTGGGGTTGTCACCTTGCACTGCTTTCCTTCACAAAGATCCTCTGGTTCACATGGCTCAGAGTTTTCCAGCTGGATGAGTGTTTGTTTTACTGGGATTTGGGGCTGAACTGCAATTGGGTGTTCTCTGGGAGAAGAACTGCCTTAAGAAATAAGTTTAAGAGTAACATATTCTGGTGGCTGTTGGTGCAGTAAAACCTTTGCTGGGTTTGGGTTACTGTGAGGTTAAGTGATTGATTGATTGATTGATTGATTGATTGATCAACCTCCTTTTCTGGTAAGAAATCTCTGCTTGGAATAAAGCATCTCAAACCCAAACATTCCATCTCAAAGAATTCTCTGTCTCCTTCTTTAGAGCTACAAAGATAACAAGTGGCTGGAGCATGTCCCCTCTGAGGACAGGCTGAGGGAACTGGGCATGGTTAGTTAGCCTGGAGAGGAAAAGACTCTCAGTAGGCTGCTGATTCCAGAGGAAGAGAGGAAAAAACTGACCTTCAAAATCTCACTGAATTGAAAACAGAATAAAAAACCCCTACTTTAGAAATGAACTGCAAACATCTCTTCCAATTCTAGCATTTCCTGAGTGATTTCCCAGTTAATATAAAGTCCAACTGAAGGAGGGTTTGAGATGAAACATCACTTCAAATGAAAAATAATCAAAGCTTGGTGGTTTTTCTTTCCTCCAAGTGCCAGATTAACACAAACAAGAGGAGACTGAAATGTTTATGTTCTCATTTCTTCAATTAACAGCTTGGATTTATAACATGTATTAGCAGAAAACTAATTTATGGGGTGTTTTCTTTTAAACTGGAAAAAAATGGTTCTCTCTCTTTCTCTGAGCTAACTGAGCTTCACCTCCCACTTGTCACAGTCTGAAGCTCCTGCCAGAAAAATCAAACACTACACAAACTTAGGGTTGTAAAAATAATCAAAAGGAAGGAGCAACCAAGATACTCTGCTGGCTCTGGTGAAGTGAGGCTGTTGCTTTGCACATGAAAGACAGCATTGGGAGTAAACTTGAAAACAGCATGTTTTCCCTGAGACATGCCTCAAAATTACCTTTTCACCTAAGGATGGAGACATCCCAGAGGCTGTGCAGCACATGTGGCACTTGCTGTCACACTGCTGCTGGGCTTGCAGCCCTTGGGTGGACTCCACACTGCTTCTCTTCTTGCAGCCCTTCACTAGATTCCCTCCTCCACCCTTGATAGTAGTGATGGGTGTTTTGAGGCTACAGAAAGAGACCTGTTTTGGGAAGCAGCACCCTGCATTCCCTTGTCTTATCCTGAAACAATTTTGGTTTCTTGTGATGGGGAAGCTCAAGATCCCAGCCCTAAAGCAGTAGGATTGAGGGGTGGCATGGGGAAGCCTTTCAGACTGCAGAAGTCTGTGGTGGGCACAACAGCAAGCATCAGACTACTGGTTTAGACTTCTACCTTCTGGATATCTGTAATTTAACAGGAAAATCTCCCCCTCAGCTCCTCTGCTCCCATCTGTTTGCTAAAGATAATGGCAATGCTCTGTTTTCCAGAGATGTAGTAAAGATAAACATAGCCTTCAGGAGCATGAGAGAGAGCTGGGAAGATGAAGGCAATAATGAGTTCTCCTTGTCCAGGGGGGATAACATGAGCAATAACAGGTTTAAGTTGTAGGAAGAAAGATTTAGGTTGGTGTTAGACATTCAGAAAAGTTTCCTCAAGGAATGGGGAATGAAACACTGTGAGAGGTTGCCTGGAAAAGGGAATCTCCAGCATTTCAGGTTTGTAAGAGTGTTAGACAAACATCTGAAGTGGGTTTGGGGAGAGCTGAGGGATCCTTTGGGCTCTGCTTTCCCAGTTCTGTCTGAAAGACTGAGGGGCTGGTAACAGGTGTCTGGTAAGTGCCTTCAGCAAAGTCTTGCTTTGAAATAGCTGGGGCTGATGTTTCACCCCACTCTGCCTGAGCCTTTTCCTACTCTGTCACCAAAAGCCACTCAAAGGCAGTGCAGAGGAGCTGCTGAGGCTCCCTCATTCCTGCTCTGAAGGCATAGTGTCGAGAGAAGGAGAGTGATGGAGAGGAACTGATCCAGACTGCAGCCAGCACATGTGGGACCTCAGCAGGATGCATGCAAAATGTCTTCACAGTCTGGGCACGGAGCAGAGTTTTGTGTAGCCATGTCCTGCTGAGCTCAGGCTGGCCTGGAGATCACTTCTTTAAGGCTTTTGATGCCTGAGTTCTTCTGAATTCCTGGGGAGTTTGACATTAAATCCCTTTAGAAACAGCAGCTGAGAAACCACATAGCCCAGAGGCAGGGTCAGAACAGATGTGAGCATACAGAGCTTCCCTGGGCTGACCTCCTGGCTCAGAGATGCCCTCAGAGAGACTAAGGCATGGCAGGGAAGGAGAGAAATGCTGAGGAGCATTCACAAGCTGGACCCTGCACAGCCTCACAGGGCTGGGAAGGCAGCAAGGAGACTGGGCTTGAAACCTTCCACCCTGATGGGGGGAAAAGCAGAGAACAACCCCAGAGGTTGCTCACCTGGGGCTTATCCTCCTCCTTGCCAAGCAGCAGTGCCTGCCCTGGTTGTTACAAGGAGCTGAGCAAAATGTCACTTGAGTCTAAGTTTCACCAGCACTGAATCCCAACAGGAGAGGGCAGGGAGAAGGGAGAGGGCAGGGAGAAGGGAGAGAGCAGGGAGAAGGGAAAGGGCAGGGAGAAGGGAAAGGGCAGGGAGGGGTTTTTGCTCCACCTCCATATTTCTGGGTACCTCTTTCATTCCCCTGGCTCAGCCCAGGGCATGGGCTCAAGCAAAGCTCAGACAAGTGGGTATGTGTGTCTATGTGTGTATGTTTATTGGCCTTTTCCCTAGCTTTGAGGAATGGGTTAAAATCCAAAGCAGAAAGATGTCTTGCTCCTGAAGAGCAGGTGGAGAAGGGTTAACTCACTGCCTTGCAGAGGCTGCAGCCTGTAGGTACCTGCACAAAAACATCCAGCAACGTTTTCCATACAGTTAGAGCCAAAGCAAGAAACACCCAGTCCATCAGATCCTGCAGAGGCACCCAATCACTCCACACCCCCATGGGCATTACAGCAGGCACATCTGTCTGATAACAGACACATCCATGTGAGCAAGGCTTCCTGCAGAGCCCAGAGCTGGCTGTGCCAAATTCCAGCATCTGGCTGTAAGTGCTCATCAGCTGGAGAAAGGTGGTTTGTGCATCAGGTGACAGAGATATTTCCACCTTTGGAGTTTAACAGGAGCTTCTCTGACCTGCCAAGAGGTCTGTGCTGTCACCCGGGTGGCATCTGAGACCTGGAGGTGCTGAGCTTCTCTGGGCATAAACAAGCAATGCCTCTGTTTGCTGTTGAGCAGTGCAGCTCTGAAGGGGTTAAATGTGCTCTAGTGAAATCCTGGGCTGCTGTAGTTTATTTCTGTTTCCCTCCAGTGGAAAGCTCATCCCTGCAAACATTTATTGGACATTGACAGAACATTTCTTTTCCTCCTTAGCATGAAAAGATTTGGGAGGGAAGGATTAATCTCAAGTATAAGTCACCAGGTTGGCAGGAAAATGATGCAGCTAACTCTGTGCTCCAAATGCACCAGTCCTGGAGCTGGAAAGCTGCATGCAGGCAGGAGAGGCAGTTTGGAGCAAAGACACAGCCAATCTCCCTGGCTCTGATCTCTCTTTCCCGTTGCAGCAAGAGCAGGCAGAGGCAGTGCTGAACTCCTTGGTTCAGTGCCTTTGGAAAGCTTGAAAGAAGGAGAAGTGTTCAAGGGAATGAAAAGCCTGGTCTCTCTGAGTTCTGGGATGCTGGGCTTTGATGAATTTGCTCAGTCATCTTGGTGTGAAGGGTCTGCCAAATAAAGAAATGCTCAGAGAACACAGCCTGGGAAACGCTTACCAAAAACCCAGCACAGGCAGATGCCTCCAGGGATGCAGGAAAGAAAAACTGCCTCTGGCTCCATCCTCCAACTCCCCTATGTGAGCCTCCAAGCCAGGGCCATATGCAGCTTCAATAGCTTTAATCCCTTTAGCACCTTCTCCCCATAGCAGCAGAGTGCTGACATCCCACTTCACAGCCTGGGAAATCAGCCCCAATAGAGCTTGCCCGGGTTTAGGAGCCCTTACCCCCCACACCATGTCTGCTTAAGCTTCATTAACCATTGCAGGAGCCATGCAGCCACCCTCAGCTGGCAGGAAGGTGCTGAGCTGCCTCAGTAAAGGCCAACTGCAGCCCTCAGCACTCTGTTGAAAGCAGAACAGTCTCAGCCACAGAGAGCTGGGACTCAGGAGGTCCCAAGGGAAGCAGGAAGGCTTTTGAGAGGTTGCTGAGCTGGTGGCTGCACAGGCACTACCCTGAATTTCTGGAGCTGTCTCAGCAGTGATCCTCATGTTGATATAGCATGTATCTGAATGCAGGTTGAAGTCCTTTTGCTTTGGGGGGAAGCAGGAGCCTTCCTCTCTCAGAGACTGTGTTGAATCCTAAGTCATAGAATGGCTCAGGTTGGAAGGGACCTTAAAGATCATCTAGTTCCAACACAAGTCTGAGGTTTGAAGGACACAGGGAGCACTCACATTGCCTGCCCTGCAGGATGGGAGCCCACTCCAGCTCCAGGGTCAAACACCAGTTGGATTCTTTGACAGCCTTTCATGCTCTGTCTTGGGCAGGTTGGTTGGTGCTAGAGATTTTGGCTAACCACTGTCAGGACAAATAAGCCTTGGACCTGCTGGAGCCAGGAAAGAAGCAGAAAAGAAAGGAGAGTTCCATCTATTTTGAGAAGGAGAAGAAGGAACAGTGAGGAGTTCTCCTTTCTGAAGGCTGGGATTCTCTCACTGGCCACTGTCATGGAGGAAGGGTGTGCAGTGAGGCAGGAGCCCTCACACCTTGTCCCATGGCTGTGGTGGGGTGAGGAAGGCTCAGAGCCAGGCTGGCAGTGTGTCTCAGGGAGTGACAGTCCCATGGCTGAGGCTCAGACAGCCTGGCTGTGCCTGCATGTGAGGAGGGGATGCTGGAGGAACCTGTTCTAACCCTTCAGCTCATCTGTACCTCCTCCACCCTCACATCATGAGCTGAACCCCTTTGAGCCCTCATAAACCAACCACCACTCTGCAGTTCTTTCAAGAGGGAGCTGCAAGCTCAGCTTACCAAGCCAGAGCCTCCAACCTCCCAAATCCCAGTATCCCTCAGCAGAAGGATGCTCTTTGTGCAGAGCACAGAGATCCTAAAGCCCCTGCTAACACATGCTAGGGAAGACTCCTTCCAACCTCACTTGGGGCTTTCATCCAGGCTCAGCTTTTGAGGAGCACAGCCCAGAGTAGGTCCTAGCTCAGGGTCCTCCTCAGAAAAGCAATTTGCCTGCTACAGCTCCTTTCTCCCAGACAAGCCTATTGCCTTCAGGTTTCTTCACCACAAGCTATGCAGAGACAGTTGACTCTTACATTCCCAAGGGGAGCAAAAAGAGAAACTTTAATTACCAGCCAAGTCCAACAATGCAAATCTATCTAGGTTAATGAGGATCCCACTGGCACACACTGGATCTGAGCAGGTAGGTATTTCCCTGTAATTGAAGAGAAAAGCTATTCACCAGGCAAAAGTTCTTTTAGTAATCCTAGGGACTTTCTTGATGCAATTAAAATGGTGATGAGACCTCTGAGTCCTTCCTACTTTACTTTCAGTATTTTCCCACCCAGCCCCACCTGTGCTCCCAGGGTACATAAGACTCAAACAGGGGCAAGTTTTTGCTCCTTTCAGACAGCTGATGGAGTTTGCAGGGGCTCAGGGTTGGCAGGGAGGGTGCTGGCAGGACCTTTTCCCCCCTGGGGGCTCAGGGTTTCTGCTGTAGCCTCTGATTTCTCTGTTCTTTCTTATATCCATGAATCCATCTAGAGATATCTAAGTGCTCCCTTAGGTTGAACTTCAATTTTTTTGGGTGCTACCTGTCTGTATTTCTGTCTCTATTTAAGATACTGATTTTAGGTGCCTGTAACTATTCCTTCTGAATTTTCTCCTCACCTAAGCTGCCAGGCAGTGCCTACTTCTATTTAATGGACACATCAGTGGTAAAGGAGATGGATACTGAAGTAGGGACCTCTGGTGCCTGACCTCCTAAGCACTGTAAGGCACAGAGCACTCCTGCACTTCCAGAATGCAAAGCAAACCAAACCAACCCCAACTTTAGCCTAAAAAACCAGAGCCAGGGTTTGCAGCTCAGCTGGGGGCATGCCCTTTCTATCCCTCCTGCAATAAATCTACTGCTTCTTCCAGAGGTTGGTCCTGGGCAGGGGTTCTGGGGTTCAGGAGAAATGTTCCAGTGCAGTTACCTTACTCTGAAAAGAGCTGAGGCTCCTGGGGATGTGACCAGGCTTGCAAGTGGTTAAGCTCTTTAGGGAAATTGCATGTCATCCTTGGCTGCTTTACAGCTGTAAACATCATCCAGCCAGAAGTGTTGCACTGTACTCAGATTGTACCTGCTCATGCTAATATGTCAGAGGGGATGGATTGGAACAAAATTCAAAGGAGGATGCACTGGTTCCCTTTTCTCTCTCTCTCTCTCTCTCCTCTGGCTGGCAGTGAAATGCTTTGCTAGCCACCATAGCCACTGCTTTTAGGCCAGTGCAACACAGCAGAGCCTTTCTGAGCCACTATTAGGAATGATTGCAGATCTAATTATAGACTCCCTGCTATTTGCATTTAAATGTTTGGAAGCCCTGTGGAAGGGCAGGATATAGCTGTAGCAACTACAGAACACAGCAGCCTCCTGGCCAATATCTTGCAGCCTAAGTAAGGAAGGCAAGAAATAGATGAGGATTGATTAACTGCTACCAAGACTCACTGCAGAAGGAGAGAGGAGACAAGAGGAGTTCAGACAAGCTGTGGGGCTGTGCCATGGATCCCTGATCTAGCCAAGAGGAGAGCCCAGCTGGAAGGCTGAAGAGAGCTGCTCTGTCTAATCACCTGATGCCATATACTTGCCACTGCCTTCAGCATATATATTAAGCTTAAAGACAACAGAAATCATGTTGTTAGCTCTTGAAATACACAATTATTATGGTTCCCTCTTTTCCTATTCAGAGCATTTGCTACTCCCCTTATCTACAGATTGTGTAGACTCAGGAACTGCCTCAGGATGAGATAAAGGCTAAATGGTAATGAGCAACTCTACATCAGTAGACTTTTTTCCTCCTTTGTAGATCCTCTGGAAGACCTTGGAGATTTGCCTGGCTGGAAAGATGATAAGCTCCTGAAAATGTGTCTTCAATATTTTGTGGGTCATACTGTTCTGGGCACCTTCCTCCACTTGGAGAAACCCCAAAATCTGTTGACTTTCAGAGTGGCTCCATCCAACCGATGGCAGAGCCTACCTAGAGAGAGTGTTTGCATATGCAAATGAACATGCACATATGCTAATCATTGCCATTCAGGAAGGAGAGGGCTGGCATCACCCAGCTGGAGGCTCCATGCTGCTCTCAGTTATTGCCATTGCTCTGAGCACTAGGAAAATCTGTCCTGCAAGGGGAATCAGTCTTGTTTTATCTTGGCCATCAGTTGCAGCCCAACCTTGTCATCTTGGCTCAGGGAAATACTAACCAGCCTGAGAAGCAACTTCAGCTGGAGTATGGTGCAACTTGGTAGAGCATCCCAAAGCAAGGAGCAGGAATCCTGGACAGATTAAACATGAATTAGTTCACTTTGCCTTTGCTGCTGAATCTTGACATGGATGCAAAATATGTAAGGAAGGTGACATCCCACAGGGGGAAAACAAGATGGGACCTTTCCAGGAGTGCCCACCCCTCCTCTGTGCTCCCCTGCTCTCTCTAAAAACACAAGCAGACCTTTGCACAAGGTGCCAGAGCTCAGGGATGTGTGAAAATAGAGAACCACACCTGGTATTGACCTAGGAAAGGTGCCAGTGGGGACCAAGGAGGACAAGGGAGGGCAGCTGCTAAGGAAATCCCTCTGCTACAAATCAGCAGATAATCAGCACATCTATTCATGCTCCTAGCTCCTGGGCACTTCAGAGCCAGCAGATCTCTGCACTCCTATTGATTTTCTGTCTGGATCCTTAGGGGATGGTGCTCACTGAAGATAAGGGCTTTCCCCCTTGGGCTGCACATTGAATGAGGCAGGGTGCTCACAGCTGAAGCAGAAGCGTCTCCTGCTCAGAGCATGCTGCAGGAAGAGCAATCATGTGCAGAAACCTCCTTGTCTGGGGAGCTGGTGTCTACCAAGCAATGCAGCAGAAAAGGCTGATCTCTGGTCCTGAGCATGGTGTTGCAGGAACACCTGGCCTTGGGGTATGGGCTTGAAAGGCCTGGAGTTGGCTGAATGGGGGCTGCAGGTGCCAGTAGAATATCTCTGATGTAATCATAGAATCACCAGAGTTGGAAGGGACCTTAAAGATCTTCCACTTCCAGCCCCTCTGCCTGGCAGGGACACCTCCCACTAGATCAGGTTGCCCAGGGCCCCATCAAGCCTTGTCTTAAAAGCTTCCAGGGATGAGGCTTCCACAACCTCTCTGGGCAAGCTGTTCCACTGTCTAACCACCCTCATAGAGAAGAACTTCCTCCTAATATCCAACCTAAATCTTCCTTCCTCTAGCTTACACCCATTTCCCCTGCTTCTATCACTGTCTGACCTCCTCAAAAGTCCCTCCCCAGCCTTGTCACTCATTGTGAGTTTCTTTTACCCTTTTGGCAGGAGAAGGAGATTGAGGCACGAGGAGTGTTGTCTCTCACCTTTCCCCTCCCTTGGCTTTGCCCTTGTTGGAGTGGGAAGATGATTAAGAGGAGTCAGCAAAAAAACTGCTGTCAAGTGGCCTGGCAAACCTCTGTGCTGGCAGCCAGAGCCACCTCCTTGGCCCCAAGGATGCTCACATCTGCAGCTGGTCACCCCCACATGCTTTGGGGTCCTTCTCCTCAGGTATCATTTCATGGAGCCCATGAACCAGCTCTTAACAGGTTAATAGCCACAAAAATTGTTTTGCTGCCTTTATTCCTCTTGGGAAGGAGCCTTGAGTAACCTCAGCAAAGGGTTGGGAGGTGTGACAGAAGGCTCAGTGTTGTATGAACCAGCTGAAGGAGGATTTTCCACCCTGAACATGCTGCCTGGATGGGGGTCTGAAGTGGGAAGATTTAGAAGAGCAGGCAGAGGCAGAGAGGTGTCCCCAGACCTAGATCTGCCACCCAGGTCACTCCCTTGGTACATCACAGGAATGCCTTGCTGCAGGATGGCTTTGTTGGGAAACAAAGCCCATCTCCAGGGTGTTGGGAGAGAGGAGAAGCAATCCTCTTCTTCCCCTTCAGCAAAATGTGAGAGAGCCATCCAGACAAATTGTGTGATTAGTAGAAATTGCCTCCTCTTTAATCTTTCATGAGCAAACACAGGAATGCCTTGGGGAGGTGCAGATTAATGACATATTAAAGCAATACTAAATGGGGCATGCAACAGGTATTCCACTCTGGCCTCACTCCCTGGGTTCCTCTGGGATTCAGCTCATCTCAAGGTATTTACAACACTGTCTTGTCCTATTATGCAAATAGCCTTTTCCTGCCCCATTTGGGTATACACAATGTTCCTGTGGTACCAGGAGCTAGCAGGAAGGCTGCCCAGTACTGAAAGAAGCAGGGAAAAACAGGAGATGAAGGTCCCATGTTATTAGGATGGAGTAAAAACTCAACCACACTGCAGACCTAATGCTCTTTCTGGCACATGATTGAAAGCACAAATGGTCTTTAATCCTACCAGCAGAATTACTGCTATCTCTGTGCCCTAAGCATGCCTGGAATAGCAAACTTGCAGTCATCCTCCTGAATTCCACTTTGCTGGATTAGTGACTTGTTTGGGGATTTGCTGCTGAAGTACTTGTGTCTATTTGCTGAATAATCTGGCCAAACTTTGGCTTTGGCAGTGAGCTCTCAGCTTGGCAGCCAGGGAACAGGGCTGGGCATGTACACTCCAGGTGCCATGGGTGCCAGCTCAAGAGATTTGATGAGGAACCTTGCAAAACTTCATGTTTTCCTTCAAGCAAGCAGCTCTTCTGCTGAAAGGTGAATTTGCACACTGGAGTCATGACAAAGCACAAAGCACAGCTCTGGGCTCTGCCTGGCAGAGGAAAGGTTGCAAGTGTCACTGAAGAGGCTGAGAAGCCAGCCAAGAAATGTAAGGTACTTGTGTCCTTTCATTTAAATCTCCTTCCTTACAAGCAGAATCTCATTATTTAGTGGATAACTAACTAGCTGGGTCAGAGCAGGGCTTCTGGAGGGGCAGAGAGCTCAGTACCTACCCAGGGAAAAGCATAGCATAGGTGTGAGCATGTTGAGCTATCAGCAGGAGAGAGGGCTAGTGCTAGCATGTTTCTTGCCCACAAACCCTTACAGCATGCCAAATCCTCTGCTGGTCCTCAAACCCTCACCTGGGAGCTGCTCACCCTCCACTCTCTGCCAGCATCTTGCTGAGTCTCTGCAGTGCTCTGAGCAAAATCCTCACTGCAAGGTTTCTGGCTCCAGATCTCCTAACCTCTAAATGATGCCAACCCTGACATTCATCCCTTGAGATCTTCTTGTCCTGAAGTTCTCTTTTCACTCTGTCCCAGAAATTTGGAGAACCAGAGAGAACAGATAATTGGCTGAAATCACTTGGTCTGGTCAGCCTGGAGAAGAGGAGACTGAGGAAAGACCTCACTGCAGTTCAGAGCTTCCTCCCCAGAGGTGAAGGAGGGGCAGGAGCTGATCTCCTCTCTGCTGACCAGAGACAGGACCCAGGGCCATGGCATGAAGCTGTGCCAGGGGAGGGGCAGTGGAGATCTTAGGAGAAGGTTCTTGCCCCAGAGAGTGGTGGAGCACTGGAACAGGCTCCCCAGGGATGCACTCATGGCACCAGCTCTCAGGGAACTCCAGCAGCATCTGGCCAATGCTCTCAGCCACATGAGGTGACTTTGGGGTTGTCCTGTGCATGGCCAGGAGTTGGACTCCCTGATCCTTGTGGCTCCCTTCAGCTCAGGCCATTCTGGGATTCTCTGATTGGCAAAACATAATTCAATCAGCTACAAACCCCACTACCCCTGACATCTGCCAAGCTCTGCAGCCCTCTCTAAATCATCTAGGGCTAGGGAGAGACACTGTGAGGGCTGCAGGAGAAGGTGGCAGGATAAGTAACCATTTGTGCTTTAATGCAAGCTAGTAATCACAGGATGTCTTCTGAATGCATTTTGTATGTCAGCAAAGCAAGGGTCCCCTGGCCCTGTGCTTCCCTGAGCTTTAGCAAGCAGAGCAAAAGTATAAGCACAGTGGTTTTGCTATGTCACATCCATCACTGGTTCAATCAGGAGAGATTGTGTAGATGCTGACAAGATGTTTTGTCTGTGAAACTGTTTAGACTGATTTTAAGTGCTGGGACTTGGGCTTCCAGGATGCAGGACTGCCTGGAGACGGTTGTTATGGCAAACAGAGGCAGGCAGCAGTGCCTGTCAGGAGTGAGGAGTGTTGGGAAGCCAGCAGGCTTGGGGGAGTTTCCTTCCTGATGCTGAATTCAATGGGGTCAGAGGCTGTGTGTGGCCTGGGAGAGGCAGGGATGTTCCCTGTCCATCTGCCTTCAATGCTGGTGGTACCCCAGCATGGACACATCAGGGTGTTTTCTGGCAAGCTCTCATCAAAAGAGGTGCAAAGATGCCCTTGGACCAGACTCCAACATCTTTCAGGCTTTGCCCAGTGACTGGACTGTAAGGTGAACAAAGCTGAGCTGCCACATGGCTGTGGGACTGGGCAGGATGAGGGATCTTCAGCTCATGGCCTCACCAAGTGCTGGAGAACTATGGAAGCAGCACCTGGGGTTTGTCTCTTGGCATCTGAGGGCTCTTCATGCTCCAGTTAGCTATTGCTTGTGCCCAGTGATGGCTCTTTGAGTCTAGCTGCTACTTTTACCTGTAGCAAGCACAAGTGCCAGATCAGACCAAGGTGGAGCCCTTGATCTGGTGGTCAAGGAGCAAACAGCCCACCCCAAAGGGAGAGCTGGTCAGGAGGAAATCAGCTGCTGGAGTCTCTTCCACTGGAGGAAGCAGCAGATAGTTCCAAAGCAGCTGAGTTTCCATAGAAACCCCAGGAAAGGGTCCTGTCATCATATGGGGGAAGGATGGGGGGGGGGGGTTTATTCAGTCCAAACAGCTGCCAACAAGTTAAATGTTGAAGGAGATGCAAAAGCTCCTGTCCTACAGCTGAGCTAGGAGGGGAAGTTGCTTTTCTCTTATTAACCCTTTTACAGCTGCCTTCAAGTTGCTGCATTTCCCTGGGGCATTTTCAGATGCTTTCCCTTGCTCAGTTCTCCTCCCAAAAGCAAATCACCCCCAAAAGGCTCTGCTGGGCATGGTGAAATGGAGCCCACCTGCACATGAGACTCCATGGTCAGAGCAAGAACTTGAGGCCCACCAGGGGCCAGTTGCCTCTTGGTGTTTCTCCTGTCTTTGAGATGAGGTTATCATGGGTTATCCTTGTCCCTTAATGTGTCTTTGCACCTTCCTTAGCTCTGTGGAGCTCCAAACTAACCAACCATTATCCTGGGTGCCTCAAAACCTTTCCTATCCATTAGCTAACCAAGATTTTGAAGGCCTCATGGAGTGGCTAAATGTGAATGAGGCTGCAAATGTGTGCTCCAGCCTTGGGAAACAGAAGCTTCTGCTCTGCCTTGAGCAGACCATAAGAAGAAGGAGACTTCCTGAAAATTAAAGAGGGACACTTAAAACCCCCCCAAGAGGTGCATCCTACTGTGTCTTCAGCCTTCTGAAGCACAGATATGTGCCAGGAGGAGAGGTGAGGGATTGGACTAGCAGCATTTGTCAAGGTTAGATAATCCTCTGCTTCCTAGAAATGCTTCAGCTGAAGCTCAGAGATAGGAAATAAGTCACCTGGAGACAAACAGAGCTGGTGGCAGCATGGAAATAATCCTATTTCTTCTGGAATCAGATGATCTTAGGTTTCCCCTGTTTGTGGTCCATAGCTAACAGTGCTGCTTTTCAATCAAGGCAGGCAATTCTTCCAGGCTCAAGTGGAAAATGTCATCAGCCCTAAAATCAGCAACACCATTATCACTTCAACTGTGTGGTGAGGCCAAGCCATTCTTGCTGTTACTCTTCAGCACCATGAGAGCCAGGGTAGGGCAGGGATGGATAATGAACTGCACTGCTCTTGACCCTAACAATTCAGTTTTTCTGCCTCAGTAAAGCACAAGAGCTGGATCTTGAAACCCTCACTAGAGTTAAGCTACCTCTGGTCTGGGATGCCAGGACTAGATAATAGAAAGTGGAATTGCCCCCAAAAGATAGAACCCTTTGGCCCTGCCTGACTGATGACAGAACAGGAATGGTTTGCACCCAAAATCCTTGCTGGATGCAGAAACAGTTTCTGCTCAAGAGATCAAATGCTTTTTCCCATTCAGGGCAGATAGGAGAACATTCAAATCAACATTCCTTCTGAAATTAGGATTTCTCTTCATCTCCAGTGGAACTTGCTGCTTCAATCCCTGTGAAGCTTTCACTTTCCACTGGAAATGAAGAGGAAGAGGGAAGGATTTGGTTCACAGACTTTGACTCCAAGAGCACCTTCAGCTGGGTTTCAAATTAGGTTTCATTTCCACAATGCTTCACAGAAAAGCCATTTTAAGTCTGAAAGGGAAGATTTTGATTGAAGAGGAAGGTTGCAACTATTCCATTTCAGCAGTTCCCACATCCCCACTTTGCTTTCACAGCAACAGCTTCATGCATGAAAGTCATTTTGAGTTCTGCACATGCCCACTTTCTGCCCAAGCATTTCCTTGACTCCCAGACAGGTCCCATAACTGCAGCACAGCTTTACAAGGAAGGTCCATTCACATGGCAGCACCTTGCACAGCCTTCACACTGGCAGTGGCAAATCAAACCCTTTAAACCCTTGTGAACTCTGAGAGAAGAGACGAGTTAATCTCATTTGTCTCTTTCCCCAGATGAATTTTCCCTCTTCTCTGTCAAGTCCATTGATGTCTGTGAAATGATTTGCTGGAGTATGTTCAGTCAATAAAAACCTGCTGCTGGATTTCCAGCCAGCACAAAGCAGTGCCTGGCATTAGGTATGCAGAGGGAGATGTGTGTGAGTTGGGTTATAACAGAAATCCTTCAGGTTTGTTTCTCATTTAGGCACACTTTGGGTATTGGTTTTCTGTGCCTATCATCTTCAGAGCTTTCTGAGTGCTTGGGAACTGTCTCTGATGAATTCCACTTGTCTCCACCTCTGCAAAATGCAACAGAGAGAGCTGGTGGATCAAAATGGGATGAGGTTCAATGAAGCCAAGTGCTGGGTCCAACAGTTTGGTCACAACAAACATATGCAACACTCCAGGCTTGGGGCAGAGTGGCTGG